>JAHLJT010009355.1:23975859-24308359 GCA_031308135.1 Acheta domesticus | reverse complement strand
CGGGGCGGGGCGGGGCGGGCGGGGCGAGGCGGGGGTGGCGGGGGTGGGGGGCGGCGCGCGCCGGGCGTCGATCGATGGCCCGCGTCGAAGCGCCGCCGAAGCGCCCGTGGCCCCGTTGCCACGTCTGCGCCCCGCGCCGCCCCCGCGCCGCCCCCGCATCCCCCCGCAGCCTCCCGGCCGCCACCGTCTGCTCCACCGCCGCCGCCCCGCGCCGCAGTCTTCGACAACAGGATGTGGCAGAGGCGTCCCGAAGCGGATAGCTTTCCACCTCTGGGCCTCAAATTCCAGTCACTTCGGGAGGAATTTGCGGCGAGCGAAGCAGGTGGGCGGGGGCCTCCTCGGGCTCACCAGTAAATTACACCGTTATTCCTTTGTAATAATTATCTTGTACTCAAATTAGACCATTCCTGGGGAAGAGTTTGGGTTCAGAGAATTGTAATACACACATAAAAAGAGAATGCGGCAAACAATGAGTAGGCTCTCTCACTTTATTCTCTCCGGGCTCCTTCTTTTTTATGTTCGTGCCGTTCTGCGGGTGTCTGTTGTTCGTGACTCGACCTCTTGACCTGCTCCTTCCCTCCTCGCCCTTTCGTGCTCCGACGGCTGACGGCAACACGACTCTGCCGCCAACGCCGCACCACTTCACAACATAAAAGGAAAAAAAGGTAACGTGAATGACGAAAGGAAGAAAATCCACAATTTCAGTAAAAATCCTGGATTTTTCCGCCGTTCTTATTTACCGAATCCATTCCTTTGACGTGCGCCCCGCCGCCAGCGTCCCGCCGGCCCCTGACGTGCCCCGCTCGGTCCGTGTGCCCTCGCGCCTTGCACTTCCGATGGCAGCTCGCAACAGCCCCCGCGCCCTTTGTTAAGTGCCTGGCCGGGCAGCGGGCGGGCGGGAGGCCAAACGAACGCGCGGCATCCGCGCGAAGCCCTTGGCGCTTCCGGCGAGATCAGCGCCGCCCTTCGTCTGCGGTTCATTAAAACAGCTCGCGGCGGCGGCGGCGACGTCGCCACATGAAACGCGAGCGAGCGAGCGGCGGCGAGGAGGGAGGCGCGGGGAGAGACATTCGGGCGAGGGGGCGGGTCGCACGAGAAAGCCCCAAGCCGCGGTGGCGCCAACGCTTCACCCAACAGCAGCCGCTCCGCGTCCGCCGCCGCCGCCTCCACCGCGCCCGCCGCGACCCTCCGCCCGCGTCGCCAGGCGCGTCGTCATGGAGACCCGCTACCGCCGCCGTCGCCGCCGCCGCTCTCGGCGCTCTGCCCGCCCGCCCGCTCGCTCGCAAGCGGGCGCAGCGGCTGCGGCGGTGGCCGCTCCAGCGGCAGCCGCGCAGCGGGCTGTGGTGACGCGGTGGAGATGGCGGTGGCGCGGTGCGGCGTCGCGCTGGCAACCGGCGAGGGCGGCGCGGTGCGGGAAGGAGTGGTGAAGGGCGGGGAGGGGCGTGGCGTGGCGGGCGGGGTGGAGCCGCGCGCAGCCGCGCGGACGAACGCGCTGTTCCTTCCGGTCTCGCTGACCCCGTTCTCCACGTGCCCCGCCCCCCGCGGACGCTGCCATCTCGCCGACGCGTCGCGGGCTTCGGCCGCCAGGCAGTCACGGCTCCGCGCTGCTCGCTGTCGACGCAGGAGGTTCGCGCGGGGCGTGGCGGGGCGGGCGGGGCGGGCGGGCGGGGCAGGGCGGGCCGGGCGGGGCAGGGCGGGCCGGGCGGGGCGGGGGGGGCGGGGCGGGGCGGGGGGGGCCGGGGCGGGGCGGGGTGGGCCGGGGCGGGCCGGGCGGAGCGGGCCGGGCGGGGCGGGGTGGGCCGGGGCGGGCCGGGCGGGGCGGGGTGGGCCGGGCCGGGCGGGGCGGGGTGGGCCGGGCCGGGCCGGGCCGGCCGGGGCGGGCCGGGCGGGAGGGGAACGGAGCGGGTCAACAGGTCGAGGGGCGAACAGCGGACACCGCCAGCTCGATCCAGACGCTCAAGGTTGAGACGAAGGCGCGGCACGGATTACACGGCGAAGGCGGGCTCTGTAGGCTGAGGACGCTGATATAACTCTCTAAGGTTCTTATCTCTGACGACGAACGTGGATTGTTTTTCTTTGAGAAAGAAGTTGTTTTGTTTGCCATTTGTTCCCTGGCAACTACACTTTTATCCAATATCGCAGCCAGCGTGCTCACTGAGTACAGATATAATATTAAATTTCACCGCCGAGGAGGAAATCTCTTCGCTCGAGTTTCGCTCCTCAAAGTGCGCAATTTAAATTTAATTTCCCCTAATTATTTTCAGTTAGCATTTATCCATAGACTAGGGAAAGAAAGGCTGCAAATTTCACAATAGTTGCAGGTTCAAAAATTTCCCTACATTATTAAAATTAATATATTTTGCACCGCAACATTTACATTAAAAAGGTTCCATTAAGCGTAATCTTGGAGAATAAACATAAACAAATATCGCCAATGAGGATAGGCGCAAGTTCTAAACCATCTAAATAACGTTCCTCGACACCGTCTATATAACGTTCCCCAACAAACAACATCGAACCAAGTAGAAACACTGCAGAGTACTTTACTTGTTCCTAATCGTAGAAGAGCATTTTGGGCTGTATTTCATCTGCGTTCTCGGAACGGACCTACATTAAATCTTTTGTTTGTGGTATCCCAACCCACATTTCTAATCCAAATTTAGCACTTTATAAATATTATAAAGTAAAACCCCTTCGCTTGAGCCTCTCCGTTTAAGAGCTAGCGATTTCATTTCCATTCAAGACTTCAGAGCGAAACTTAGAAACTCGAACCGCGTGCGAGCGCCATTGATTGCTGGCTGTGAATGGAAGAGTGAAGAGGAGGGGGGAGGCGGGTTTAGGCAGACGAAGATGAGCGCTTCAGTGCGGTCCGTGTCCCGAATGCGACAGCAATTGAATTAAAATTAACGTCACTTCACTGGAGAGAGAGCCGTCATTTAATTCCTACACTCGTGTTCGAAGTAGATTTGAATTGCAATGAATGCACACTCCGCGTGGTTTGACTGCGTTTAACACTCGATATTGCACCATGTGTTACATGTTCTAGAAGGCAGTGCACAATGCTGATATTAGAATAATATTTGTGTTGGGTTTGGATAATAATGACTATATGTCAAAGCAACGCCGCCTAGAATATTCTAGTATTCTAGGCAGTGTTGGTCAATGTCTCTCATATGTTTCTAAAACAGTTACAATTATTCATTGATCCAGTGTTCAACCTTGATTTCTAAATTATGAGATCGTGGTGGTTGCTCGAAATCAACATCATGGCATTCGTCACATCATATTAGGGCTTTGGATTATTTTTGTTTTGTTGTATACATAGTATTGAGAGAGTATTGTAATGCCGTAGAAAGTCGCCAAGATTTTGACGTAAATACAGGTTTATATGTTTCAGATAACTAAAACTTCTTTTTATAAACGACGTCTGTGAAAAGCTTCATTTGATTTAATTTGAATTGTTTAATATTCATCTGTGCCCCACACTAGGCAAGCTATTTGTGAAATATCTTCTATTTTTATAAAGAATTATCTTCGTTGCCCGACTAATATCGCGTTTATTTCTGTTATAATTAATTTTAATTTATTTTGCTCTGCTATGCTCTTTAGCTTTCACAATATTTAACCATGACTATTGTAATCTTACTTAGACTTGTGCTCGACATATAATACGTTACCTTTTTATGTGTGGATGTGCATTTCTGTACAGAATTGCGATTCCTGGAAGTTCTGTTGATTGTAATCTGTAATTGAATTGATGGCAATTCCTATAAATAATCAGCCTTTTCTTTTCTCAATATTCAGAATTTAACATTTATTCTGACATAACAAAATTATATTGAGCTCATTAATGGAGTAATTAATTTTTTCTTCGTACAATAATAAAAGTCGTGTACGGTTTTAAATGAAGTTCATAAGCTTACTGAGATGACTTCTCAGATGTCTTTGGGCTTGATGTCGTCCGTGGGATGCCCTAGTTGGGGTCCCTGTTATCTTGACATATTCTAACGACGGAAGAAGTTTTCCAATGTTCCCGGAGTGTTCTAAACTTTTCGATACTTTCATGTAACTTAATAGATTCAACTAAATCAATTCGCAAGCGCGACTTTCCCTACCTGTGCTTTCGATGAACACGAACGCGCGACTGTCGTATCTCCAATCCGTAAAATCATACCCATCTACAAATATCTTCTAACATTATTCCTCTCGATACGGAATCTATTTTAATAGATTTCGTGTAAGATAGAAATAGATAATCTATTTCTAATTCGAATTACAAATTACGAAGCACATTAAATTGACTCCCTTGAACTCTTAACTTCTACAACACAAATCGTCACAATTAACTATAAGTTGCCGCTCCTTATCATTCAATTATTACCCAGTTTCAACAGAAATAATAATTGTACCATTTCAATTGCTGCATTCGTCTTGGTACGTCCCTTAGCGAAGACTGAGTCAACATTTTTGCATGACCACGGCTTCCAATGTCATCTTTACACTGCATTTTATGTTGTCGGGGCCATGCTTTTCAAAAATGAATAGCGTTCTTACGTCAAGCATGGAATATTATATTTTATTGATCAGTTGTCCTAACAACGCGTATTACTTAGCTCTAAACATCCTATACGCATACAATTATATCGTAACTACTACGCTTGATGCCATTTTTCCCGTTCATATACCACCGGGGTATTCTGGCTTATCACACTTCTTGTCTGTAAGTCACACTGCTTATCACACTGTCTTGTCATTTGAGTAATTGTCCGCCTGACGTCTGTTAGTGTGTTCGACAGCGTGTCTGTCCCTCGTTTCTGTCTATCTTTGTTTCTGTCCGTTGTTGTTTCTGTCCATCGTTGTTTCTGTCCGTCGTTGCTTCTGTCCGTCGTTGCTCCTATCTATCGTTGCTCCTATCTATCGTTGCTTCTGTCCGTCGTTGCTTCTGTCAGTCGTTGCTTCTGTCCGCAGTAGCTTCTGTCCGTCGTTGTTTCTGTCCGTCTGTAAGCAACAACTGACTAAACCGTTTTTCTATGATGAAAAACAAGGGTACTTGGTAATTACACAGTTGACTTCATTGAATAATAGTTTATTTTAGATTCGGGAACGTTTCTTTAAGATTTAGAATGTTGATCCAAACAGGGCACACATAAAATGGGTCTGGTTATTTATTTATAGAGTGATGGTATTGTTTAAAGAGAGTTGACTATTGCGGTTTAGAAGTGGTTTAAGTTGACTTAGTTTTATTTGAGCTTGATGTAATTTTACTGTTATGTGGTTTTTTCAGTTTAGTCTTGTATCACAGATCAGCCCTTGATATTTGACAGATTGATTGTGTGGGGTCCTTCGTATTGCGTGATTGTTTATTTGGAGTAGAGTTGAGGTTGAAAATATCCTTAAAGAGAATATTTTGGTGGAAGATTTTTTAGGGTTGAGTTTGATTTTCCATTTGATGGACAAGTCGTAAATTTTATTTCCATAACTTTGAATATGTATTTCGATTAGTTTTAATTTGATAAGCGTGGGGGCCGGTGGCAAGTCTTGATGTATACCAGCTGTGAATCTACTGGGTTTGGATGTGTGTTTATCCACTGTCACTGTAAACATTCTGCCTGATAGGAAGCCATTGATGACGTTAATTAAATCGATGGGAGTACCTGTCTGTTTAAGTTTCAAGGTTAATCCAGGTTTCCACAATTTGTAAAATCCTTTTGATTCGTCCAGAGCCTATTGTATGGAGTTTGTTCTGAAATGCAGTAGCTACGTAATCCATGATTTTTAATAATTTGTGTGAAATTGAAATTGTATTATTCAAGCGAAACTGGTGCATTGGTATTGTTTGAGTTTTTCAGAAGAGAATTCCGTCATTTAAGAATTAGATTGATAGAATTTGTGACGGAGTACGAAGTAGTCTTATGAGTTTCTAGTTGCCAGTGCTTTTGACATTCTTGAATAGCTTGTGGATGAGTATTGCATTTCAATTTTTTCCAAAATATGAGGGAAAGCCTATTATAATTATTGAGTTGTAAACGAGTACGTGGTCTATTGTGGGATGTGATAGCGTACAGACGCTACTGTGGGATTGGATAAGTTTTTCAAAATTATATTACTTATTTTTGTCTTGTCCAGGGGATATTTAATGGAAAGTTCTTAATTAAATTTACGACTTCGTTACCGGTGTGTCATTTAATATCTAACTGAGAATTTTAGCTTCGTTTAATTCGACTATCTCACCATAGAAATCTATTAAAAATTCAAATGACAGCTGTAGATTTCTTATTGTTCCTTACTAAATATAAAGTCATAATTTTTGCAACGTTTTTCGTATAATAAATAAAAGGAAAATAAATAAAATAATTTTAAATATACAAAATAAATAAATAAAAGGAAATACGTATATAAATGGCAAACTACGTTTTTCTGTGAATATGTTTTACATGATTCGTTAATTTTATTGGAAAGTTATCGGTGAAATGCAGGAATAATTGCTTAATTGTTCTTAAATGTTATTAATTTTTATCCTCAACTACATTCCATTGATGTTAAAGTAATGTCACATAAAAGGTATTTTCTATATAAATGTTAAAAAAAATATTTTTAGATAACGCCAAAAAACTTGGTCCGCTACCAAGTTCATTCACTCTCATTTAACACGCAGGAAATCTACTGCTG
Organism: Acheta domesticus; assembly: GCA_031308135.1. NCBI lineage: Eukaryota > Metazoa > Arthropoda > Insecta > Orthoptera > Gryllidae > Acheta > Acheta domesticus. The sequence continues at coordinate 24,301,690 of JAHLJT010009355.1, read as the reverse complement.
GCCTGCGAAAGGAATGTGAGGAAAGTGGCCCCACCGGCGCAGGAGAGAAATCAGCGTGGCCGGCGGCGCGCTAACCTGCTTGCCGAGCGCACCGGAGCATGGCGGGGGCCAGGAGGGGCGGAGCGAGGCAACGAGTGCCGGGCCCGCCCTCGGGGGTCGTCGGCGCTTGTCGGCAGCGCAGCGGGACCATAATGCCCGGCCGCCAATTTGTCTCGAGGCAACTTGTCGCCCGCGGCGCCGCCGCCGCCGCCGCCGCCGCCGCCGCCGCTCCATAAACTGGCGCGCGATCGTGGAGCGAGGGCGGCATGGGGACGCGAGAGAGAAGAATGGCGGGCGGGATGTAGGCGGGGGTGAGGGCAGGAGTGTTGGCGGAGGTGTTGGGCGGGCCCGTGGGCGGGCGGTGGGCGGGAACGAGGGCAAGGGGGTGGGTGGGCGAGGGAGTGGGTACGTGAGCGCGCAGGCACGTGAGCGGGCGCGTGGGTGAGCGCCCAGGCGTGCTACGTGGGTGGGTGCGTGGGTGGGTGCGTGGGTAGGTGTGTGGGTAGGTGTGTGGGTGGGTGCGTGGATGGGAGCGTGGGTGGACGCGTAGGCGGGCGCGTGGGCGGGCGCGTGGGCGGGCGTATAGGTTGGGCGCGTGGGTTGTGCCCGTGAGCGAGCGCACGGGCAGGCTTCGTGTGCTTGCTACGTGGGTGGCCATACTACGTGGGTGGGCGCGTGGATGGGCGCGTGGGTGGGTGTATGGGCGGGCGCGTAGGTTGGGCGCGGTGGTTGGCGCGGGGATGGAGCGGGGTTGGGCGCGAGGACGGGCGCGTGCGGGCGGCCTAGCGTGGATGAGAGTAGTCGGGAGGGCGACCCGAAATGCGTACGCGAGGGCGCGGCCGAGCGGAAGAGGCGAAAGTCAACAGCCAGGGGTGGACACGGACTTGGGGCGATTTGACTTGCGCTTAGTCAGCAGGTGCGGGATCCACAGCGTAGTACTCGCTTTCAGTGGAACCGTTTGCAGCGGTTGGCAAACTGTGATTGCACGAGAAACTAGGCGTTTCAGCGCGTATGGGTGCAATGCTGCAAAACTCTATGTAGCCACTATGATTACGTCACGGAAATTAAGAGAAATATTAATTGCTAGAAAATATTACAAATATGAATTCTTTTAACTGCCATTTCTCAATAGTAAATTACTTCTTGCCTAATAAAAAAAGCTTCTTGGAATTTCTCTCCCAAAAATATTCATTTTATGCGAGGATGTATGAAACACAATACGGGGATCGAATCTACGACCTACGACATTTCTTATTCTTCGTCGTGTAATTCTATATGAAGATGTGCGAATCGCAAGAGGAAAGGAATATTCGGAAGTAGTAAGAGGCAGAGGACGGAGAAGAGCTGTTATCTTCAGCCATCTCACCCTCGTCCCATAGGCAATTCGCGTGTCAGCCCACAAAACTTTTCCTATCAACCCAGAATCGGAATTCTAGAATTCGGAAACTTTACAAACGAAATCGTATTTTATGACCATTCTTTCTATAGAAATTTATGTTCCTTCTTCTAATACTTCCTATATTCTTTAAAATATTGAACATGATATTACCTACTTTAATTACATTATTCCACGTTCACTTTGGTATAATATTGGGGTACTACTTGTGCTTGGTTAATGCTTTTACAACCACAGAATGATCGAGTCAGATGTAAATAACGTAACATGCTTTACAAAAGAAAGTGGAGTGAAGTGAAGTTTTGGACGAAGTAAAGAGAGACGGAGTAAAGTTGGCAAATGGATATCTGATAAAGGAGATGGAGCATGTACTACAAATGAAAAAAGTTGAACCAAGGACGCCTTGAGGTGATGTGTTGTCGTTCGGCAAGAAGAACGAAAGCATCGGGCTGAACAGTGGAAGATTTAGTTAGTGTCATACGAGGCCTTCATTAGAGGTTCGTCGTGTATGGTTTGCCATAGTAAATTCATTGATATCAATTACTTCTATATTCTGCCATCATTTTCAAAACCCCTTGGATTTCTGCAAGACCTGCGTCAAATTACTTTCAATGGCAGTGACTTGTTCAGGAAACAGCTCGCCTTCGTACTGTACCAATACAAATTCTCCTACTGTTTTGGATTGAGCGAGTGCTATTTCTGGAGAAATCATCATACAATGTATCGTTTTCACAAGAAACGTGACGTATAATTTAACTAATTTAAAGAGATGTGTCAAAAACTTGAAAACATTGCATTGAATATCAAAGAGCTAGTAGCTCAAAGACACTCCTTCATTTTCCATCAGTTTATTTTTCTAAAAAAAAATAAAAAAAACTAAGGAAGTCAGAGAGAAGATACTATGGCTGTAGATTAATAAATAATGCTGTAAAACAGTGCGCCTACTTAATGCTCCTTAAAGTTAAAAACTTCAGTTCTAACAATTTAAAAAAAAAATTTAAATAATAACTACATGGTTCCTGGGCCAATCATTCTTATCTTTTAATATTTTACTTTTTAATGAAGCCGAATTCGTATTCCACACTACTAATGCATGCTCTCCTGCATAGTGCTCATTGAATAATTCTTAAATGCTGTAATTTGATATTTCTGCCAAGACAGTTCGTTAAGGAAAAACATGCATTATTCGAAATCATTCAAAATCTCCCCAAAATACTATTTTTTAATTATATTTTAATAAAATATTTCCAGTTTACTGAACATAATGAGAACCCGTTGTATTCAAATACGGTCATATGATATGGAAAATACACTTCATGGAAACATATCAGAAGAACGAATATGTCAAAAATATAAATTATGATACGCGGTGAAATTGAGTGAAAGTCTCATTTATAAACCTTCAAGATTTCTCGCGATTAAATGGACAGTAATGACGAGTTTTGATCTGTTAAGAAATCATTCAAATTGAATAGACTTAACGATACGTAAAACTATTATTTTACTTGCGGTCATTATCGACTTGTCACTCTCAAGTATTGAACTCTAGTATGATTATAAAACAAGTCCCAAGTGCAACTGATTAGATTTTCTGACAGTGCACAGAGCTCCTCTTGAAGGCGAAAAAGACATACAGTCTCTAAATGACTTTGTCATCGTTTGTGCATTTAACTTTTTGAAGGTTCTCACGGGGTAGATCATTAAATTACCTGACACACGTATAAATGCTAATATTCCAGCAGGACGATGAGTACTGCGCTGCTAAATTTCACGTAAAGTAATGTAAAAATAACATTTTCAAAATGTTCGGATAGGATTTAAGTTAACCTTGATTGTAAAATTGAAATACACGTTTGCGATGTTTATAATACTGGTTGTAAACTATAATTCTTCGACATTCAGTCTCTTTACCCATCAAATTGTTAAACTGGTTCATTCGTCTGAGTCAGGTAAACGGTGACGTTCTTCCATATAAGACATAAACTTTTACCACGATCTAGAATACCCTATAGCAGGGGTCAGCAATCCACAGCCCGCGAAGCCATCTTACTTCACCTGAAGGTACTGGTCTACTGAAAAATTAACAATCATGAATTTTTGTCATCTTACATAACTTACAATAAACCAATTGTTATAAAACAGTTGAATACACGAACAGGTTATTCTAACTCAATTTCCTTCTTTCGGTGTTATTTGTGAGCATGCATACCTGGACCCAAACTTTCGTTTTGACATAATAGTAATAAGATTATTGAAATGTAACTTAATATTTTAAATTTGTTGAATAAAAAGAAAGTTGAAGATACAAGCGGCCCGCGAGCTATTGGGGGTTTTACGATGTAGACCGCAGTTGCAAAAATGTTGCCGACCCTTGCCCTTCAGCATTTGTGTCGTGGAAGGGACGAAGGCGACAGCCGGGAGCTGATTCGGCGGCTGTGGCACGTGCGGCGCTGCGCGGCGCCTGAGCGGGCGGAGGCTGCACTCAAGCAGCAGCGTCTGCGGCGGAGGCGGCGGCTGTTCAGGGATTGGGTATCGGGAGAAGCAACGGCTCAAGGAGACGCACGGCGAGCGAATCCAGGGCAAGTGCTGTTCGAGGTCGAGATCTCCAAACCTTTGCTCAGTTAACGCAGCTAAACACACCGTGCGCTTCTGCCCTGCCGCTCGGCAAAGCCCACACCGTCGAGCCCCGTCCCACTCCGTCCAGCCCCCTCCCCGCCCCATCCGCGCCACCCCATCCTGCGTCTCCCCGTCCTGCGTCGCCCCGCCCTGCGCCGCCCCGCCGCCCCGCTGCCGCCCCGCCGCCACGCCGCCGCCCCGCCGCCACGCCGCCGCCCCGCCGCCGCCCCGCCGCCGCCCCGCCGCCGCCCCGCCGCCCCGCCGCCGCCCCGCCGCCACGCCGCCGCCCCGCCGCCCCGCGGCCCCCCCCGCCCCCCCGCCGCCCCGCCGCCGCCCCGCCGCCGCCCCGCCGCCGCCCCGCCGCCGCCCCGCCACCGCCCCGCCGCCGCCCCGCCGCCGCCCCGCCGCCGCCCCGCCGCCGCCCCGCCGCCCTGCCGCCGCCCCGCCGCCCCGCCACCCCGCCACCCCGCCCCGCCCCGTTGCGTATCGCCCCACTGCCCCACCCCATCCCACCCTATCCCGCCCCATTCCGCCCCGCCCCGCCTCGGCCCTCCCATACCCGCCCCTCCCCATTGCGTACCTCCCTTACCATCCCCCAGGCCCTTCTTTACCTGCCCCGCGCCTTCCTACCCCTCCCCGCCCCGCCACCCCCGCCCTGCACCACCCCGCTCTTGCCCTCCTGTACCCGACCCTTCCGCTTCCACGCCTTCCCCGCGTCCGCGCCATCCCTGCCCAGATTTCCCTGGCCGTTTACGTGACCGACGATCCAGGCTTCCCCACCCCTTCCGAGTCCCCCGCCTCCGCCCCGCGCCGCTCGCTTCGCCCGCCCCCTGCCGCCCACGCTCCTCTCGTTTTCCTTTCAGCTCGCTCCACCGGAACGTCTTCCCTCCCCAGACGCCAACGCAAAGAAATGCTCGACGACTATGTGTATAGGGTAGCTTGGTGGTTTGGAAGTCAATTTAAGCATCTTAGGTATACACTTGACGACATTTTACCTTCCATCTACTTGTTTTTTGATTGAATGTAATAAAATAAGATAACTCTCAATAAGTACTTCTGAACTGTGTTTCAGACGTTTAAAAACACGGACAAAATAATAAAAGTCTATAATGTTAGCACAAATATCTAATTATATAAACAAAATATTAGCAACAGAATGAATTCAGGATACCAAAATTCAACTTATTCACCTGTTCAAACTTGTTTCGCAATAACTTTGCAGCCAAGTGTTAACAAACAATGAATCATATTACAAAGTTATTTAAAAGCTGTGTATTAAGTTTAGTCACCTTTTCAATTAATTCTAAAGAAATTAATTTCACACACCTGTGTAATCATTACAAGAGATATATAATCCATTACAAGATTTTTGCTAATGAATATGAGAATGATTCCCAGAATATTAACCCGGCACTTGGAATGTATGTTATTATTATGTCTACAGCATTTTCCACGTTTCTTTCAAAGAAACCATTACTATATTTCAGAAAAAATATAACGCCAAATAAATAGTATACTAAGAGCACCCTTTCTTTCGATGTCCTTCATGTTGATATTTCTACATCCATCAAAGATTTTTAATTGGAAAATCTACCTTCTGCATTCTGATTTGCCGATAAAAGCCTTCGTAACTGAAAAATAATTGATACTGTGTGTATTCCTGGCCACTGGTTCTTAATTATTAATTTGATTGATTTCCGTAGTTCGTATGTTAACAATATCATCGCCTTGCCTAGGCAAATACAGTCCGCGTGGTCGGCCTTAGAACAATAGAACCTTACAACCTTAGAACACCTCCATTAAAAACCTTACAACCTTAGAACAATTCCATTTAGTACAGAAATTAATTTATTGAAGACAAAAGAAAATTAGCTGTTTTCATTAGTCATTTTATTGCATTTCTCGTCGATTTCGACTAATAAGTACTTTTTTTCCCGCTCGCGTAATTTGTAAAGCATATTTCTCTGATTTCATCAATTTTATTACCATTTTATTGGTAATTGCTTCAGATAATATTTACAAGATGCAAAACATGTTCTCCACAGAATTTCTGAGTTCTCTATTTGATTTCTTTGCTCAGGTATTGTAATTTCAACTGTTGAGAGCATGTAATCTAATAGGCTAATTCTATCAGTTCTACTGTCGGTTCAGACGATTTAGGAATAATACAAAACAAAGATTTATAGGTAAAGAACAGCCCAAACAAAAAGTTTGAAAGTTAAGTTCATTTGAACGAATAGAAGAAACATCGATTACATCAGTAACAGCCAAGAATTTGAGTTGTTCATCCGAACTGGTTTTGTTAAAATTTTCTACATCAAATTTCTTTGCTTTAAGGGATTTTTAAATTCATTTTAAAAGCATTGTAATAATCATTTTTGCGATGTTTGGGCTCATCAAAATCCGCCCCTATCGTGAGGACGAAGGGATTGGAGAAAACGCGTGAGTCGACCGGTGCTCCCAGCCGCTGCCCCGATCGTGAGGACGAAGGGATTGGAGAAAACGCGTGAATCGACCGGTGCTCCCAGCCGCTGCCCCGATCGTGAGGACAAAGAGATTGGAGAAAACGCGTGAATCGACCGGTGCTCCCAGCCGCTGCCCCGATCGTGAGGACGAAGGGATTGGAGAAAACGCGTGAGTCGAACCGGTGCTCCCAGCCGCTGCCCCGATCGTGAGGACGAAGGGATTGGAGAAAACGCGTGAGTCGACCGGTGCTCGAGCCGCTGCCCCGATCGTGAGGACGAAGGGATTGGAGAAAACGCGTGAATCGACCGGTGCTCCCAGCCGCTGCCCCGATCGTGAGGACGAAGGGATTGGAGAAAACGCGTGAATCGACCGGTGCTCCCAGCCGCTGCCCCGATCGTGAGGACAAAGAGATTGGAGAAAACGCGTGAATCGACCGGTGCTCCCAGCCGCTGCCCCGATCGTGAGGACGAAGGGATTGGAGAAAACGCGTGAGTCGACCGGTGCTCCCAGCCGCTGCCCCGATCGTGAGGACGAAGGGATTGGAGAAAACGCGTGAATCGACCGGTGCTCCCAACCGCTGCCCCGATCGTGAGGACAAAGGGATTGGAGAAAACGCGTGAATCGACCGGTGCTCCCAGCCGCTGCCCCGATCGTGAGGACGAAGGGATTGGAGAAAACGCGTGAGTCGACCGGTGCTCCCAGCCGCTGCCCCGATCGTGAGGACGAAGGGATTGGAGAAAACGCGTGAGTCGACCGGTGCTCCCAGCCGCTGCCCCGATCGTGAGGACGAAGGGATTGGAGAAAACGCGTGAGTCGACCGGTGCTCCCAACCGCTGCCCCGATCGTGAGGACGAAGGGATTGGAGAAAACGCGTGAATCGACCGGTGCTCGAGCCGCTGCCCCGATCGTGAGGACAAAGAGATTGGAGAAAACGCGTGAATCGACCGGTGCTCCCAGCCGCTGCCCCGATCGTGAGGACGAAGGGATTGGAGAAAACGCGTGAGTCGACCGGTGCTCCCAGCCGCTGCCCCGATCGTGAGACGAAGGGATTGAGAAAACGCGTGAATCGACCGGTGCTCCCAACCGCTGCCCCGATCGTGAGGACAAAGGGATTGGAGAAAACGCGTGAATCGACCGGTGCTCCCAGCCGCTGCCCCGATCGTGAGGACGAAGGGATTGGAGAAAACGCGTGAGTCGACCGGTGCTCCCAGCCGCTGCCCCGATCGTGAGGACGAAGGGATTGGAGAAAACGCGTGAGTCGACCGGTGCTCCCAGCCGCTGCCCGATCGTGAGGACGAAGGGATTGGAGAAAACGCGTGAGTCGACCGGTGCTCCCAGCCGCTGCCCCGATCGTGAGGACAAAGAGATTGGAGAAAACGCGTGAGTCGACCGGTGCTCGAGCCGCTGCCCCGATCGTGAGGACGAAGGGATTGGAGAAAACGCGTGAGTCGACCGGTGCTCGAGCCGCTGCCCCGATCGTGAGGACGAAGGGATTGGAGAAAACGCGTGAATCGACCGGTGCTCCCAGCCGCTGCCCCGATCGTGAGGACGAAGGGATTGGAGGAATAACGCGTGAGTCGACCGGTGCTCCCAGCCGCTGCCCCGATCGTGAGGACAAAGAGATTGGAGAAAACGCGTGAATCGACCGGTGCTCCCAGCCGCTGCCCCGATCGTGAGGACAAAGGGATTGGAGAAAAACGCGTGAGTCGACCGGTGCTCGAGCCGCTGCCCCGATCGTGAGGACGAAGGGAATTGGAGAAAACGCGTGAGTCGACCGGTGCTCCCAGCCGCTGCCCCGATCGTGAGGACGAAGGGATTGGAGAAAACGCGTGAGTCGACCGGTGCTCCCAGCCGCTGCCCCGATCGTAGAGACAAAGAGATTGGAGAAAAACGCGTGAATCGACCGGTGCTCCCAACCGCTGCCCCGATCGTGAGGACAAAGGGATTGGAGAAAACGCGTGAGTCGACCGGTGCTCGAGCCGCTGCCCCGATCGTGAGGACGAAGGGATTGGAGAGAAACGCGTGAATCGACCGGTGCTCCCAGCCGCTGCCCCGATCGTGAGGACGAAGGGATTGGAGAAAACGCGTGAGTCGACCGGTGCTCCCAGCCGCTGCCCCGATCGTGAGGACGAAGGGATTGGAGAAAACGCGTGAGTCGACCGGTGCTCCCAGCCGCTGCCCCGATCGTGAGGACAAAGAGATTGGAGAAAACGCGTGAGTCGACCGGTGCTCGAGCCGCTGCCCCCGATCGTGAGGACGAAGGGATGGAGAAAACGCGTGAGTCGACCGGTGCTCGAGCCGCTGCCCCGATCGTGAGGACGAAGGGATTGGAGAAAACGCGTGAGTCGACCCGGTGCTCCCAGCCGCTGCCCCGATCGTGAGGACAAAGAGATTGGAGAAAACGCGTGAATCGACCGGTGCTCCCAGCCGCTGCCCCGATCGTGAGGACGAAGGGATTGGGAGAAAACGCGTGAGTCGACCGGTGCTCGAGCCGCTGCCCCGATCGTGAGGACGAAGGGATTGGAGAAAACGCGTGAGTCGACCGGTGCTCCCAGCCGCTGCCCCGATCGTGAGGACGAAGGGATTGGAGAAAACGCGTGAGTCGACCGGTGCTCCCAGCCGCTGCCGCCCGATCGTGAGGACAAAGAGATTGGAGAAAACGCGTGAGTCGACCGGTGCTCGAGCCCGCTTGCCCCGATCGTGAGGACGAAGGGATTGGAGAAAACGCGTGAGTCGACCGGTGGCTCGAGCCGCTGCCCCCGATCGTGAGGACGAAGGGATTGGAGAAAACGCGTGAGTCGACCGGTGCTCGAGCCGCTGCCCCGATCGTGAGGACAAAGAGATTGGAGAAAACGCGTGAGTCGACCGGTGCTCCCAGCCGCTGCCCCGATCGTGAGGACAAAGAGATTGGAGAAAACGCGTGAGTCGACCGGTGCTCGAGCCGCTGCCCCGATCGTGAGGACGAAGGGATTGGAGAAAACGCGTGAGTCGACCGGTGCTCGAGCCGCTGCCCCCGATCGTGAGGACGAAGGGATTGGAGAAAACGCGTGAATCGACCGGTGCTCCCAGCCGCTGCCCCGATCGTGAGGACGAAGGGATTGGAGAAAACGCGTGACTCGATCGGTGCTCCCAACCGCTGCCCCGATCGTGAGGACGAAGGGATTGGAGAAAACGCGTGAATCGACCGGTGCTCCCAGCCGCTGCCCCGATCGTGAGGACGAAGGGATTGGAGAAAACGCGTGAGTCGACCGGTGCTCGAGCCGCTGCCCCGATCGTGAGGACAAAGAGATTGGAGAAAACGCGTGAATCGACCGGTGCTCCCAGGCCGCTGCCCCGATCGTGAGGACGAAGGGATTGGAGAAAACGCGTGAGTCGACCGGTGCTCCCAGCCGCTGCCCCGATCGTGAGGACGAAGGGATTGGAGAAAACGCGTGACTCGACCGGTGCTCCCAGCCGCTGCCCCGATCGTGAGGACGAAGGGATTGGAGAAAACGCGTGAGTCGACCGGTGCTCCCAGCCGCTGCCCCGATCGTGAGGACGAAGGGATTGGAGAAAACGCGTGAATCGACCGGTGCTCCCAGCCGCTGCCCCGATCGTGAGGACGAAGGGATTGGAGAAAACGCGTGAATCGACCGGTGCTCCCAGCCGCTGCCCCGATCGTGAGGACGAAGGGATTGGAGAAAACGCGTGAGTCGACCGATGCTCGAGCCGCTGCCCCGATCGTGAGGACAAAGGGATTGGAGAAAACGCGTGAATCGACCGGTTGCTCCCAGCCGCTGCCCCGATCGTGAGGACAAGGGATTGGAGAAAACGCGTGAATCGACCGGTGCTCCCAGCCGCTGCCCCGATCGTGAGGACGAAGGGATTGGAGAAAACGCGTGAGTCGACCGGTGCTCCCAGCCGCTGCCCCGATCGTGAGGACGAAGGGATTGGAGAAAACGCGTGAGTCGACCGGTGCTCGAGCCGCTGCCCCGATCGTGAGGACAAAGGGATTGGAGAAAACGCGTGAGTCGACCGGTGCTCCCACCGCTGCGCTGCCCCGATCGTGAGGACGAAGGGATTGGAGAAAACGCGTGAGTCGACCGGTGCTCGAGCCGCTGCCGCCGATCGTGAGAACGAAGGGATTGGAGAAAACGCGTGAGTCGACCGGTGCTCGAGCCGCTGCCCCGATCGTGAGGACAAAGGGATTGGAGAAAACGCGTGAATCGACCGGTGCTCCCAGCCGCTGCCCCGATCGTGAGGACAAAGGGATTGGAGAAAACGCGTGAATCGACCGGTGCTCCCAGCCGCTGCCCCGATCGTGAGGACAAAGGGATTGGAGAAAACGCGTGAATCGACCGGTGCTCCCAGCCGCTGCCCCGATCGTGAGGACAAAGGGATTGGAGAAAAACGCGTGAATCGACCGGTGCTCCCAGCCGCTGCCCCGATCGTGAGGACGAAGGGATTGGAGAAAACGCGTGAGTCGACCGGTGCTCGAGCCGCTGCCCCGATCGTGAGGACGAAGGGATTGGAGAAAACGCGTGAATCGACCGGTGCTCCCAGCCGCTGCCCCGATCGTGAGGACGAAGGTATTGGAGAATACGCGTGAGTCGACCGGTGCTCGAGCCGCTGCCCCGATCGTTAGGACAAAGGGATTGGAGAAAACGCGTGAATCGACCGGTGCTCCCAACCGCTGCCCCGATCGTGAGGACGAAGGGATTGGAGAAAACGCGTGAATCGACCGGTGCTCCCAACCGCTGCCCCGATCGTGAGGACGAAGGGATTGGAGAAAACGCGTGACTCGATCGGTGCTCCCAACCGCTGCCCCGATCGTGAGGACGAAGGGATTGGAGAAAACGCGTGAATCGACCGGTGCTCCCAGCCGCTGCCCCGATCGTGAGGACAAAGAGATTGGAGAAAACGCGTGAGTCGACCGGTGCTCGAGCCGCTGCCCCGATCGTGAGGACAAAGGGATTGGAGAAAACGCGTGAATCGACCGGTGCTCCCAGCCGCTGCCCCGATCGTGAGGACAAAGAGATTGGAGAAAACGCGTGAGTCGACCGGTGCTCGAGCCGCTGCCCCGATCGTGAGGACGAAGGGATTGGAGAAAACGCGTGAGTCGACCGGTGCTCCCAGCCGCTGCCCCGATCGTGAGGACAAAGGGATTGGAGAAAACGCGTGACTCGATCGGTGCTCCCAACCGCTGCCCCGATCGTGAGGACGAAGGGATTGGAGAAAACGCGTGAATCGACCGGTGCTCCCAGCCGCTGCCCCGATCGTGAGGACAAAGAGATTGGAGAAAACGCGTGAGTCGACCGGTGCTCGAGCCGCTGCCCCGATCGTGAGGACGAAGGGATTGGAGAAAACGCGTGAGTCGACCGGTGCTCCCAGCCGCTGCCCCGATCGTGAGGACGAAGGGATTGGAGAAAACGCGTGAGTCGACCGGTGCTCGAGCCGCTGCCCCGATCGTGAGGACGAAGGGATTGGAGAAAACGCGTGAGTCGACCGGTGCTCGAGCCGCTGCCCCGATCGTGAGGACGAAGGGATTGGAGAAAACGCGTGAATCGACCGGTGCTCCCAGCCGCTGCCCCGATCGTGAGGACGAAGGGATTGGAGAAAACGCGTGAGTCGACCGGTGCTCCCAGCCGCTGCCCCGATCGTGAGGACGAAGGGATTGGAGAAAACGCGTGAGTCGACCGGTGCTCGAGCCGCTGCCCCGATCGTGAGGACGAAGGGATTGGAGAAAACGCGTGAGTCGACCGGTGCTCGAGCCGCTGCCCCGATCGTGAGGACGAAGGGATTGGAGAAAACGCGTGAATCGACCGGTGCTCCCAGCCGCTGCCCCGATCGTGAGGACGAAGGGATTGGAGAAAACGCGTGAGTCGACCGGTGCTCCCAGCCGCTGCCCCGATCGTGAGGACGAAGGGATTGGAGAAAACGCGTGAGTCGACCGGTGCTCCCAGCCGCTGCCCCGATCGTGAGGACGAAGGGATTGGAGAAAACGCGTGAATCGACCGGTGCTCCCAGCCGCTGCCCCGATCGTGAGGACGAAGGGATTGGAGAAAACGCGTGACTCGATCGGTGCTCCCAACCGCTGCCCCGATCGTGAGGACGAAGGGATTGGAGAAAACGCGTGAATCGACCGGTGCTCCCAGCCGCTGCCCCGATCGTGAGGACAAAGAGATTGGAGAAAACGCGTGAGTCGACCGGTGCTCGAGCCGCTGCCCCGATCGTGAGGACGAAGGGATTGGAGAAAACGCGTGAGTCGACCGGTGCTCCCAGCCGCTGCCCCGATCGTGAGGACAAAGGGATTGGAGAAAACGCGTGAATCGACCGGTGCTCCCAGCCGCTGCCCCGATCGTGAGGACGAAGGGATTGGAGAAAACGCGTGAGTCGACCGGTGCTCCCAGCCGCTGCCCCGATCGTGAGGACAAAGAGATTGGAGAAAACGCGTGAGTCGACCGGTGCTCGAGCCGCTGCCCCGATCGTGAGGACGAAGGGATTGGAGAAAACGCGTGAGTCGACCGGTGCTCCCAGCCGCTGCCCCGATCGTGAGGACAAAGGGATTGGAGAAAACGCGTGAATCGACCGGTGCTCCCAGCCGCTGCCCCGATCGTGAGGACGAAGGGATTGGAGAAAACGCGTGAGTCGACCGGTGCTCCCAACCGCTGCCCCGATCGTGAGGACGAAGGGATTGGAGAAAACGCGTGAATCGACCGGTGCTCCCAGCCGCTGCCCCGATCGTGAGGACAAAGAGATTGGAGAAAACGCGTGAGTCGACCGGTGCTCGAGCCGCTGCCCCGATCGTGAGGACGAAGGGATTGGAGAAAACGCGTGAGTCGACCGGTGCTCCCAGCCGCTGCCCCGATCGTGAGGACGAAGGGATTGGAGAAAACGCGTGACTCGATCGGTGCTCCCAACCGCTGCCCCGATCGTGAGGACGAAGGGATTGGAGAAAACGCGTGAATCGACCGGTGCTCCCAGCCGCTGCCCCGATCGTGAGGACAAAGAGATTGGAGAAAACGCGTGAGTCGACCGGTGCTCGAGCCGCTGCCCCGATCGTGAGGACGAAGGGATTGGAGAAAACGCGTGAGTCGACCGGTGCTCCCAGCCGCTGCCCCGATCGTGAGGACGAAGGGATTGGAGAAAACGCGTGACTCGATCGGTGCTCCCAACCGCTGCCCCGATCGTGAGGACGAAGGGATTGGAGAAAACGCGTGAGTCGACCGGTGCTCCCAGCCGCTGCCCCGATCGTGAGGACGAAGGGATTGGAGAAAACGCGTGAGTCGACCGGTGCTCCCAGCCGCTGCCCCGATCGTGAGGACGAAGGGATTGGAGAAAACGCGTGAATCGACCCGTTCTCGAGCCTCTACCCCGATCGTGAGAGGTGGCGAGTCGGTCCTTGCATCAGGGGCTGCGTCCATCACTTTTAATGAAACGTTTTGCGCAGCGAACCGAAATTGTAGCTTCTCATTATCACAGGTCTTTTGTCTTGGCATCCCTGTTTGACTTTAATGAGACTGATCGTTAACAAGGCAGGTAAACAGGATATTCTGAGATGAAAGGTCAATACTGCACAAAAAGAGCAGTAGGACATTTTTATTGCGAGATGTACGCCAAAGTTTCTTATACCAAACATAAACAGTACAATACGTATAAGTCTTAGATGGAAAATGTTACTCGAAAATATGGGAAATTGACTACCTTTTCTATTTTTAATAATTATTTTCGTCATAACCATATTTGAACATTTATTACTTTTAATATGCTGTATCTCGTAAATCGGAAATTGTTTTGATACAATCATTCCTAATTTTGTTTTTCTTTTCATAGTATCGAAGTTAGAATTGAGCAAATATAGTATTTTTCGAACTGATTATGAAAACAAGTCTATTTTATTGCATTTTAATGACAATAATGTATTGTACTTTTATTCACTTTTTGACACCTCTTAAAATTTCAGTCTAGGATTCCGTGGACCAATGGTTTATATTCATGCCCATTTACAATTATTTGTATACTAATTCTATTGATTTCCACATGTCCTTCACATCCGTGTTGCCAAGGCAATTGCAGATCGGATGCTCGGCCAATCCCAGGCGCTCTTCAAACACTACAGCGTTTTTGCCATCTCGATCAGTGAGCACTATCGATGTTCTGCTCATGCGCAGTTAAAGTTTCGCAACAGTTTTGTGCATCTGCGCATGCGCAGAAGATCGATGGTGCTTAACATTCGAGGGTGCAGAAACTTCCCATTCTCGAGCATTGCGTGCGCGGGGGGATGAATGGTGGAATCAGCAGATTCTTGGTTGTCGAGGTCACGCCGCTACCTGTTGGCCAGCGCTTCGGTCGTCACACTGCGACCTTTCTCTGGGTGAAATACGCGGAGGTGCATAGGGTGCGCACAGATGAATGATTCATCCGGATAGAGGTTAGTCAAAAGACGTCCTTAGCTTCCAGAGTCGATGGATTCTTGTTTCTAAGATGTGGTGGTGATTCCTTCCCCACTGGATGGTGAAATACGGCGCCAACCTATATGTTCGCTGGCGGAGAATTTTTGGTTCCAGGTGTCTCTCCACGGCGAAGCACCTTCCCAGCTCTAAACCATTATCTCGACATGTGTGATCACTGACCAAGAAAAGCTTGTGAGTGTGAAGGTGATCTTTAGACGTGGCAGAGGAAAGAAGTATCGCGCGAGATCTGTGGCCTATTTGCTAAGGTACTGCTTTGGGATTCCCTTGATATTGATTGAAAAACTAGAAGTGCTAAAACAGCACATTCATTCTCGTCCGTACTTTCTTGCAAAAGAACGTGAAACGTACAAATTTTCGAAAAGTTGTACGTGACCTTACTTCAAAATTTTCATTTCATTAAGGGAAATTCAAGATATCAATAAGGGGGAAAGTGTCTATCTTTTTAGTTGTAATAAGTCTCCGAAACAATTTTGAACATTTGCAATTTTCAAACAATCAGAGTTTTCAATGAAAGTAAGACCTACACCATTCTCCAAATCATCCTTTATTCTATTCAACTACAAAATTTAATCCAAAACGAAGAAGCCATTGTCCGAAGAAGCCTCTCCGGATGTCATGGCAGAGACAGTGCAATGACACCGGGCTCTGAGCTAAACATCCGATAATACACATATTGAGATATCGTATACTAATATACGGTTCAAAGGCACCTAACATGTTATTGATATCAATTCCACCGCAAGTTCTATCACTACGTTTTCGCGTTCAGAGAGAGTGTTAGTTCTTTCCGCTTTGTTCGCGAGTCTGGTTTGTTTTATTTTGCTCTTGGTTGTCGTTTCTGTTGACGCAGCGAGAAAAGTAACTCGAGAACAGAGTGAGGTTTGCAGATGGATCCATGTCTGTGTCGCCGTCCGTGTTAACAGAATTTGTCAGCAGAGATTATTGTCTATTGCAAATTCAACGTAAACTCAATATCGTTTTTCATTACGCTGGTGTAACAAATCTACGGAACTGTAGATTTTGTTTTATGTCGTACTGATTTTCTTTCTTTCATTTAAACACACGAGGACAATCCTGGATTTGTGACATTTGATATTCCTACTGTTTATAACTATCTCTAATCTCTAAAAGATTTAAAACTCTGTAAAATGTTAACATATGTGACTTACATATTTTTCGGTAAATAATCTAACAATATCTCCCCTTTTATTTAAGCTAAGATACTAAGACGGTTTTATGCCATCAGTAAGAAAACATCAACACAAAACCTGGTAATTGTGCTACTACTTGATAAGGAAATACCTGCAGGCCTATCTCCGCCATATTAAAACGAAAATAATATATCTGAGATTATGAAAAAAGGGATACAAGTGCACTCGCAACCCGTAACATAAATTGTACTGCAACGTAGTTCATAACTCAGAAACGAAACATCCTCAGCAGTTAAATTCAATTTTCGGGTCCCCTTTGAAGCACGAGTTGTTACTTAAGGTACGGCTAAACTGACAGTGGTCCTTGCCGGTTATGGGACGACACTAATAATGTGTGTTGATGTTTCCCTATCACTGATTGTACTGTCGTCCTATTACTGGCATGAAACACTTTCCTTGTAAATGCACATTTAATACATCTTAGCCTAAAAAATTACACCGTATTTGACGTTCCATTATATATTTGGAAGATACCCCCACAAGAATGGGATGACTAATATTCGAAGTTGTATTCCAGTATCCTAATATTTTCATTTTTAAAATTCTGTATGCGTGGATGTTTGATTTACATTGTGCAATGTTGGAATAGAATGTTCGCACAGTCCCAATTAATTGTTACCATTTCATACTGAAAGTACTAGGTTTAACTTATAATTTTTCTTCAATGGATTTGTAAATAAGCAAAAATTTCAGTATTGAACTCTCTTTGCATGTGTAAACTGTATGAACGGGTTTAGCTTGTCGAAATTAAATCCAATTCTCAGTCACACACTGCTCTCATATTGCGCAATATTCGTCATTAGGCAGAGAGCATGGACTCTGGCGTTGGATCAACATTCACACGTCAACAACAACGCGCCTATTAGCTAACAGACGCACCCTAATTACAAGATTACACTGCCTTGGCTCAATATTATTGCCTTCAAAAATTATTATTTATGATGTAGTTTCTGAGTTATCATTTATGAAATTATAATTAACAAACTAGAAAATTAAAAGTTTTCACTGGTTTCCGAATCGTGTCTACTTTAGAGATGAGGGTTGTAGCTCTTTTACGTTTTAGCATCTGTATGATTCTGCTTAATACATAAACTATCTTATTTGCAAAACTACCCTGATCCAGAGTCATATTTCCATGTCCATTGCACGAGCAGACACGCTCGGTTTGCTCATTGACCCGCAATTCAATTGGAAACGCATTTGTACTTGCGCATCATCAAATTACTGGTGGACTACAGTTAGTGAGGGTTCACAAGAGACTTCCGTTGTTTGTATCGTTTCATTGAGTCCAAGAGGAAAGCTTCTATACTTTTTGTCTTTTTTTATTTGATTCACTTTATCGCAAACGCGCTTACCATTTTTCTCAAATATTCAGATTACATTTGCAAATATGCGCATAAATTCAATTCTGAGAGTGCTTTTAAGCACAATTTTCTTTCAAGTGTTGAAATGCTTACATCGTTTCTACGCTGTCAATTGTCATGTACACGTCTTTTCAAATTTTTTACGTGAACCCTTTGAACTCCCTCAAAATATCTCCATTAAGGCAACTCTCATCTTCATTTTGTAAAATATCGTTCCAAATAGGAGGAATCAAATACATTGTTTTTATTCGTGATCAGACTGTGAAGGGATCAAATTCAACTTTTCGTTTCAAAACGTGTTTTCTTGGAGACCTGAAACATTGTTTTCAGTGTAGTCATTAATTAATTTCACGAAAGCAACTACCATCTGGAAGCATTTATGAATCAACTGAGATGCGTAAGTGTGCTGTTCATAGGCATATGGAAGATGGACGAAGACTATTTAACAGAAGACAACTGGTGTTTATAATTCGATGATGAACGATAAGTGCAGAATTTCCTGGCAGAAAATGAATTGTGTTTAGATTTGCAATTCTTAACATATGCGTCTAAAATTCGCAGGAAAATAAATCTGGTATGGTTCACCGGTATAATGGTTTTCGTATTTTAAGCATTTTTAAACAGATGGCATCGAATGATCATTTCTCACATTGTTATTTTAATATTTTCTTCCCATAGGGAAATTTTGAAGTAAACTAAAAAAGACAAAGAAGTACATTAAGAATAGTTCATTTCATTAATCTACTTTTCATCAGTTGAAAGACTGTTGATAGAAGACAATGTCAACATGGTAATGAAAAATCAGTTTTAATTATTTATCATTACAATTGAGACTTAACCACTAGCGTACCGTATGTTGAAATAAGTACACGTAAATCTCTTGTGGAGAAATGAAACTTCTTCGCGCCTTCAAAACCAGCAATTCACAGGTTAACATTTTTTCTCTTATGCTGACCTCTGATTTTTAGGACGTTATTTAGGAAATGCTCAAATAGAAATACCCAAATCGACAGATTTACTACCGCCATCACTCGTGAGGTAATCACTTACTATTCTAAAAACTCCATCCAAGTTTATATTTCTATTTCCGTTTCATCTGGGTTTATAGTATAGAATGAGTCCTGCTGTCAGAAGTGAGTTTCAGCATCAGTTTTCCTACCATGAAGCGTCAACTAGAGTATCAACGGCCTCCAATTGTCATTCACAAATAGGAGTATTGTATATGTATCTGAAGAAAGGCGAATTTTTCCACATATTTTTACTTTCCCGTATACGTACGTATACACGGAATGATATACGTAGTATAGAGAAAGTTATGTAATGCTGCGCGAAACTAGTGGTGCTACAGAATGGCACAGACTTTCCCGTATTAGTTTTATATTTTCCTGGGTCTTCGCTAGCTATTCGGAATTGCCACATACTCTTTCTTGCCAGCTACCATCTATCATCGCCAAAAGTACATTTTTTTGTCATTTTCTTAATTTTTCGGTTTCCTATTTGTAGAACAGAAACATTAATTTTAGAATATTAAAGAACACAAAAACCTAGCCGTAAATGGCAATTTTCTTTTAAAAATGATGTGCCATTTAAGAGAAAATGGCGTTTTAGCACTACTAAAAATGCGAAATTTGAAGCTCATTTTCACAGAAAAGTTTTGAG
Source organism: Acheta domesticus (assembly GCA_031308135.1). Lineage (NCBI taxonomy): Eukaryota > Metazoa > Arthropoda > Insecta > Orthoptera > Gryllidae > Acheta > Acheta domesticus. The sequence continues at coordinate 24,282,486 of JAHLJT010009355.1, read as the reverse complement.
TTTTCAAAATACTTTGTTTTCTGTGAAAAGTAGCTCAAATTTCGGCATTTTCAGAAACGCTCAAACGCCATTTTCTCGTATATGGCTGCAATTTTTTCTTGAAACTGTTGTAACGGATAGTACTAATTACACTCTTTAGTATAGCGTAAAGTTTATTTTGAGTTATTTTTTTGTTTTTTTAAAAATTATATAAATGTAAATTTTTTGAAAGATCTCTCACATCTTTAATAAGCACATCACCAGCAATTAGTAAACATTAATATATTAGTGTGTGTAAGTGCTTCAAATAACTTCAAATAAAGTATTTTGAAAACTCAAAACTTTTCTGTGAAAATGAGCTTCAAATTTCGCACTTTTAGTAGCGCTAAAACGCCATTTTCTCTTAAATGGCACATAATTTTTAAAAGAAAATTGCCATTTATGACTAGGTTTTTGTGTTCTTTAATATTCTAAAATTAATGTTTCCGTTCTACCAATAGCAAACCGAAAAATTAAGATAATGACAAAAAATGTACTTTTGGCGATGATAGATGACAGCTGGCAAGAAAGAGTTTGTGGCAATTCCGAATAGCTAGCGAAGACTCAAGGAAATAGAAAACTAATACGGGAAAGTCTGTGCCATTCTTTAGCACCACTAGTTTATTTTTTTTCCAATACTTACAAGATTCTTTCTAATGAACTTTGTTAAATTTTCTCCAACTGATCGTGTTACGGGCTGAAACAACTTCGTTTCGCCCGAAACAAGTCCATGCGGAGCACACTTGCAAGACACACGCTGCGCACCGCAGCTATCTTCTTCATGTATCGACGCTTTCATCCTTTATCGAATCTCTAAAAACAAACGCACTCTCCCTGCACTAGCTCTGAAAACGTTAGCCATTCCTCCCGCACCCGCTCAAATCCAAAAGAAAGACACTTTGCATACTTTACCACATTTACTTGCTTGCTTTTCTGTATGTCGAGAGTAATTGCCCCACAAAGGAGTTAGGTCTAGATATGAGCATGAGTCATGAACGCGAGAATAAACTAAGATATAAATTTAAAAGTGCTTACACGTTTTGCTTACTCATTTGAATGAATGATTAGTAGTTAAATGAGATTAAGACTAATTTTGTCTTGAAATTTAAAGAAGGTCTTTTGTGTAACATGCGAAAAAAAATTTCTAGATTTAAAAAGCTTTTTCAAAGTTCTGACTGCGGCGTGAGTTTGGGAATAAAATGTATTAGATGTGTGTGTGTGTAACCGTTTAAATATATTGCACCAGTTAATCATTGTTTTAATTATGGAAATAGATGCATCCTAGAACCGAACCGTCACAGGCCCTGAACCTTGTACGACAGAATTAAATGTACGGTACTGTGTGTAGGTAAATATATGTATATTCTAGTATTGTCTTGCATTGAGATTAAATTGCACAGAATATTAAATATTCAATAGAATTTTACGCATATTGCAACATTCTGTGCCTTTTTACCACTGACGCTACTGAGATGGGTACGTTCAGAGCTGCACTTCTAAAAAAGTAACAGCTGTTTCAAAAAAGTACAAGTTTGTAGTGTGACCAACCTTAGTGTGGTCACACTAGGCAATTAAAATCCCCGCGCGACAGCCGCGTAAACGCGCGCGCAGCCTGGTAGGAAAGCACTGCGCCCGCGGCCAGCCTAGTGCAAGGAATAATATTGCAGTAGAGATTCCGTGAAAGTATGGTGGTAGTTTCCTGTAGGCATGGCACAGGGCAGAAAGTTATTAGAACCTTAGATGTGAGGTTGGAAGCTGATGGTGTGGCCGCGAGCCCAGTTAGCGAGAAAGGAGAGGTTGGTTGTGCCAGTGGTGGCTAGAAGCACGATCGACGGAGGCGTCTGGTCTTGGAGTACTGGAGTACGACGTGGTTACACAGAGAACACGATAGTGCGTCGGCAGCCGCATTTTCTTCGCTGTGAGTTTTGCGCTGGTGGCGAACGCCACGGCCACCGAATTAAGGTCGGTGTTCAAGGCAAAAATAATTTTGTATATGACACTATAAAAAGTAATGAGAATTTTGAAGCAATTGACTATAGAATGCAGGTTGATGTATTGTTCCTGTAGTTCACTGTCAGATTGTTTTTTGGCTATTAACATTCTTGCTTAATGACTGATATATCATTCCCATTGGTATTTTCATAGTCATTGTGTACTATTTTCAAAAGATATTTGAAGTAATGTGTCTTTTTTAGGGGAGAACATCATTGATTTGTGAAAGAATCTTATGTCAATAAAATGCAAGTGCAGCTTCTATCTTTAAAAAGAAAATTTTGATGATAGTGTTAAATCGAAGTCAAGTTAGAAAACACCTTGTTCTATTTATGAATAATTAAAAAGGTATAAAAATATATTTGCTATTAACTGTTGAAGAATTTAAGTGAACTTAAATATCTCGAAATATTTATTGAAACTTGGACGCCTGTTGAGTAAAAATAAAACATATTTTCAATTTCAACCAAAGGTGTAGGTTGTAATAAATGTTAATTTTTACATTTATGTAGTAAACACTCACGTTTAGTTTTTTTTAAGCAACTTTTTGTAATATTCTGTGTTTTCAAAACTAGATTTATTCATTTTAATTGTACGCAAAATATATCTTGGTAATTGCAACGAATTCTTTGCAAGAAATTACTAATGAATGATAATGCAGTGTATGTTGATGGACGGTTAACTGCAATTTTTGTAAACAGAAAGCACTACGACATTCTGTCGTCCGAAATGCCTGTGCTCTTCCCTGTGAAGTAACTTTATCTGCACTCATGTCCCCAGAGATCTCTTTTATTCAATTTGTTGAATTTAAATTTATTTTTTGTCACAGAAGATATTGCTATCTTATATATTATTTCTCAAAGGGCTGTTTGGTCTTTTCAATAAATTGGGCGACATACGAAACCGATCTGTATAAAGAAGCAATGGATTGAAAAATCGTGTTTCTTTTCACCTGCACATGGGACATTCGTATTGAAAAAGGGCGTTAAAAATACCTAAATATTAAAAAAAGTAGTAATTCGGGATCTGTAATATCTGATTGCCGCGCGATCTATCGGAAGAAAATTACACTCGGACGGTGGTGGGAAATGCAATCTCAAGCATTTTTGTTTGTTTCAATTTAGTGTAGGTTGTGTAAGCACGTGAACGTGATTTTCTACATTGAATAGAAATCTTGAAATATGAGAGGTTAATGATCTTAGTGAGGTTAGGTCGTTTATAATGCTGGAATACAAAAAAGATTTTAAGCAGAAAACAGTTTGGTTATTTGACTAACCGTGCGATTTAATCGCACGGGTTCTCACTAGTGATTATAATTAACTTTAAAATTCATAATTTTGCAGTTGATTACCCTCTTCATGCTTTTTGATATTGTCAAATGGTTTTTGTTTGTTTTCTATTTTATGGTCAATGTTATTGTCATTCTGTAATTTTTGTTTTGCTTTCAAAGCGTATCCAATTAAATGTTGTTCTGTGGTAACGACTTTGTGTTTATTTTTCAAAATTTCAAGAAAAGAGCCACGTTCACACTGAAATTTCCCACAACCGACATACACGTCTGGTTACAGTAGACTATGTCTTAAAAAAAATTGGGCCTCACCCGTTCCCACATTTCCCTGCATGTTTCCTGCACGTACCATAATGTCTCCCACATTTTTCTCACAAGTTTACTGCACAGTTTCACTCGTATTTATCTGAAAATAAACTGAAAATGGTAGAAACACGTTTCTCCCCTTACGATGGCTGACAGTGCCGGAGTATCTCTTGGATGAAAATGGAAATTGTGCATAGAACTCAGAAGAGCCAAAGCCCCCGAAATAGAGACGCCCAAAATATCAATTTTTTGTTTAAAAATGACATTCTTCTGAAGAGCGCAGTTTTTAAATAGTTAAATAAGATATTTTAAAAGGAAAAAAAGCTTCATACTGAAACCCAACTTTGAACATTTCCAACTACAAATTGAGGTTACCTCCACAAATAGAATGAACAGACCATAAAGGACTCATTTTGTAGATTGCGGTATAGGAAACATACCTTGTGTCCTTGTCAACAAGATATCCTTGAAAGTAGGATTTGCACCTTTTGGAACCCTTCCAGCACGTACTTTCTTGAAGGAACCTCAAGCAGATAAAATCGTTTTTATCAAATCATACATGCTTGTACTATCTAACTGCCTTTTTGGATCCCATTTACATTATTTTTTGAATTTTTACTTAGATATGTTAATGTAGCAACACAGTCCACTATCCTGTTCCTACACGAAACATTCCTTGTATACAATTTTCATTTTACGCGTTTTGGCTGAGCAAATAATTATCACTTGCGGTACCCCTGGCAACCTTCCAGAGAACTCCAGGGTTTCGCGGAACCCAGGTTGAAGACTCCTGCTTTAAAGGCTTTTTTAAAGACAGTTCAAGACAGTAGATAACAGTTTTTGAGTTATGCTTGATGATATTGTATGTTGCAGTGTAACGTATGTTGCAGGTTGTGTGTGCACGCGCTGTTTTATATCATATTTTGCAAAGTGCTATTATTTTCGTTTTGTATCAGTTTTAAGAATGACAGGGGTTAATTTCCTCTCTTTCGGTTGAGAATAAATAAGAAAATGGCGTTTTTTTGTGAATGGTGCCTTTTAAATTATACAAAATAGTAATATTTTCTTAGCACGCGGACAATAAAATAGAGAGCATGTATAGTTACAGACTCTGCGTTTATAACGAAAATACTGATTAACACTAGTAACAATGGAATGTTAGTACGTATCTAGGAATATATTGTCATAATGACTAATATTTAAATAAGGAAAAAACAGAATTACGACATTAAATGAGGAAGTAGTAAATGCAAGTGATAAATACTCATATAAAACTGCTAATCGTATTCTACGGGCATACGAATATATTTAATAGCTAAGTTTTTCAAAGATGATATTAAATAATCTTACTTTCCCTATCGTGTCATAGATACAGACAAAAAGCCTCATCGCCATCGATAATCATGACAATCAGTTCGTGTTTTTCCATCACCGCCATTAATTTTTCAACTTGAACATTAATCTCACTCTAACACTCAATGCGAACGTTTTTTTAATGTTATTCCGATCAGTATGAGCTATTCAGATGGGACGAAGAGCGTAAATATTTTGTTATACGGCGTGAAATGGTAAAGAACCTAAATATTTCGAAGCATTGATATCGGTATTGAAACCGAGTACACTTTAATGACCATTATTTCATAATGAGTCAGTCCCAGACAAATGCGCTCTGTGGCAAATCGGATCAGCCGCGCAAGCATCGATCGGAGACTGCGCCGCACGAACAGAGCCCAGCGGACCATGAGAGGTGGCTCAGTGCATCAGCTGTCACTGCAGTGCCTCTGACCGGGAGGTCCTAGCTTCGAGATCCGACGGCGGCAGGATTTTCGACACTAGCTTGTCAGCTCGGTCGAATTCAGTCGCTGTCTGGAGAAGAATTCTAGCGGCCAGCTGCTCTGATCGGCAGTTTTCCGTGTTTTTTCGAACACCAGTCGAATGCCGAAACAGTAACAGCCTAACAAACGGGCCACGGACCGCGCGCGATCTTTCCTTCCTCTTTCTTTTTCTATCCTCACACCTAGTCACACACTTACACCAACGTGCACTACACTACCTCACACATGCCGGGAGACCGGTCGGGTGCTTACAGCTTGTCCTGGCTGAGGCGGTGCCCCGCTTGTGGGAGATACCTGGGAAAAACAGCTAGTCGACGGTAGGTCGGCACCGGATCTCGCCATCCAGTGGACGATCACCGCCACCTCTCGATGAAAAAACGTGCACTACACTTACGGGACTATTTAACCCCCCCCCCAGGCGTTGAAGTGCCGGAAATCACTAACAGTCAATCGAAGCATCGATATCGGCATTGAAATAGTGTACTTTAATGACCATCATTTCATAATGAGCCAAACCCAGACAAATGTGGTCTGCGGCAAATCGGATCCGTCGCGCACGGATCGCTCGGAGGCTGCACCGCGCAAACAGTGGTGGGGGGTGGCGGGAAGGGGAGAGGAGGGGAGGGCAGACCGCGCGACAAGCGAATGCTCGCGCTGCGACCGCACGCGTGGAAGCGTTCATGTGGCGTGATTCACTAAATGTGTCAGGTTGCGTAACACACGCAGTAAAAATGAGAAGGCTACTTCTTTTTGGTTGTTTATTCTGCATGTTCGTCCTCAAAATATGTGAAACGGTTTGATTTACTTTTGCAAACAGTAAGTTCAGGTTGAACATGTTTGAAAACATTTATCTTTATATTAAGTGTATCATTCTTTTTTATTTGCATGATCTAGATAGAGAATTTTTGTCAAGATCAATACGTTAAGGAGAAAACATTGAAATTGTTAAAGAAACCAATATTTTGCCGAAGAAATATAAATATTTTTTTCTACGATCGTATAAAAATGGTTATGTCACGAATCATTTGTTTTATCTTCAGTTCTTATGGTTAAATAAACATCATTTTCTTTTCCCATTATTGTGTGGAAAAGTCGCTAATTTTTGGGACCGTCATAGAAACCATCATAGAAACAAGTTTGTTTATAACTGCTGTAGATATTTGATTAGAAAGTGCGTAGTAAAATTACAATGTTGAAAGTGTATTAACCAACACGTGGATGGGCAGGTCAATGTAATGTTGAGATATTTAAAAATGAAATTTATTACAAATGAACCTAGATTTACTAATTTAAAATTTTAATCTCAATTAATTTGCTACCGCTCTCATGGTAAATGTAATTAACTTGTTATTTAACCTATTACATTACTACAGGTCAAATGTCAAATATTTTTTAAAATCTCATCAGCAAAACATATCGCAATGAGAGAGGAGATAGAAACTATTCATGTGACAAAATAATTATCAATTTTTTTACAAGTTCTATTGTTTTGGAGACACTGACAACAAATGCATTTCACATAGTTATCCACTTTTAGGGTCACATAATAATGTTCTGGTGAACATTTATTTGTAATAAGGCGTAATCACAAAGGCGTAATGAACGTAAAAAGTATCCGTTGATAATGTTGCGGTACTTTCCCTCTTATGATTCTCTTTTCTATAAAGCACTTCTTAACAGAGGACTTTCAACATTCTTGATCATGAACTACTGGAATCCAACATCAAACTTCCTTCGCAATTTGTCATATATCTTGGGCAGTGATGTGCAGAAATTGTTCTCATGTAAAACGGTCACCGTTTGAAAATGTTCTTGGAGCTGTGTACCTCAACCCTAAATTTAGTGTAAGGTTTCTATTTCTAATACAGAACGCCTGACCTTCAGTCCGCTTCAAAAATGCTTTTCATAAGTTTTTTGTAATTTATGTAGCAACTAAACAAGAATGATATTCATTTATGAAATTTTTTATTATCTCTTTTCTAAATGTAAAAAACTTCAAAACACTGTAGAAGTACATGATCTCTGTATTTCCCTGCAGTTTGAATTCTCCTCATCTTCTGTGTTACTTCTTTTGATTATACCTGCATTCTGCCGACACATTCTCGCTATCCATTATTTTTTAATTCTTGGTTAAAATATCTAATACTCCCTTCGCCAATGTATGTAATTTGTTCGTTACCTGTACATATCGTCCGGCTGACATGACTCAGTCCAGATAGCAACCCACACGTTCGTCGGCACATAGCAATCATATCTTGAGGAGATTAATTATGTTACTCTTATCCGCATTTGTACGATTAAACCTCAACATGAAAACTTCAAGTATATAGTGAAAATTAGAAATTGAGAAAACCAGTAGAACACTTGGATTCTGCGGAAATAATACATAACTCTTTTTGCCTCAAATCTTACCATAAAATTCTTAATTTCTGTGCTAATTAAAATCGTCAGATTTGATTAAAATGCTTCAGATATACCTCCTGTATATCTGAAGCAAACACGTACGCCAGTTAAAGAGACGAATACAATACGTCTCCTTCAAAATGATCAGTTTGCATTTGTAAAACTAAAAATTTCTTTTTTTAATTGACCGGCTGGTTTAGCTCAGGGTCAGTACTGCCGCTGTCTCTGCAGCGAATCCGACTGGAAAGTCCTAGGGTTTGAGCTCCAACCGAGGTGGATTTTCGATACTATTGGTCGACCACTTAGGAAAAAACCTTGGACTGCGCATGCGCGAAAAGAGGTGGAGGGGAAGGTTTCCTCTATAAGAGTCTCAACTTTCCCATCTTGACGAGCTACCGCCGCCACCGCTTCGGCCTGGTCTGGCGGAGAGGCTTTGACGAACGACACGAACCTTAGAGTGATGAAGTGTGAGAACTAAGTTGCAAGAGCGAATCAGTTATCGTTGCAGGCTGTCCTTGAATTGACCTGATCTTCCCCTCGGGAACAGTGGGGGATGGTTTCGCCACGCCTCCCGAGATAAGCGACGCCATGGTGGTTTTTTCTAAATACTCGACCTATAGCTAGATTGTTGGGTCGAATTTCAACCGCTGTCTGGAGGAGAATACTAGCGGTCGGCTGCTCTGATCTGTATTTTTCATTGGTTAATCCGATCAATTTTGGGCTGTACCATAACAAAGGTATAAATACCTCAACAAATGGGCGACGGAATGCGCGCGATCTTTCCTTCCACAGCTTTGTCCTAAATTCTTCTCTTACTTTCATACATTTACGTGCAGTTCACTCCCACACGTGTCGGGAGACCTTTCGGGAGCGTAGAGCTTGTCTCGACTGAAGAGGTGTTCCGTTGGGGGAGATACCTGAGAAGGGGATTTTCCCCACAAGGCGACATGTAGGTCGGGACCGGATCCAGCCATCCAGCGGGAGAGATAGATATCTAGGAAGGTCTATCTAGGATATCTAGGAGAGGAACACAATATTCCCAGAATTTAATATTCAACTCCCAGAACAAACTACCTACTACTGTAACGAGACAAGTACATTGACGTGCCCAAAAAATCAGTCAATATTTTGAGTTTGACAGACTAATGTCTGGCATGGGGGACATGGAATGGTTTAAATCGTTTCATTCTTCATGTTCTATTAACAATTATTCTTGGAGGCAAGTAGCATGTCTGTATATTATGAAATTGGTCATGCGATTGCAACATCGCAAATGTGCTTCGCATTGCAGTTATTGGTTTACCCCCAAAACAATTCCATTTTCTCCCTTGTAACACGAGAATAACATTGAAACGGCACTCGATAATTAACGCAATTCACATCTTGTTTTTTTTATTTGAGAGTCAGGAATTATGACATCGTCAGAAAAGTTGTTACACTGGTTGTAGGTCTGGCGCTGCCGGAGTCACCGAGTCACCGACTTATCTAATGTCGGTGAGGCAAAAATTTTAAAAATATTTCAAAGGCGAAAACACAGTCATATACAAACACACTCTGTCATCAATGTATACTTTTTCTCCAATCTGTGTCTCTTCTCCCTTATCTTTCACCTTAAGGTTTCTTCTCACTTTTCATTTTCGTTCCATTTGGCCTATTATCCCCGCCTCTTCTTCTGTATTCTCCATCTCTGAATTCTCAGCACTAATCCGCCAACTTGACTGAGGATTTTCTGAGTTTACTCAATCGCTTAAGGCATAAGCTGGAATGGTCCCTTGTTTTGCACTCCCAGTCGTTAATCTGCAGCTTATCCCTCCTTGTGAATTTAACTCTGCTTCAATGTATAGTATATTCATTAGAGAGGTTAGAAGGAAGAAGTGGCCCTAGCATTGTCTTACTCTTATTATTATTATTATTATTATTATTATTATTATTATTACCATTATTACTATTATTATTATCATATTATTATTACTATTATTATTGCTGTTATTGTTCCTATTTGGAATGTAAATGACAAATACAAATCTGAGAGGTATTTCCATGTTAAATTGTGCTCAATACAAGGAATATTTCCTGATGGTAAAGTGGCTTCTCGTCACCCACAGTGCGACACTCAACGTAACCAAGAGTTTGTGACGTGTTGACGTCGGATGAAATTTAAACCCCCTTAACTTGGTGTCGACGCTCGTAGATCACACACTGTTCCCCCACAGTGTCACCAACTGACTAAAATTCATGAATCTGTGTTCCACTGGAAGGCGTTTATTATCTAACACCCATTTCATTCGGGAGATCCCGGTGTCACCTACAGGTGAAATATCTTTAATATTTTTCTGTAAATAGCCTTTATGAATTTGAGTGATTTGGTGTCCGAAACTCATGTTCTAGGGCTTGCGTGAACGTATTGAAGTGGAAATTTTACACCACTGCTATTAGAGAATTGTTGGTTTTATTTATTCAAGACGACTTCCAGTAATTTTGGCGTATCGTGCACTTATGGTCTTTACTCCTACTTGTTTTCGAAAAATAGGAATAACTTGTTTACTGCAATTTTAAAACTGCAAATAGTTCATGGGTCATTATAAAATTAAATGTTGATGGCATAGATTTTACTGGCCGCAAATCCGGGGTGTCATCTTTAGGTGACACCGGATGTTGAGCTTTTGTTCGATATAGAATCAATTCAATGGAGTGATCTCGGGTGGCATGCGTTCTTACGCGTTTAATTTTTGTCGTTTGCGGCTTAGACGTGCGTGTGAATTTAGAAATGACAGATGAGTATGACCAAGACAATAATTTTCTTTTGTTACATCCTGATGTTGCTCTGTTCACCGATGAATGATATGACGAATCCGTAAGGGAAATGAATCGTTTACCCGGCTGACTTCTGAACTCAGTTGTTGAAGTTCACGGAACGATGAAAGACGATTCCGGCACAGGAAACGTTTCTTATCAACCAGATGGAGCATTTAAAGAAATAGTTTAGAAAATAGGAATGAAATTTTACTCTTTTGATACAAATGTAACAGAAAGAAAAATACAACTACATCTCAAACACAAAGGAAGGAAAATGAAAGCTACACATCTCAAATCTGATAAAGAAGATCATGATGAGGACACTAAAAATGAACAGTCTTTGAACTCAAAGCTAGCATAATGGTTTATAGTGAATAACGGTCAAAAAGCCACAGAATTTATGACTTTTGCAGGGTAATTATCCAAGGTGACTGTGGTATGTATGGAAATGCGTCTCTAAAGTCTCCAGCTGCTGTAGCCTCCGTGAAAGGTCGAATGCATCAGGAAGTAAGAAGAGATTCTGATGTAAACCACATTAGAATCGATTGTTCTCAGAGAAGATGCAGTGTCTATCACCAACGCACAAGAATCATGTGATAGAAGTGCAAAGTTGCATTTGCAAGGTTGGAACAAATTTTATATTACAAATTAATGTAAAAAATATCTATTTTCTACTTTAACTTCAATTTTAGTGTTGTTTCGTATTTTCGTGCGTAAAAGGAACCACTATATATTAAAGTCCATTTGATACTCAGAGTGCATATGTTGTAAATTATTTTTGTGCATATTTTTTTGCGTTAGATCCACAGCGCCGAGGGTTACCTCCTGGTAACACGCTCATAAAACAAAAAAGCATAGTATTGATTTAGATAATAACATGCTCAAAGGTTATGGGGAAGGACAAATAAGTAGTATTCAGAACGGCAAACTCTCCTCTATTATAACAAGATAATTGCAGAGTTAATTTAAATATCATGACGCTATTTTCATCACGTTTTCATCACGCCATTTCCATTCAATGTTCCATTCAATTAGTTGTTCAATTAATGGGAAACAGGACTACAATAAATTAAAGTAATAAAGTACAAATGCGACAGTATTTTTCTGTAGATTATTTCATTTATAGTTAGTTTTGATAAATGAAATGGCATTCGTATTTTATATTGCTTAGATACAAAGTTTGGTGTATTTGGTTCACGAAAAAAAGGTACATTTCGTTCTCAACATACAATCCAGGGGACGATGCAATCAGCTTCAGTAAACACAGTAGAGTTGTGCGGGCTGCATTCAAAACACAAATGCCATTAACAACTGCTATTTGTAGCTACAGGATCAGTGTGACATGCCCTTATATCAGAAATTTCCAACCTTTTTCTAGAACCGAACATTTTTAAAAGACTTGTTTACTTTATCGACTCCCTTCCAATTTTCTGTCTAACATTCAGCATGCATAATGATAACACAAACAGTTGCACATTAAGAGATAATTCCGTATCCCACTTTTTTTAGTAAATATTCTAATTTGCAATAATCGGAGACGCTTCCGCTTGTAGTAAGTGTGATTATCTGAGCTGCGCCGCCATCGACCTCGCTGGGGCCACGATTCGTCGTTGGTGGATTGATATATATATATATATATATATATATATATATATATATATATATATATATATATATATATATGATCCTCCTTGAATAATCACTTCGAAACTGTGTATAAACCACATAATGTGCGCAGGTAGCATGGCTAGCTTACGCAGATAGCGAATGGAAGAGCACAGGACATTTCAGAATTCTTGCCCGAACAAATAGTGAATAACTAAACCTATTGATGTCAGTTTGTAAAGTATTCAATGATTACCGCTTAGTGTATCAATTCCCAAAACTTACCGTTGGAAATCAACTTAAAAAAATGCTCAATAGTTGACCTTTAGATCATTTATGACGCTTGTCGTTTATCGGAAATTGATGATAATGAATCAGCATGAGACATATTAACAATCTATGGTACTGATTGAATTACTGTTAAAATGATTTATTAATCATATTGTATTTATTATTATTTAGGAATAGTTTGGTTTTGTTATTATTTAGGAAAAGTAATGTATTTGTTAGAGATAGTCCTAATTCGAAAATAAATAGGTACCATATGAAATAAACATAACAAATTTGCATGATGAAATAGGCGACGCATTGAACCCTACAAATGAGAGAAAACGCAATATGTTATTCACAAGTGTGAACAATGTTAACAATTGTAACAGCAAATCAGTGATCTGGAAAGAAAACAGAACTGATGACCCACACGTAAACAATATAACTCTTCACGAAATAAAACGAAGTCGGCGAATGCCCCACACAATATACCACCATGTAATGTTTTGCCACGGTTATTGCCCTTCTGCTAGCAATATAAACGGGTCATCAAAAATATAATTGCACGACGTAAAACTACGAAATTGTCCTGATCGAGATCAAAACGATTGTCATGTGAGACAGACGACAGAAGGTGGTATTAAAATTACTTCTAGCACTTAAATAGATAATATACTCGTTTATCGCCGATTACCAACCACTTCCACTACACCTCACTTACATATCACTTGACTGTTGAGTTTCTTTATTGTATCTAAAACAATGTTTACTTCATTTTGGTTTCAAAAACATGAATAAATATAGCTTTTTAAACAATATTTCCGGTAAAATAGGTGACTTCCTGTGATCACAAGTTAACTGAAATTCATTTTATGAACTCATAATTCTAATTATAGGCCCACAACCGAAAAAATGGACTTACTATTAGTCTACTCAAGTGTAAGTAGATGATGTAAATATACTCTTTTTGAATTCCAATTTTAATACGATATTACACACATTTTCATTATAAATCAAAAGTACAATAATGTCAATTATCAAACTGATTCCTTGTGTAAAGATGTTCGTTGTTTATTGGATATCTCACTCTGTATTAATCTACGAGTACCGGCGTTCAGACACAGTCCTTCGCGTGAAGAATAAGAAGAAAAACGGGGCTCAGTAAGATTTTAGAGAGCATTCAATACCCCAACGCGTTAGTTTAGCAGTTTAATCTATCTTCTGAGCAGAATAGGTTAGGGTTAGATTTTTATTTCTCTAAAAGAACATGTTTCGGAGACTGGTTATATGTTTTTTGTAAATATGCTTTTTTATCTTATAATAAATACTATGTGGACATTATATTTCTGTACTATAATATTTGTCAGGATTCTATCCTCATTACTCAGAGTAACTTTTAGATTTATTTATTGAAATTTACAAATTTGTTCTTGTATTAAACAAAATTGAAAAATTTCGAGTATCGTTTATTAGGAGGTTTATGTTAGTTTTGTCTTAAGTGTAAGTAAACGATTTAGTTGACAATGGCCTTAGTTTTTGCACGAGTATCCTAATTTCCCAAACTAGCGAAGCTGTTGAGTTTCAAGCGCCTCATCTAATCGTAATTTCTTCTACTTACATTATTATTTCACATATTCGCCTATCATAGAAATCAACATATTAAATGATCATTAGTAATCAACATTGTAATAACTCATGACCATTACCATTGCATTGCTGAAACAATTAACAGCCGGATGGGTTAATAATATTGCAGCGGCATTTATTTGCCCTATACCTTTCTTTTTATATGGGCGCCAAACATTTTCGAAACTTTGGTAATTAAGTTCATATTCTTCTGAACACCCTGTTATGTGGCAACTTTTGTAATCATCTTCATATTCTTCTGAACACATTTTTATGTAACAACTCTTCACGATGTTAGAAGTTAGAATGTGAATGTGATGTTAGATGTGTCAGAAGTTACACTTGTTTAACATTTCGCTATTATTTTTACAGTACTTAATTTGCAAATTGTCGCTATAACATAAGCTATAGATACTCCTGCAACACATTATTATTATATTTCTAGAAGAGAAATGAGTTGAACCGATATTTCCGTTGAATAGGTTGCATATACATATCTTCAATGATTATTCTTTCAACAAGAAGACACCAGAAAAATCTTTTATGCCTATCTGCGATATTCCATCCTTCTTGGCACCATAAACCAAAATGGTAGTAGACCGCCAAACTGGAGAGCTTACACTAGAATACATTAACTAAATTACTTTCTACAGTGTAATATTGCACTTGAATCAGCTTTTACAGCCAACGAAAGCAATGTAGGTACAAAGAATTTTTAAATACGCGGCCAGAATTTTTATGAAAGGTATTTTATAAAACTTGAGATTGTAAAAATGCACTAAAAATGGTGAGTGGTACTACGCAAACACAATTATGTTTTAATCTTCATCCGTTGAATAACACGTTCGTGTTTATGAAAGAAAGCCGTATGGGAGCTAGGATTGTAGTCGAATTCTGACTTCTAGGCCGTGGACGTAGGATAAGCCATTGATAGCTGCTCATCTTGTGAACAAAAACTTTCAAAAAAATAAACAATTTTCAATCGTGTTATGTGAGGAAGTATTATTTGTGTTTTACAACGCTCACTGATTATGAACGGCTCTTACATGCTCGAGTTTGAAAAATCTGAATGTCCATTGACGAGTAGGGTAAAAAGACTAGCAGTGGCCGCACGTAAAAATATTTTTGTGATTTTCTCAAAATTATTGCGATACAATACTTTATTCATTACATGCAGCTAAATTGGTAATGAGCATACTTTTATCTAAAAAGATCACTTACCCACTATTTCCAAATTTTAATTTGTTTTATTTTATTAATTTCTTACCAAACCTTTTTTTCCTGTACTGGATACATAAAAATTGCAAAATATTGAGCAGATACTTACCACAATAATGACTATTCCACATATTGTTATTGTTTTGTTCCATTTATAGCGACCAAACGAGAACGTCTTGACACACGCTTTTCAAGTAATATAAGGATATAGCAACGTCCTTTGAGTTTCCAGGAGAACATACTGTTTTATTGATGATGGCGTTACTGGAGGTTAGTGATGTTACTAAAAATGTTATTAATATTGAAAGAATTGTGCATCATGTATCCAATTATTATTATTATTATTATTATTATTTTTCCATTACATCACCACTAAAGATGTTATGAGTCGGCTGAATATAAAATCTACTCCAGGTTGCAACCAGCTACCTAAGGAGCAGATTCGGTGACTGTCAGTGCCTCTACAATACTTTGCGCAAAATGTGGGCTGTGCCAAATAAAGCAATTTCTTCCACTTCCCAGTCTTTTGAATTACCAGGGAGTTTAGACAAGTTCTTACTCAAAGACGTTTCTCTGCCTCCTTGCCAATTACGTTTTGATCTCAAGGTACAGCAACATCGATAAGTAAACACGATTTTTTCGCCAAATCCCGGATAACTTAATCCGGTTTGTTTGCCGCTATCGTGCGATCAGTTTGAATTTGTTGGTCGTACAATATCGTACACAATCCAACAGACGTCACCGGTTTTGGTGAGTGTTCGTACCACTTGGGGCATGTGTTTGGAACTTCGAGGGCGGTACAGATCTGCCAGTGGAGGTAGCTACACACTCTGTCATGTCTTTTCAGGTATTCGGTCTTTGCTAGGATTGGACAAGCTGAGACAATATGATCAATGGTTTCTACTTGCTCCTGGGAAATGCGGCATTTATCATCTTGGGAAATTTTGAGAACCGCTTTATCATAATGTCGTGTTCTCAAGGCCTGATTTTGGACAGCTATTACAAGTGCTTCCGATTCTGGCTTCATCCTTCCCCTTTTAAGCCACATAAATGATTGATCTTTATTGATCTGCACCTTGTCCATTCTTTTTAGATATTGTCCGTGGAGTGGTTTGTCTCTCCACGATTTCTTTAACATTTTCTGTGTCTCAAATTTCATGTTAAGTAGCATCAGAAGTTCAGTGTCTCTGTCATTCTGGTTGTCTTGCTTAGTCTTGTTCGTAATGCTACTTGCTACACTTACAATGCCTCTGTTTCTCATTCTTCGGTCAGATTTCATGACCTGCCTCATTAGAGGGTCATTTTGATGGCTGACTACATACTTCCCCAACCCGACTATTGCGTTGTGCCAGGAGGTTTCAATTTGTCTGAGGCCTCTTCCTCCTTCCTTACGTGACACATAAAGTCTATGTATATCAGCTCGAGGGTGGGAAACATGATGCATTGTTAGCAGTTTTCTGGTTTTTCGATCCATGGTGCGAATTTCTTGCTCAGTCCAGTCCACTAGTCCAAAACTGTATTCGGCTACAGGTACCGCCAAACTACCTATTGCAGATATTTTATTCCTGGAATTCAGAGCGGACTGCAGGGCCAGTCTCACTCTCCTATAATACTCGCTACGAATTCTCTCTTTCATTCTGTCGTTCGAGATGGTTTCACATTCTTCAATGCCCAGATATTTGTAAGTTTTACCTGGCTCAAGATTTTGAATCACAGTATGCGTATCAATTTCAATGTTCTCAGACGTTGTGAGTTTCCTTCTTTTTAAGTTGATTTTTGCACACTTGTCAAGACCAATCTTCATGCAGATGTCATTGCTAAAGTCATTCACGACAGACAGCATTTGGGAGAGAATAGCTTCATTCTTATCAAATTATTATTATTATTATTATTATTATTATTATTATTATTATTATTATTATTGTTACATATTTCCCCCTGAACGTAACTGATATCATAAGAAAATCATAAATGTGCCTGTTCGTGATTCATTACTGCAATGTCAAAATAGCTAAGACGTTTTAAACCTATTTTTCCAGTATAAAACAAGAGAAAGGTAATAAATTATCTTCATTCTAATCTTCATGTCTATATAGAAGACATAATCTCCGCGTTCTGCATTCTGTCGCTGTCTCGAGGAGAATGCTAGCGGCCGGCTGCGCTGATCGGTAGTTTTCCGAGGTTTCTTGGATCAACACCAGATGAATGCCGGAGCAGAACCCTAACAAGCCACGAACCGAGTGCGATCTTTCCTTCCCCTTCCTTGTCCTATCCTCACCCCTTATTTACTCACACGTACACTTACATGTCCTACACTACCGCACATGCCGGGAGAGGAGTCGTATTTTCTTGTCTGGCGCGGTGCCCCGCAAATGACAGATGCCTGGTTGAGGAAAAAACCCTGCCAGTCGACGTGTAGGACTGCGCTGGATCTCGCCTTCAAGTGAGGGAAGATTATTGCTATAATCTTCGTGCGATAAAACATTCGCCACAATTTCGGGACTAATGATCTTGTTCTCACGGCCCCCACCGCCACGAGCCAAGATAGCTTGGTGGCTTGGTAATCTCCTCTCGTAGGCGTGACGCAACGCCGCTCACGTGGCAGAACCTGACCGGCGACCCGCAGACGGCAGAGACCCCGTCTCCTGCCACTCAACACGGCAGTCGGCCGTAGATACTGAGCCTCCGGCTTATCCAGTTCGTCTTCCGGCGACCATCCTCTCCATATATGTTGTGTTAAATAAATGTTGTAAGAATACGAGTTCGTCTTCTCATTGTAAAGACACGACACTTAGGGCCGGTTGCATAAACGTTCGATATGGAATCCATAAGCTTATTGATTCTATAAAATAGTCTACAGCGGCAAAACGTGTTTCTGAAACGACCAATACGACTTATGGAACCTACAAAATGTTCTATATCTTATAGGTCCTGAGACATGTCTACAAATGCTTATAGAATCTACAAATAAGCAACATGGCGACACTGCGCACTGCTGAAAGCATCTGTTTACTAGTGTTTGAGGTTATTGGTGGTTCTTGGAGTCCGTGTTGTGATATAATATTTTTTTAGTTTTATTTGGTGTGTAGGGTGCGTTTTGGTGTATTTTTGAGTGTTGAATTTTAGTGAATATTATTCATACAGACATATTATTTTACTTTTTATTTAGTTCTTATTTAAGCACAGTTTATTCTTCAATAAACTGGACTTAAATAAGAATTAAATAAAAAGTAAACTAATATGTATGTATGAATGAATATAATGCTATAAAACGAAATTGCTACTGAGAAAGTATAGCGACAAGCCAACACTCCGCCAAAACCACCTCGCCAGAGCTCAGCACACACTAAGAACGTGCAAAACGAAACACAGAATACGCACTATTCAAATATCGACTGTGTCGCTATCTAATGGTGGCATTTTGAAATACTTATAGAACCTATAGTTACAGATTCCATACATTTGCTTTATGCAACGGTGAACGGCCTGTGGAGCCTACACATTTTGTAGAACCCATTGCTATGGAACCCGTATGGAAAGCTTTAGTCAACCGGCCCTTACTTCCCAAACGTTTTGCTGGAAACGACCAGTGACGGGCGGCGTGTGGCGTGCGCAGGTGGAGGAGGTGGAGGCGGCCCCGCGCGCCGGCCCCGCCGCCGCCCCCGCCATGGTGGACAGCACGGGCGCGGGCCCCGCGGGCGCCGTGGGCGGCCCCGGGGGCGCTGGCGCGGGCGCGGGCGCCGCCGCCGCCGCCGCCGCAGCTGCCGCCTCAGCGGCCGCCGCCGACAGCGAGTCGTCGGCCGCCGCCAGCGCCGCGCTCAGCCTGGCCACGTCGCGCGACGACGACGACGCCGACGAGGAGGAGGACGAGGAGGCCGGCGACAGCAGCAAGCGCGACAGCGTCGCCTCCTCCGACAAGAGCCCCGGCCAGAGGTGAGCCTCCGCGCCCCGCCCGCCCACGCATCGCCGCACCCGATTCCGATCCCAGGCCCGGAATCCGCATTCCAGAAACCGTAGTTTCTTCCTCGAAGTCCCGACCTTACGGTCGTCATCCCAGAGTTACGTTTTCACGGTCGTCATCTCAGAGTTACGACATCACGGTCCTTATCCCAGACCCCCGACTTCACGCTCCTCATCCAAGACTCCCGACCTCACGGTCGTCATCCAACACTCCTGATCTCACCGTCGCCATCCCGGAGTATCCACCTCGCCGTCACTCAAGAGTCCCAACCTCACGGTTTTCACTCCAGAGTTCCAACCTTACGGCCGTGACCCCAGAGTCCCGACTCACGGTCTTCACTCCAGAGTCTCTACCAAGGTCGCCACAGCACACTTCTGACCTCACGGTCGTACCCCAGAGATCTAACTTTACGGTCGTCAACCTCACAACCGTCACCTCACGGTCCACATCCCTTACAGTTCTCTCCGTAGGATCCCGATTACTGTTCCCTTTTGTCAGAACCCCGATCTAAAGGACCTGATGTACTCGACCCCCGAGTTGTGAACACAAAGTTCAGACTCGATAGCATAAACATCCTAGTAATAGCTACGAGAAATGAGAACTATTTTCAAGCCTAAATTCAATCACTAAGTTTCACATGCATTACTTAGTTCGTAGGACTCAGATCGGAGGTCTCAGAGACCAAGTATCTATATCAGATCCGATTTCTTCTCACTCCAATCCTAAGCAACAAGTATCCAGTTGAAGTTTCTTGCCATTAAGTTCTCGCCACTAATTGATACATTGCAAAATGTAATCTTTTTCACGAGTTGTAAGAATCAGCAAAATTCTTCCTCCCCTTTCTGTACCAGTGAGACTTGGTCCAACCCATTGTATTTCCGATTTTCTGTTTTGATCATACTTTTAATTCGGTAACAGTATTCGGGAAATTTTAAACGGTAGTGCTACAAAAATTGAGTGTCACATGTTCACATTTCTCTGTAATTTCGTTTTTATGAATGCATATCTTCATACTGTTGTTGAGAGTCAAATTTACCTTTTATTAATCTCCTTTAAAAAAATTTAATTGCAACTTTACGTATGACTTCATTAAAATGCAAAAACAATACGTATATTCCTTAATACTTTATATCCATTGTTCAAATTTTATTTCAAATTGGAAAATCTTAAGAGGTCAAAAATTCTTGAAAATTTTTGGTGGGTTTACTAGTTGCATCTCTCTTCGATAGCCAACATTTTATACATTTTGCGCTCTTTTACACCCCCTGTTCTTCATAAGAGATTGACCCTGAAATCCTCTCCTTTACCGACCTCTAAAGTCTTGCAAATAACCCATACAAACTCTTGGTCTTTTTACATTCACTCCATCCAAAGAGATTGGGCAGCCAGTGTATTTCGCAAACAAAGTTTAATTCTACGATAATCAAACTAATGTTTGTGGAGCGCCTGCATACGCTTCCAGGGAACTCAGAATATCTGTGTGGTTACACTACCGGGAAATCAAGCGGGGAAGGCAGATTGCACTTGTTCGAGGAAAATTTCGGATCTCGCGAGAAATGTGCCTCTCGTCAATTGCTATTCTGACGTTGGTGCGCCAGCTTTTCTCCCCATGGGAAATGTAAATTACTGTATCATGGAGTTTGCATTTCCTGTCTAAGGGTTAGCTTAACTAAAAGACAGCGAGTTTACAATGATATTGCTGTTTTAAATCATGTTGTGGACTTCGTATGAGAAAAATGTAACTTGTGGAAATGTAACTAAATATTGTATAATTAACAGTGGTAGTGTACTTGTAAGAGTCATTTCAATATAATGCATATTTTCTCGATAGTTTTAATCTCCCTTCTTTAATCTTACTTCAATCTGCGGGCGATACATTGCATCAATTGTTTTAATATGCACAAAAAGCTCGTTTATGCATGTGATTTCAGTTTTGTATTCACGTATGAATCTGAAATTGCTCGGGTTTTATGATTCAGTTGCTGGCTTCAGAGAACCTCGTATAACATAACCCTATGCTCAATTAACTATTAAATATTCAGATCATTAGACATTTTGCATCAGTGCATTAAATTGAATACTGATTTTACAACGATGTGTCGTACGGAAACGAAATAAACATTTACGCGCCATTAACCTTTACGTAATGCCCTAAACTGCCGACACACTCAAGGGGCATACATTTCGCGAGATGAGGGTCATATAATCGCGATTAAGCATATGCAGTTCACACCATGAATACCCACGAATAAACCCTCGTCTCCCAATAGTCAGTAGCAAGCTCTAACACTTGTGGCGCCCTGGGCGCACACTAGATCCCTGCGAGACGCCACAAAAGATACGTCCGCCAGACACGCGTCGCTCGGTGGGGAAAC
Source organism: Acheta domesticus (assembly GCA_031308135.1). NCBI lineage: Eukaryota > Metazoa > Arthropoda > Insecta > Orthoptera > Gryllidae > Acheta > Acheta domesticus. Next base: position 24,260,793 of record JAHLJT010009355.1, on the reverse strand, counting down.
AGCGTCCGCATGCGCCACGCAGCTCGCAGGGCATTGTGCGGGCCGGCGAACAGGATTACGCAGGCCGTCTCATTCATTCCTCACCTTCACACGCGCCCAGAGCAGGCAGGCTGCAGCTCCTCGCCCTGGCGCCGTAAATAGTCTAAGCAGAGGCGCAAACAGGGCTGCGGGCGAAATAGCCGCTCATGGGAGCCCCGAGTGGGAGGGGGAGTGGGCGGCGGAGGGGGAGGGGCGGGGGCAGGACGCGTCAGAGTAGCGCTGGCCCTCGTGTAGCTAATTCACCTCGAGAGATGGGAGTCCCGCTTGGTTAAGCAAACAGATCCCTTTGTCGCAAGCAAAGGAGAGGCGCCACCGGCTGGCTGCCTGCCTCGCCCCGCTCCACAGCTCTCCCTCCCGCCCCGCCCCGCCCCGCCTCCATATCCCGCTCACAGCTCTTTTCCTCTCCAGCCTTTTCCACCCGCTCCCTCAATATCCTTTTGCCTTTGCTCCTCCCACCAGCCCCTTGTTTCACGACTAGCCTTTTTAGACCCTCCCCGTTCCTTTCCATCCCCCCTGCTGATATTTTGCCCACGTTCTCTCCATCCGTTTTACCTCCTTTTCTGCAACCACTGAGGTTCCAATGTGTATCTACAGCATTCTTGCCCCCGCGTTCACCTGATCTTCGCCACGCCCTTCCTCATCATTCGCGTTCCCAATTCTTTCTCGCTTTCCCAGCAGCCGTACCCTTCTCCTTTCTTCCATCCCCTCCTTTCCTTCGAGCGCCTCTCGACCGTACGTCTCCTGCCCCTGCCTCTGCCCCTGCCCCCAACTCCGGCGACAGACCGCTGTGCGCCCCGTCCCCTCTCTCAGTGTGTTGTGTGTTTGCAGAGCGCCTCAGCTCGGTCGCCAGGCTAGGTCGACCAGCGTTGGCGAACAGAAATGGCGCAATGTTCGCGCCGTCATGGCCCTCTACACGCGCCTGCGCAAAATCAAGAGGTAGAATACCCGCCCTTCCCTCAGGCCCCGCCCCCGCCCCCGCTGCCTCGCCTGCCCGCTCCCCGCCTCTCGCCCCCGCTCCACAGTCCAGGTGCACCTGCATTCGACCCTCGGGAGTGCCACTCGGTATAACGAACTGACGGGCAGAAACAAGTCCTTCGCGTCCAGTTTGTCATTTGAACGGTATGGCAGCTCGACTAGAGTTATTACTACGTTTCATGTTTGTCAGTGGATTTTTCCTATTTACCTGACGTTTGAAGAATTCGGAACTGTGTTTGTTAACCGTATAGTTTTACTCACAAACTTACTTTTGTATCAATTGGAATATAAAATATTTGGTTTTAAACATACATTTCAAATCCTAGGCTCCAAAGCATGTAAAATGTTCAAAACAAAATAGTTTTTTGCCAAAGCTTACATTCCTATGAAAAAATTACAGATATGAAATGTGTCACTTCGTTTCGCGTACTTTTTAGAAATAAAAAAAGCGAGTGGGATTTACTTGGGTCATTTACCTATTGCTTGAATTGTAACGTAATGCAACTTATTAAAAAGGCGTCTGGTAGAATATAATTTGAATTAGCTATGGATTAAAAAGTTATAGTGAAGCCAGTTTTGTAGAGAAAATTTATTGACTTAATTTTAGTTGGTCGGAAAATCATATAATTGAAACTAAATATCATCAGTTACATTCAGGATGATTATTACCACCTTAATTCCTTGCTTTGATATGTATGCGATTGAGAGCTTTTATCGCTTATAGCTTCTTCTCCTCATATCCGCGAACTAATAAATTTGAAAAATCCTCTGAATTGCAGCTCATTGGGTAGTAGAATTGGGCGCAAACCAATAGATAAGTAAATAAGCAGAATTATTATGATTATTATGAAATATAGTTATTTTCAAATTCCACGTTTGACGCAGCCACTCCCTTATTTATAAGTATTGGAGAAATCGTAAGCAAAGAAAAATCATGTGTTAAATCCTTTTGTAAGAAATGGGTTTAAAAATCCAAACAGTTGCCAATATATACTATCATTCGCAATTGTTACATATGTAAAATTAATACAAGAAACATAAATAAAATAAAAGTACAAAAATGCAAATGAAAACGGGCTTTTCTTTCAAAAAGTTTCATCTCGAAGATGCCGAAATGTTAATAGATAGTAAATGAACTTACGGATAGTTTGGAGAAATATCAAACACAAACATTGAAATTTAATTTATCTAGAAGAATATCTAATTATTACTAATTGATAGAATTTAATATCAATCAGTAACAGAATTCATACCGACTGACATTCCTAAGGGTTATTCATACCCATCAGTTTTGACCTAATCTACAGTCACTACCTTCCTCGTGGCTTTTGTACATAACACTTCGCTATCGGTTTCCTGAAATGAACCTCTGCCCGTCTCTCTTGTGGACTTTCGTCTCTTCCCTTTGCATTCGTGTCGTTAAAATGTCAATCTGCTCTGTCTCTCTCTGCGGCTATCAAGACTGTTGTACATACGTTTATTGCACATTTTCTGTCGTGTGTTGGTCATGTTGGACAGTGTGTGTTTGATGGCTGTGGGATCTTGTGTACTCTAGAACGTCTTTCTTCTTTGTGTTAGATGTAGGTTATACTTGAAGGATGATTCATACGACTGCACTACGCATAGATGCTATGTTTGTATTCATTTTGTTAAAAAATTAAAAATTGTGTATGTAATTTCCACTCGTCGAAGATTTGAGTGGTGTTCAAAATCTACCTTAATTTACTGGGTAACGGGAATATCCTCAAGAGAGTACGAAATGGTTTAGCTTTATAAATGATTTGATATATTTAGCTCATTGAGTTCACATAAGCACCCCTTTCAAGACCACAAAAACTGCAACAAAACATCACTCAGTTCTAAACATCTAATTATTGATTTTTTATCTAAAATGTTTATTTCTCCATTTTTGGTATATTAATGAGAGCTTATCAATCGATTACTAAAAAAACGATTCGATCACAAGGCGTAGCATATCCCTGTATAAAAACTCAGCAAAGTTCCGAGTAAGCCACTGTAAGCAGAGTGGTCGAGACCCATTCCTGCGAGATGAAACTCAGTGCAAGAAAGTGAATCATCCTCTTCAAGTCTTACAAGTTAGTTGCGGTAGTGTGTCTACCTTCTGAGCAACAACTGTTGTGGATGCGTGGTTACTCTGTACATAGCAAGGTACTCCTGAGTTTTCCTCTGTGAGCTTGGTGTTGAATGCTTCGTGGATCGTCTCTTCCACTTTTGACGGTGTCTCTCTGTCCCTTTCAGACGCGGGGTGGGTGGCGAGGCCCGCTGTCTTTCTGTACATAGCGCTGTTTCGCGGAGAGGGGGGCGAGTGGTCGCCCCCGGGGTACGGCCCATCCGTCCCCCGCTGGCCCGTCTCGCCCCGCGCCGCCCGCGCCGCCCCCGCCCCCGCCCGCCGCCCGCCGCCCGCGCCGCCCGCCGCCCCTGCATGTCCTTTCGTTCTCAACGCCCTCCAGCTCTCTGTCTCTCTGCCTCTGTCTCTCTGCCTGTTTGTGTTTTTTCTGCTCTTTGCATCGTGCCGTTGTCAGCAGTACTACTTTATTAGTATTAGCACCCAGTGTTGTATTTTTTGCATTTTGTCCGGATATTTCAGCATTTTTTCGTACGTGCTATGCGTTCTTTTTGTCTGTTTTGGAGAGCATTTTTGTGTACCGTTTGCCAGTGACTTGAAAGGAATGAAAGCGTGGCGGCGGCGGCGGCGGTGGCGACGGTGGCGGTGGTGATGCGGTTTCGTCGGCCCCGCGGGGCCAGAGGGTCATGTATACGGGCCCGGGGGGGGGGAGCAGGAAGCGGGGGACAAGGGATGTGACGAAGGCAGCGCCTCTGGGACTGTGGACGAGCGACCGCTGGTGGTCGTTCGCGAAACGAATTCTTATGAGCGCCACGCGCCTGAAGAGAGGACAAAATACGCGATGCGGCACTTCTCTCATCTCATCTCAAACGAGAAAAGATAACCTAAATTCGAATTAAAAATTACACTCTCAATGCAGATAACACACCAAATATAATTAGTTCTAAAATGCTTCAATTTAGCGATATGAATTTGTTAAAAAAGTTCTTGAACTGGCCCTAACACGCGTAAAGAAGCATCAAAAGTACTTTCTAAACATTTCTGCTCCAGTAAATAATATATTAAATTTATTAGAAACCTTAGAACTTTGGCTTAAATATTAAATAAATGAAATATACTGAATTGTAGTTCATTTTCTTTGAAGTAAGTTGATATACAAATAATTTATTTGAGTTTATCTATTATCTCAATACATTTTTGAATCACGTATGGGCCGTTGTTTGCGCTTGATTCTTATGAGCACAAATACATAATACACACTTTAATAGTACCGTATACTGTAGTGAAAAATTGCCTATCTTTCATCATTATTGGTATTTCACCTCTGTCTAATCGGCTACTCATAATATTTGGATCAGGAAAGTTTTCATTTTGTTTAACTTCCGCAAATTATTAAATATAATATTGAATGGGATGATGAAATTATGGAGAACTGAATAACAACGGAAGAATAGAATATTTGAGGAGACTGTTACGAAATTTTTATCCCTATACCAAAGTGTTTGAAGAACATTTTATTGAATCGCTGCGTTTTGTCATATATCGTCACACTAATAAGCATACCTAGTAACTCCAGATTGGGCAGTTTTGCAATGAAGAGAACAAACATATCCGGGAAGCAGGATTTTAGTTTACTTTCTTGTTGAACTTTTTAATATTGGGGACCTCATTTATTTAAGATGCTCGATTTGTTAATTACTTTTATTTATTACTCTTTTTTCATAATTATATTTTATTATGAAGTAAACAGAAAGTAGAGAAGGGAATATGGAGTTACGAGATTTGGTAATTAGCATGACGATATGATAATATGGTACAATTATAAAGTACTATTACATCCATTAGAAGTTGCGTTTAAAACTCCATTTTAATTAATTATATTCTCCACCCCGTAAATGCCGTCCGATTTCCTGGTTAATTCCAGTCATCGAAGGCCTAAACAACTATTGATTTTGTGTCTTTTTCATTAGAGCTTCGTGCTGCCATCTGCAAAGTTTGAAGACCTCTGTATTGTATTGACTCAACACAAAGGGAATGAGTAAACCTACAGAAAACATCAGAGCCAGACATCTTTCTAAAGAACACTCGACCTTGTAGTTTCCTTGAAGAGTCAAAATGGGCAAAACTTTGTTTTAGAAACGGAATTTATCAATCATACGTACATAATTTCCCTACAAATTACAAAAATATGCCATTAATGGAAAACGGTAATGTCCTTTATTTTAAAAATAAGATTTACAAAGTGTGCAAAATATAACAGTGAAGTAGAACTCGTAGTATTATTGAATCCTAACTAATTAAGGGACATTATTAACATGATCTTATTCTCATATGAGTTAATATTTCAAAGTAACAACAAACAATACAACATAAGCATTACATAAGAGAAATAGAACACCCCCTCAAAAATATTGTTCATATGGTTCAGTACTTATTTTCTGAGGCTAATGGAATAAGGAAGGTTTTTCAAATTCTGGAACAAAAACACTATTCTTTGTGAACACAGAGATAAGCACTCTTCTGAAAATACAATTGAAATGTATATTTACCTAGATCTGTACATGTTTATTGTAGTGAACGGTTGTAATATATCATGTTATTCACCTTAACTTTGAACTTAATACGTCACTTGTAACTATAATCACTCAAATATTTTTGTAAAGAGTTACGTGGGTCAGACGATTGCTGCATATTGAATTTATTTATAAAATCTCACCTACCTTTGCATTTTAAAATAATCAATTTTCGAACTCAAAAGCTCTTTATTTTTTCTTTGCCAATTCTAACTTCATTACGCAAGGATATACCTATTTTGTATTGAAATTGACTAACCGTTGGTCTTGAAAAAGATGTAGTACATAAAATATATAGCTTCTCTATTATAGACAACTTAAACTTTATTTTAAAATATATAACTGATTTTGACTGACAAACTGATAATGGTTTATAAAACTTTACGTTTCGTTTTGCTCTATCATCAAGCAATACAATTCAAGTATGCACTTAATACATTAGACTCATCCATCATACATATAATAACACAACATCACCTACGTCTTACATCGTCCATTACATCTTACAACATTCAATCATCTTCATGTTGTAATGGACAAATGACGGCCGAAAAGTTGCCATACGATTCATTCTGTTAATTTTTTATACATAAACCACTTAACTTGCCTCAGAACGTGTTTAAAAGCGACATTATTTGTTCCCAATGAACAAATTCGTAACGAATTTGGTATTCTTCCTAGCAAAAACTTTTTCACCTCTTCACTACATTTTATTCTCATTTAAACCCTTTACAATCTGAACTCTATTTTCAAATAGGAAAACGACCATAACCAAAACAGAATCAAGCAAAAAATTCCGAAACATTTCTGTTATCCTCCTTAGCCTTTATCATCAATAATAAAACTCACCTACAGCAAATCAATTTAGTTAATTTTTTGAATGATGCATTAACTGCATTTTTTCTCCTTCAACTCCTGTAGTCCAAAGAAAAGTTGTTTTTCTTAACCTTCTGCCAAAAACCTCTCAGGCTAACGTATGTGAATATTCGATAACAAAAAATAGTTAATAAAAGAAACTGATAAAAAACCACTACTGTTCATTTAAAGAAAATTCATGAAATTTATTTATGTAGAAAGCTCAAATTTATTTACTGAAATCTTAAACTAAAAAATTTCCCACGAATTTCAGAGAGTTCCTGGAGGTTACCAAAAAGTGTTTAAGATGCTGTAACGATGTGGCGTATTAGTGCAAAATAAAATAGCAATTATGTTTGATGACTCATAAACAAAACGTAGACAATATTTTTATTTACTGCACTCTCAACGAGCACATGCACCCTATCATACCTTCAAATATCAGCGGAGAAAATAAAAACCTATTGATTTTATATTTTTCGGGTAGCAGATATAATGAGCATGTTTTCTTATGTATCATAATATAACGTACTACATTGCATTGGAATAACGCAAGCCTAATTGGATTTCCCTCTTCGATGGTCGCGAGTCACGCCAATTTGCTCGTGTTATTGTCTCTCATGAAGAATTTGGCCACGTGTCCGTAACAGTATTTTAATGGCATGTGAATAAATCAAAGTGCACGGCAGTTGATGATAACCTGAAGACTAACAAATCAGCTCCAACACACACCTGCAGTCGCAACCGGCGAACATGATGCCCTAGAAGCTCCATAATTGGACTGTGCGCATCAGTTACCGCACACGTTATATTAGGCACGGGGCCGTGAATATAGTGCCTGAGAGCAATCGCTCTACCACTCACACCCATCAGCTATATAATGGGTAATGATTGACTCGCTGCACAAGCAGCGATATTCCATCACTGTCTTCATACTCGTACAATGATGCAAACCTAACTGTTAATCAAAACTTCGTATATTTTCAGACTTGATATACTGGTATTTTCCTTTCCCTGCCTTAAAGTGTACTATAAAAACTCTTGGAGTGGGAATGGGTATTGTGAACTGTTTTTTCCCTAAAACTCTATATAAAGTCGATAGACAAAATGTTTGATATTGGTAAATTACTTGCAGTTTTTCATGTGAGGATGGGGAGACCCCTTTTTTTCTATGAATTTTCCATGGATACAACGTATACTGTAGAGACATTACGTATTTTACATTCGCGATATAACGGGAGACATTTGAAGCTAGCGCCCATGGTGGCCTGACCTGTCATATCCATACGAAGGAACACGAAGAGTTAAAAATCTCTAAAATATCATATCACCAAGAAATACTTTTTTTCACGAATGTAAATTATTCACATTCAGCCTTAACGTAATAGGATTCAAGAGTTTTTGGATACCATTAAAAAAGGAGAAACTCCAGTTTTGAACAAAACATTTGACTGTGTGATGGAGAAGTATATAAGATTGTATTGATTCATAAAAATAGAAAACAAATGAAAATGGAGATTCGTCGCTTTAGAAATAAACTCTTCAACTTTACTAGGTTGATATTCACGGTTTACTACTTCGATACTAAAAACTTAAAAAAATTATTAACATTTTAGCTGGGAATACTACTGTATAGGATAAGAAAAAAACAATTTTTCTTTCTGTACGCTTTAATGCGAGCGGAAGACAAGCTATGTACATAGAACGAGGTAGCCTCGCAAAAACGAGATTGGGCGTGCCATTTGGCAGTTACACACCATGAAAGGACAAAGAAACAATATACTTTATTTCGATACTCTTTGGATTCACTTACTACATGAAACATACGACAGGTAATGAAGAGAGGTTGATTTTGTGGTAAATTGAAGTCGTGTAGATAAAATTTAGACGTCATTTGTCAATGTTCCAAATATTTAGGGAAAAGAGACGGTCTAACATAGTTATTATGCGAGCGGTAAAAGTAACGTTTTATTTTGCAAGTAAGTAATATTGCAACAAGAGGCTGATAGGGATTCTACAAGCAAAATAAAATAACTTTACCATATGTGTCGTACATAATTTTTTAGACAGCCTTACTGACTTTCCAAGTATATTAATTAATTGGTTACCATATCGCATTAATCAATTGGAGCTGATCAGAGGAATGTATTTTGTTTTCTTTGTTTCGTTCAAAGTTTTATCTGAACATCTGAATATCGTTTCACTTTTAGCACTAGTGCTAAAAATTTAACTTTTAGTACGCTGTGCATGCCCTAAAAGTAGCTATTTTTACGAGTGGCTGTCTAAAAACAATACATTGTTCAATAACTTCGTCTAGCATTTCCACAGTAAAATTTCACGACATATTTTTATGTTTTGAATATTATCCGTAAGCAGTAAAGCAATGCGGTCTATTCAAATCAGCGGATATTACAAGTTAAAATTGTACTACAAGAAGCGAGCTTGTTCCATCGATCAAACCGGGAGTGGCATAGAGCATCAACTGATGTCACTGCAGTCCCTATGACCGGGAGGTCCTAGGTTCGAGTGTTGACGGTGGCAGGATTTTCGACACTAGCTTCTCAGCTAGGTCGAATTCATTTGCTGTCTGGAAAAGAATTCTAGCGCTACAACATGCACTACTACACTTTGACACATGCCGGGAGACCGGTCTAGGACTTAGAGCTTGTCCCGACTGGGGGGGGGTACCCGCTGGTGGGAGATACCTTGTTAGGAACCGCTGGGTTGGTACCCCGGTATTCAACGGTAGGTCGGCGCCGGATCTCGCCATCCAGCGTGGGAAGATCACCGCTAGCTCCCCGATGAAAAAGCGTGCACTACACTTACAGGACAAATGACGTTACACGTGACACGTGACAAACTCGTTAATTGACGCGCCCGGAATCACTAACAATCAATCCATCGATCGGTGCGTCACCTGTCACCCCTTCGTCTATTGTCGAGTGGCGATGTTAGCGGCTTCTTAGCGGAATCAAGACGTGCACCGTTAATTCCGCAGCTCATTTGGCGCCGGTGCGAAACAGCCGGTTGCTTAAGAGCGCTCGTATAACGCGCCCCAACGGCGTCATTTGCCACGCAGTTGACTCACGGTTACTCAAATTTTCATGCCCACTTCATCGTTTTCGGGCCTTTACCTGCCTTCCCAAGAGCCTCGATTCCGCCCCTACTCAGGCGTAAAGGAGAGCAGCGATTTATGGATGAAGTCTGCCACAACCTTGCCTCTTGAAGGTTTGCTCGTTCTTGTGCTTCAGAGATCCTTCGGAATTCGATATTTTATTCCTGCCTGTAGTGTGAAATCGGTGATTTAAAATTACGAATCTGTTGATCGCTAGTTTTGTAAATCAAAACGTCGACAAATTCTATCAATTATACGTGAATACTCCACGCTTATCTGTAGATCACGAAATATATAAATGCCACATTAGAATAACAAATATTGCTTGATATGAACTCGTGTAAAAATAGTAAATACAAAAGAAAAAATAAAACGTATTTCACGTTTTAATTGTTTTTCTTGTTCTGTTTCGATGATGTTGCTTCAGCCAAAAAGTTTAAAAAAGATGGCAACCAAACTTCATATAATTCTTGCGATGAATGAATTCTCGGAATTCTTTCTCCTGAAAATGTTGGTATTTTATTTGTGCAGTTTCTAAAATTATAATTTACTACAATTATTTTAGTATCATTATTTAAAAATTATAATTTGTAATGAGACTAATAGTAATTGAATTCTTGGCAGGTTTTCAAATATTGTGAATTTAAAGATAAAGAGGTTTAGTTAAAAATTGTCAAGAATATATTTTGTAAAATAATTAGTCAAAAAACTCGCATCACTTGCCATATCTGAACAATACTCTACGTGGGAATCATCATTCAAAAAATGTAGGTTTACATTTTTGAGTCGTGCACTTTCATAGCAGTTTTTTAAATATATTCACAATCCCTTAAAATGTGTAATGTAAGGGGACGCTAACACTCCACCAACCTTTTAACACAGCAATACGCACTTGGAAGTGGGATAGGATAATAGAATGTTACCCATAAATAGTAATTACTCCGAAACATGCAATTTGCATTCTTCTTGGTGTTTGATGGGTCAAACGTGTCAGTGATATTGCCTAATATCAATGCCAAGATCCATTCAAAGCGATATGAGAGTCATGAAAAACCTGAGAAAAGTTTAACAGTAGGTATGTTCAGAGGGAATGTGATTCCCCAAAGAAACATTCGGTTGGAACGGCTGATGATTCTGCCAAACGGTTGTGGTCACATTTCGTTTTGCTGCTCTTTGAAATCATTAGTATAGCAGACTGGTAGGGAAATAAAAATATGAAAACTTCTTACTGAGAAGTCTGAAACCAGATGGAATGTATCTTTGAAAAATAAATTTTAGATTTCCATTGCATTTGTGAGGTTAGCTGATGTTAGACAGGAACTATTAGCAACCCATTGTATCAATTTTGTGACATTTCAAAAGAATTGAATTTTTTGAGATTCTCGTTCATAAACTTGTAAAACAAGTGAATGTGTCCGCGTTGAATAGTTCAGTGCAGACAAGTAAATAAAATTCAGTCAATATCGTTTGGTCGAATATTCATCCTAGTTTGCCGAAATGCGTTGGACCCGTGCGATCGTGTCTGCATGAACGACCACGTTCCACGAAAACGAATTCTGCCGAACACAGATCCTGTCTCATAGTGTCCTTAGGTAAGTGACCAATCTGAACACCATATATTGTTTCTTCATTGTTTTCAATTGAGCGTCTGCTTCCCAAAAAAGCATGGTGTTGTTTTTTATGTATATCAATTTTTAAAACTAAATATGAACAATTCTGCTCCAAATACGGACTTTGAGAAATAATAGAAAATCTTCTTCTCGCTGCATGATTGGTATAACCTCCTGTTCATTGGAAATCGAATACTATCCGTATCGCGAACATTCACCAACCGAACACAACAGACGGGCACTCGAGGACACTACTTAGCGGGGATAGGACCATTAGTTTACGCCAACATGCAGCCTGATGCAACATTGTCACATCCGCCGCCGCCGCCGCCGCAGCTACCTCTGCCTCCGGTTGCGCCGCCAGTGTCGTGTGTGGGCGACGCTATCACGGCGCCTCCGCTCGCCCGCCCACCCGTGAACCGCCGCCCCCGCCGCCCCACGCGCCTGCGCAAACACGCCCTTCGCCGGAATGACATTATCGTACTAGCGGGACTACCGTGCCCTGCCAGCTCGCGACCGCCCCTTGCGTTGTAGGACATGGAGGTATCGACACTGACCCTAAAAACGAATGGGTCTAAAAAGCAAAAGATTTTACAATTATCATGTTTAATAATAATTTTATAACTTTTGGAATTTTCTAAAACTCAGAAACGAAAATGAGACATTCCCTCTTTTTTTAAGGAAAAAGTTTAAAGAAAAATATATGAACCGTTTTTGAATTTTTTTTAAAAAATTACATTAACTTCAAGCAGAAAACACCCTGAAACTACTTTTTAAAACATTGTACATCACCTTATTTAAAGATTTGATTTATTAGAACAGATTTTCTTTAAAAAGGTTTTTTATCATGAATTTAATACTTTTATAATGTTCACTTTTTTTGAACTTTCAAAAATACAGTGTTTGACGAAAGTATGAACAGCGACAAGTTTGTTAGCATCCTTTGATAAATACGAGGAGAAAATTTAAAGAAAAAAATTGGAGCTGTTTTTGAGAAAAAATGAAAAATATTGTTGAGTATTCATGTAAAGTACCCCCAAAAAATCAAAACATCTATTTCAAACTCAAAATCGTTTGGTTCGTTTCGATAGATCCGGAATCATCAGTTTAGGAGAAAATTGTCGGAAAGATTTAGGCGCTAACATTTACCAGTCAGACAGTCAGGCACAGGTTTTGCCGTCAATCAATTTCGGTAAAACGACCCACAAAACATGGATTTTGACAACACAATGTGTTAGAGGATTTAATTTACTACATACAGGAATATGATTCGTCCACTTTTTCGTTACCAGGTAATGAGAGCTCTTTTATAAAAGGATCATCGATTTTCGGACCACGATTACAATACTTCCTCTACTTATGTAGCAAGGCTAGAAAGTAAAACGACAATTCTTAACCTTTTAGCTTCATAAAGCACAATTGTACTGGTAAGTAAATTAAAAGTTAGATTATTAATAGAAAATAAAAACACATTCACGGCATATTTGATACTTTGTAGATTGAAACAGTCTAATAAACCAATCTCGATGTTATTCACTAAACCATGATAAATTGTCACCCTCTTATCATATCTACAATTTACAATCAAGTAGCATAACTGTAGTCTTTTTGGACCCGAAGATTTACCGATAATTGGAAGAGGTACACACGAATAGTATAACTCGACCAAGCGAAGAATGAAGGATACGATTGCGGCACGAGAACAGTAGAAACACGGGACTGTACAGTCTGTTTCGCTAACAAAAGTAGCCAGGAAACTGAAGCGGGTTCAGAAACTGCCTCTACGGAATCAGCCACGGTCTCCTTCATAGAGGCTGTGAACGAACTGATAAGATAAAACTTCAGAGACACATAATGAAAGATTTGCACTGACTTTTATTTTTGTCTTTTTCTGTTGTTTTTTACTTTTCACCGTTCTAGTACAAGACTGTAATAAAAAATATATTAATATTGAATATTTAATACTTATTCGTTGAATTTAAACATTTTGTATTCTTCATTCATCTTTTTTTACATAGGCTTTAGGCGGTTTGTTAGATAAGCAGTCAAGTATCAAAACATTAACTTTACTGTGTATCTACAGTGTTGTCAGAACCACGTGAATTCTACAACTTCACAAAAATAGAATGCAAAAGTTTTGTAACTCTGTATTGGAAAAAGAAGCCTGATACCCTGGAAATATAGAAATGCCTTCCATTGGGCCATGATTAGGGAAGAGTATTTTAAAACCATGCAACAAATTCTCTACTCACTACAAATGGTACAGCATTTGGTGCAAAACTAAATATTTGCCTGCAAATATCAACATAAATTAGACAATTATAACTCCTTTTCATACAGCTCCATTAGGTCACAACAATGACACTAATTCACAGATATTCGCGAGCGCAAAGTGAATTCCATTGTTGCAGACCCTGCATTGTCGCTATTCTGAGAGCTATTAATTCTTTTTACTTATTTCAAATATTTCAAAATAAACAATTTCTAAAATATTAATGTGTAAGTCTATAACAAAGTTCAAATGTAAGAAACGAAGAAAGAAATAATATACAAAATTGCACATTCTAATTTACGACGCATCCAGCTGTTCGAAGCGCAGTAAATTTACAGCGGCCTATTACGTTTGTCACAAAATTAAAGAAAAACTACTCGTATTTTGAAAAAATTAATCATGACCGTATTTATTTTATTTATTTATTTGTCAAAAAACAGAAACAGAATGGCACAGACTTTCCCGTATTAGTTTTCTATTTTCCTGGGTCTTCGCTAGCTATTCGGAATTGCCACATACTCTTTCTTGCCAGCTACCATCTATCATCGCCAAAAGTACATTTTTTTGTCATTTTCTTAATTTTTCGGTGTCCTATTGGTAGAACAGAAACATTAATTTTAGAATATTAAAGAACACAAAAACCTAGCCGTAAATGGCAATTTTCTTTTAAAAATTATGTGCCGTTTAAGAGAAAATGGCGTTTTAGCACTACTAAAAATGCGAAATTTGAAGCTCATTTTCACAGAAAATTTTTGAATTTTCAAAATACTTTATTTGAAGTTATTTGAAGCACTTACACTCACAAATATAATCATCTTTACAAATTGCGGATAATGTGCATATTAAAGATGTGAGAGATCTTTCAAAAAATTTACATTTATATAATTTTTGAAAAAAACAAAAACTCAAAATAAACTTCACGCTATACTAATGAGTGTAATTAGCACTATCCCTTACAAAAGTTTCAAGAAAAAAATTGCAGCCATATACGAGAAAATGACGTTTGAGCATTTCTGAAAATGCCGAAATTTGAGCTACTTTTCACAGAAAACGGTAGTGTTTTCGAGAAACTTTACTTAACATTATTTAAAGCATATATACTCGTAAATATAATAATGTAAAAAAATCGCCGATAATGTAAATATTAACGACGTGAGAGACAAGTAAAAAAATTTACATTTTTGTAATTTTTGAGAAAACCAACCGATAGACCAAAATGGCTTTTATATCATTGATAGAGTACATTTACCACTATCCCTACCAAAAGTTTAAAGAAAAAATTTGGAGCCGTTTTTGAGAAAATTTTGTTTTTGTAATTTTTTAAAATTGCACATATTGCACGAAAACTACCAAAATTGTGAAAACCATTTACATGACCTTTATTAAAGAACTCAATATGCAGAACAAATTTTATTTGAAGAAAAAATCTCTATCTTCAATTTTGTAGTTGGAGAAAGACGCCGAAAAAAATTCAAACTTTCACAATTTTCGAAAATTCAGAGTACGTGAAAATCGGACCTATGCCATGTTAAAAAGGTATTTTCCTCTATTCATACAAGAAATTTAAAGAAAAAATTTGGAACCGTTTTTGAGAAAATGTTGAAAATCCCCGGGGGGCTTCATATAAAGTACCCCCAAATTTTAAAGAATCTTTTTCAAAATCACAAAGCTTCGACTAGAATCAGATCGACTGGGGAATATCAATTTTGAAGAAAATCGACCGAACGGTTTAGGCGCTAGCGTTTACCACAGACGGACAGACGGACGGAATGCCGTCAATCGATTTTTAAGTATAAAGAAGCAACAAATCATGGATTTTGACCACACCACGAGATAGAGGATTTTTTTCTTAATTTAGCAACTGGTTTTATCCACTTATTCGTTTTCACGGCCCGGCAATTAATTTTTTTCCGCCGAAAATTGGCCATTTTTTCGCGCAGCATGACATACCTTTCCCTATACTACGTATATCACTCCGTGTATACGTACGTATACGGGAAAGTAAAAATTAATAACTCCCTAATAAAATTTGGAAAATATATGAAAATGGTTTAGTATCTGCTTAATAACTACACAAAGCCATATCTAGAAGGCTGAAATTATCCTGCAAATATTTAGGAAAATATTAGCAAGTTTGTGATGAAGGGATCCAAAAGACCCAGATATGATACGAGGATTACGAAATGTACCAAAAGTCCAATTTACACACATAGAAAGTACGTTCGTTAGATCTACTAAAGGTAAATACTTGGGTTTTCTATTGTCAGTAAGATTTACTTTATGATACTTACTGAAAAACCGGGAGACGTGGCTCAGGATATCAACTGATACCACTGCAGAACCTTTGACCGGGAGGTCCTAGGGTTAGATTCCCGGCAAAAGCAGGGTTTTAGACATTGTCTAGATAGCTAGGCCAAGTTCTGCCTCTGTCTGGAGGAGAATTCTAGAGGCCGGCTGCTCTGATCGGGTAGTTTTCCATGGTTTCTTCGATCAATATCTGGCGAATGCCGGAGCAGTACCCTAACTAACGAGCCACGGACCGCCCGCGATCTTTCCTTTTTCCTTGTTCTATCCTACCCTGACTTACACGCTCTTACACTTACATGCACTACACCAGGAGACCAGTCGGGCGCTTAGAACTAATATATGGCAGGAACTCCCATCAGCAGGGCAGCGCGGGCACATAACGCAATAAATTAGCGAGACTAATTGTTGACGCGCCAGACAATTGACTAATCTACCGACCAAGCCAACATATTGAGAAATTTACCAGAAATGATATGAAATATTGCAGAATTTACGCGCACTTGCACCCGGACTCGCACTCACGCACACACGTACACACACGCGCATCTTCAGAGACAGTTTAAATGATGGATGGATGGATGGATATTGGTGGATTTAAATGGTGGATATTTTGAAGGAGAAATTTATTCACCACTTATTAACAAAAGAAAATAGAAGTTCTAAGCTGCATGTTAAAGACAGCGTTTAGATCTTGAGCAAGCAAAACGGTTACCTTAATCCGCTTAAACCAAAGAGGCGATCCCAGTGCTGAGTCAGCCAGCGCTAAGAGAAGGCGGTTGCGCAGGACCAGGCAATCTCGATGCGCGGCCACAAAGCCCCGCCCGCGCTAAGGAGGGATTCGGGGCGCCCAACTATTGTGCGTCGCAGAACAAAAGCCCACTTTTCCAGATGGAATTCAATGGAGGTCAGCGAGCTTCGGTCAAACCGAGAATTCATACTGCGAACGAAATGAATTTCCCTACCTTTGCGTGACGCCGGGTCAGCTAGCGGGAATTCATGTGGATTGACAAAGTAGTTTTTTGTTCCAAACGGGCGGTGCTAGTTTTTTGTTAAGATTCTTTGAAATCATAAATGGTGCTAGATTGTCGCTCATTCTAAGTATGTGGCAGAATCGGAATAATCATTCAACTATATTTCAGTGTTGAAATGTTTTCGTCTAGAAAAGAGAAACTTTTCAAATACCTGTTGTAAATGTCCGTACTATCTCTACAAATTGTGAAAACAATAGTTTTTACCTTTTTGTTATTGGTATTTAAAATAATATTTTATCATATCTTACAATAACAGAGATCAATTATTGTGGAATCATCAATTTCCTAGAAAATGTTATTAATTTTACTGTAACTATGTTGAGATATTCTAGTGCTCTAAATGACATTTTCAAAAGTCTTTTAATGAATCCTTTAAATTTTATTCCTAAGAGTAGTTTGTATTGTGGGTTTCTTCCTCCGCTAACTTGACCTTTCAAGATTGTTTCATCAATAAATTTTCACAACAGCGTCTGGTGACAACAGAGATGTAAAAGATATTGTGAGTGAGTTTGTCTATCCTATGACATTTTTTGTAATTCTTCTGAACATTCTTGAAGAACGAGATTAAATTGTTAATGTTTAATGTACTGGGTAAAGTTTCTTTCCAAAGAAAGTGTAATATGTACGAAACACATCTACTTCAAGATTACTTCACGTGTTTGAGTTCCCAGTCTCCTCTCTGGAGGACGCAAGGATAAAAGCGAAAAATAAAATGTATTTAGTAGATATCCGTGATGAAAAGTAAAATAAAATTAGTATAGTATTCATAGAATTAAATAAAAAAGATCAAATTAGTTATTTAATCTTGAAAACTCGCCGTCTTTTAAAGTTCCTTATGCGAATGGAAAAAGGCAAAACAATCGTCATTAACGCTCTCTGATTTTTTGCTATTCTGCAAAACAGGATAGACGTTTTGCAAAAATAAATTAAAATGTGCCTTTCATTACAGGAGATACAATATTGTCTTAACATCCTAAATCCCTTTCTCACTATTTTTTGTTCACGGAGACACAATCAGGAACATTCACAAATCAGTTAATTACACTTCAAGGACTCACAAAGTGACCCAAATATCTATGTATCAAATTGCATTACACTAACAATGAAAATAATTATGAAGGGAAACGGTCTATTTATTATATTCTTTATGAGTTGGATTAGCCATAGGATCTTCTCATCGTAGTATAAACGAAATAATAATAGAAGTTTTGAAATTGTACTAATATTGTCAACATAAGTTTCACACAGTACAAATATTTTACATAGTTTGAAATATGGGGATGAGAGTACGAAAATACGTTTGCTATCACGAGTTAGAATCTACAGCTCAGTAAAAGAAACAGCGCTAATCACGTCCTAGCATGGAGCTATGAATACACGAAGGAGACATTAACAACTACGGCTATGTTCCGCAAATGAAGCCAGTCCCCCATATTGGTGTGCCCAAAACACGTCTGTCAAACATGATAATAAATGGGTAGTACCCATATTTCATTGGAAATTAATAATCTTCGGAATATTGAAAAATATAATAACTAAAACTAAGAAGCTTTGTTACAAATTGTTGGATCACTGTAAAATTTTTTCAACACGTGGAAACCAGAATAACCTCGAACTTAAAACTTAGCTTAATATTACTAAATGTACTTCTTCTGCCTTTGAGATTTTCCATATGATCTCTCACAAAATGTATACAAACAAACAAAAACTTAACAATGCTAATATTCTAAAGAAGCATGTGAAACAAATTATTACGAAATATTTTTTAGAATTGGTGTTGTCATAATATTCGAAGTCTGGCTACCATACCAACTATACGGTTAAAAGAAGCATGATTTCTCACTGTACTGTTACTTTTTTATTTCAAAATTTCATTACATAAACATTAAGTACTCTCATTTGAAGTAAAAAGAGCAAGGTCCTAAAGTTTAGAGATTGTAGATGGACCAGTAATACAATTGATATCAACATTGTGCCAAACTTTGGGGTCTCTTGGTAGAAGACGTCAATAATAATAATTTTAGCTTTCCTTTTAAAGACATAATCAGTGAATAATTATTCTTGCACAATTTACTTCTCTCGGATGAGGTAGAAAAGCTGCTAAAATTGTTGAAACTGCTAGTTTCTACAAACGTATATGCCATAAAGAAGGTTATCAAATTCTCATCTTGAAAATGAACTGAGCATAATTTGCTGTATTTACTAGCCTGCCAGTTGTCTTTTCGCATAACTCTAATCAACAATGTTCTTCTCTTTGAAGAGAAAAATAACGAAGAGAAAAGGTTGAAGAGAAAAATAACGAAATTTAACCAACATCTTCAAATTTTACTATGTTTTCCAAGCCATATAAAGTAACTACATGCAAAAGAAAAGTAATTCACGCCTTCCTCGAACGATTTGTACAGCAGTAAGCCACACAAGTAACCATGATGAACTGTTACTAAATCCTTTTATTGTGATCAAGGATTTTAAAGATTAAAAACCATGAAAAATAACATACCTCAGCACGAGGACACCTAAAAGCGTTTTTTGCACAGCAATATGGCAGATCGTTGCTTCAGGTGGCTTAGTTGGTGACGTTATGTCATCTGTATTTCTAGCTCCGAGGGAGCTACCCCAACACCCTCTGGATGTATTCAGGGGGTGTTGGCTACCCTCAATGTTTATGAAATATATCAAGGCCATATTAACAGTTGTATACGTTTCTAAGTAGTTGTTTGTTTCGTTCAATTGTCTATTATAATCCGACCATGCGGACTGAAGAGAGACCGGCGAATCTGAGAACTAACAACGGTTAACAGTTGCGTCGCATGCGATCGCCGAGGCGGAATAATCATTAATGTTCTTGTTCCAAAGTAATAAACCATTTTTGTATAATATAGTACGTAATTCTAATTAATCAGTCCGATTAATTTATCTTCACTTTATTTTCCATAGACACATAACGCTTAATTATTTGATCACTCATTAACGTTTTGAATCACACAGAACAACAAAACGCAATTCAATTAACCCTAAACATTTCGCGGTCGAACATCGCTTGGGGAGCGTGCTCCTTAATCTTATGGAAGCACAAACAAGCAGCCAAATAGTTCAATGCCCCCTTATATTTTATAGGAATCTGGAAGTTTCCTATAAATACGCATAAACATGCGTGTATATTTCGAGTTAAATTATAAACCTTCACGAATCAATATCGGCTATTAGGACTATTTTTAATTTATGCCATCCCACACTACGTTTAAACAAGCCTATGCTTGAGTTATAATACCCAGCCACAAATCCGCCATGACTCCAATATTGATTCGCTTTACCTTCTCAGTGAAACATTTTGTTTCATTTATTGAGTTCGCGAAGTCGCCCCTTTACAGGGAAGCGATTAATACTATAGTTCAATTGGGAACCTGACTTCTAATATTAATCCCTATCACGAGACATTAACTACCTACTAAACAAAACACAAAATTTCAACAATGGCTGCCGAACGTAATGTCAGCAATTATTTATTTTTGAAATTCTCTTCCAGCCGAAATGACATACGGTAAACCAATTTCCAATTGAAAACATTTACATAACACTAAATACACATAAAAATATATCCCTTCAACAAAACAATTTATCATTACAAACTAAAAATCATTCACACATTCACACTTATTTCTTTACATCTCATTCATACGAGTGCACTTTGTTACGATTGAATCCTTTTTGAAGGCCATTTTGATTATCCTTACAATTAAAATACAATCTTGGCCTTGTTATAAAATTGTTATTTTAATGAAGTTTGCCACTTCCTTGGCTGATGTTCCCCAACTGTTGCCAAATGCCTACGTCTGCGTTCATATTCAGTTCCATTACCATATCACTTTATCTGGATTCGATTTCCACACCCCCGAACTACTGTTTCAAACTAACACCACTCTTAAAAAAATCTCAGTGTTTATCTAATTCACTACTCAAATCAGCCAACTCATTGCACCACGATCCGTCCCGTTCAAGAACACGAAGCCATCTGCACCAATGCATTGTTACATTACTTTCTTTTCGCCGCGAAGTTTAAATCAAGAAACAGCCGTTCTTTTGTCACAATCGTAATATCTTTTACATTTTGCAAATTTCATTACCTTCCGCTACTTTCTTCTTTTCTATAACTTCAAAGTCAAAAGATAAAAAGTCGAATAATATTATTTCATATTTTCTTGCTTTTTTGAAACTTTAATTTTCTTGTAACTATTAATTCTTATGTCATCGCATATCACGAATCAACACATTCAATTGTCTTTTCCAAATATGGAAATGTTTTCTCTAATTAAGATTTTCACTACTCCGAAATGATATAACTTGTGCAAGTATATACTTACTGGCTAAATGTTCGCCGTTTGTTTATTTATTCCCCATTGGTCTGCTAACCACACAGTTCCTTAGTGTCCTTAAATAAATAGCACTTTCTACATTACCTTAGCATCTTCGACTGTTTGTTTTGGTTTCTATATTATGTTGGTTCCCTAACATTTCAATTAATTTAATTAAATTCTGGCACGCGTCCGAATGGACCGTCACAATGCAGTATTTCGTAAATATTATTCACATTTATTGATGAAGGTGCATTTGAAATTGATATTTAATTGCATTTCTAGTGATTTTAATTGCATTATTTAGAATGAATGAAACCAATCTATTTACAAATTCAAATCGAATTATTGTTATATTATGTGTCTCAGATGCGTGTTTACCCAGGTTGATTGCACGAACCATTTGACATTTCATGCTCAGGATAAATTTCTGAAAGCGCAGTTCGTCCAAAAAAAAACAAAAAACAAGCGTCTGGAACAGATGCCAAAGTGTAATACCAGTAAGGAAGAACAAATGCTCTATCCGCCTTCCTTAAGCGAATGAAACGCTTGACCACCAATAAAATCCACGATACTAATTCGAAAGTTTGTTTTCCAAATACTATCAACGCGTGCATTGTATTTCCCTTTCAAACATTTTTAAAATATTGTAAACAAGTACTCTTACTTTCAAAATTAAAGCGTCATGAATATTTCCTTGCTGACGAACGTTACACTTTAAAATATTCTGTATCTTACTTCTAAAAACGTGACACATCGCATTTAGAAAAAAACATTTTCTTCCAGAGATTTTTGCTGCTTTCAATTCAGGTGTCGAACCCAGTATACTACCGTTATCTTTCCTATTAATTAGCCAGTTAAGTTCTGTTTACAGGCTGTTATGTCGTATTATTGCAGTCCACACCTCTATTTCGAATTCCATTAACTCGGGTGGGATAGATTGGGACAGTTTAGACCCCAAGCTTTATTATTTCATGTAGAGTTTTGTTTGAGAATACTGAGAATCACAAGGGTAGCCTTGCGATTTTCAATACCTTTTCCCTAATTTTTTATCATAGGTAATTCCACGAGTGGTTTGGAAATTTACTAAGACTATTTCACGAATGAAATTTCATAAATATAATGTACTATTAATAATTAACATTGTTTTATTCAAATATTTTTACATCGAACAGAAATATATACATAAGGGCAATTATAAACAACAAAATAAACATAAGACAAACTAAGAGCGAAATTACTTGAAAAAACAGTTATTGAATACACAATCTTTAAAGTTTAAATATTTAAAGTTGATATTTCCAGATTTGTATTACTTGCGATTGATTTATATTTCCTTTCCTCACAAAATTTCTCAAACTGATTCCAAATATATTTCCTGTTGTTGAGTGTGTTATTTGGTTTGTATTTACAAATAATTTCCTCTATTTCGTCATGGAATAAAAATAATAGCAAAATTATATAACCTCTATCTGTAGACAAAACAAGACGCAAAATTTGTCACCTCCTAGGAGGTGATAATCCATAACTGATAAATATGCATGGTAAAGTCGTCTCTAATTGGCTGGTAGGGTCCCAGTTCTTGTACGCTATTGGCTGAAATTTCATGAGTGGAATAGTCAGCAAAATCCATTATTCGTCACTTAATGGCAAACTGTCAATTCTCAGAAATTATTTTTATCTGGAGTGTGTCTGAGGTTCCAAGTCCCGAGTGCTTTCCTACGTTAGACCCGCGTTGGCAAGCAGAACTGCCCGCCGCATCGTCCTTGCGTTAACTTCCATGTCCTGCGATATTATCCGAGTTGGCTCAATCAACTTTCAGGAAGATTAAACATTACTGATACCTCCAGAAATCTCCAGAAAAAAGAATTGCATATGGAAGTTTGCGTCGCATTCTCCCTTGGTCTTTTCCAAAATCAATACTAACATGATTGCCGTGAGAGTTGATTCCTAAAATAACACAATATTTTATTGAGAACTAAATCAGAAATCAGAAGGTGCAAGAAAGAGAATTAATAAGACTATATGTGAAATTTGTTCCAGAAATTTGGACTGCAAAACATCCCGTGAATGTGAATAGAGGAAGAAAACAGTAGTATGCAGATCGCATTCATGGTTTGAAAATAATTCTGAATAAAAATGTATTACTGAATATTACACATACTTTCTCAAATTAACATTTATCATATGTTAATGATGTGCGCTTCTTTTTCTTAATATGAATAGTAAAACAATGATTTTCAGAATAAGCAAGTGTTTCATGAATATTATTAAATTATAATAATAATTGCAAATAGAAAATAAGCTCCATAAATGAAGTTAAAGATGTAAAAATCATATAAATATCGAATTATATTAGTTTATGACGTTAGAAGAAAACTATGCAACAACAAAACTTTCTGTGGTGTCTGTTCTCCCAGGCATCCTTAAAAGTAGAAAGTTAGGCATCCCAAAAAGTTCATGTTAATAATTGTCTTTGACCGTTTTCGAGTGATTCATTTATACTGATTAAAAATTTCAATTTTGGAAATAATTACAACTTTAAATAGAATTAAAATAAAAAGCACATATTTATACTTAATACTTAACATGCGTACATTCATTTCTGACACAGAACTGCTCGACTACGGATGTATGAGGATTATTCTTGTAAGGAGAATTTTAATCAATAATTCCGCTGGCCAAACAGATTTAGAGTAACAAGAATAAAAACCACAATGTCTTAATTTGTATGACTTCTAATTGTGACTACTTCATATACACTCGTGAGTTTCATCTAATTCAAGATTTTTAGATAGCACTAGTGGACTCAGCAATGCTTCGCTATTGCAATGTATTGCACTTCACACGCTACTGATCACTTGATTGTTAATAACTTTTACGCTACTCTCTGCAAAACCTTTAATATGTGAACGACTTTCTCGCGAGTATGGTTTTTTTTCTATGACCTAGTTTGGACATGGTTGTCGAGTATCCTATTGTTATAACGTCCTCTCTCATGTTCAGTCACCCACTCGCTCTGACACTTTTGGAGAAATTTGATTTACTTGTCCGAGATAACTTTCAAGTAAAAATTCCAGGCAATATTGACAATCGCAGGGGCAGAATATGTAGCAAAGACTCGCTTAATACTCCAGGGTGTGGCGGGTTGCGCAGAACTTCTATTCAGGGGCGTTTAGTCGGCACAAAGGCAAAAATAATAATCAACGACCCCATTTTGCTTCAATGTGCCACAGTTATATGCACATTATTATTTTTAGTAGCGATTAAACGTCATTTTCTTAAAACCGGCTCCAAATTTTTCAATGAAAATTGCCATTTAGAACGAGGTTTTACTGTTCTTTAATATTCCAAAATTAATATTTCCGTTCTACCATTAGGAAACCAAAAAATTAAGAAAATGTCAAAAAATGTATTTTGGGCAGCGATAGATGGCAGATGGCTAGCAATTCCGAATAGCCAGCCCAGACCCAAGGAAATAGAAAAATAATATATGACAGTCTGTGCCATTCTGTAGCACTAGTTAACTACTCCATTCACTTCTTTACCCATGTGAATATTAGCAGCTTCTGTGCAGACATTTTAATTAAAATCGAGACAAGTAAATGGAAATATTTTACTGTGTGAAGTGAATTAGCAGTGAATATCGGTGAATTAAAATCGTTGTATTATGAAGAATGCGGAAAAGTGAATTATGTGATTGCAGCTTTGATTTTTTTTTTCGAAGTAGAGTAGATGGCTGCCGAATAGGAATAGCAATAGGAATAATAATAATAATAATAATAATAATAATAATAATAATAAGCCGGACCCATGGCGCAGACGGTTGCGGCAGTCGTCGTCTGCGCCGAGGAGGCTGTAGGTTCAAGTCCTGCGTAGGCATGATCGTATTTGTGATTGTCCCTTGATCCCTCATCAGCATCTTATCACGTCATAATTCACACTTCAAGGCGTAACACTCTTGTTGTCACGAGGGATACAGCTGAAAAGGTGGTCCTAAAAATTACACACGTTAATTGTGTAGCGTAATAATAATAATAATAATAATAATAATAATAATATAAACTTAGGCCTGCGCGCAATCATCCCTTCCCCATCCTGTGGAGCCCCACCCCTAAGGTCGTAGGGCTCACTACCCACCCTTAGGCCCTTCCCAGGTCCAGAGGACATGTGTCCGGCGGCTCTGCGAGGGCACGAAGATTCCAGACTCCGGCGCTATTATTCTACTTACAGAACGAAGGGCATAAAGAAGGAAGAAAGAAGACGAAGATTCGCATTCAAAAAGTAAAATGTCTTGTTCATTTTCCCCTATCGACCACCTAGTGCAAAATATTAATTACGCATCTCCTTGAGCACAACACTTGGTGCACTTCCTCCATTGTTAATCCATAATTATATCTCATAGCAATCGATATTTGATGTCCATTATAGTGATACTCATTGCAAAGATACTCAGTTTTAGTCTGCCATTAGCGGTAAAAGACGGGATCGGACCAGACGACAATTTTAAAACTGTTCCTTTCCTATGTTCTTCCATTACAATGAATATATTTTCTCAACAAATATGACACATAATGATAACGTAAAGTAAATTCGTTAATATATGGATATGAAAATTATTTAATTTACGGTAAATTGCTCTGTGTCCTATATCCGTCATTGAAGAAAGAAATGCACGTTACTCGTAGAGTTCCCAATCTACTTACTTTTTCTTTGAGTAGAAATACGTAATAGAAGTATTCTCTTTTTCTGACGAATTTAATTTTGTTTAATTTTTGTTCCTATAATTTCATTTTTGTGTCTCGCCGTGTTATCTCTTCTAAATAATATGCAAATAATGTTATTCTTATACAGTTTGAATCATTCGTAGGTGCGTGAACTTCTTTAGTTTTGTGACATCTCCTCTTAGTTAAATACACTACACTCATGAACCTTCTTCTTTAATTCTTTTTATAAACGAACTACCAAACGCACCCTCTAGTTAATGTACTGAACGATATCATATCGTTTCGCATTTGTATCTTATAATGTGCTGGTATGTCTGCAGAAAACATAATCAACAAGTGCTATTGCGATAAAGTTTCAATATTTTTTTTATTTTCAACATATGAAATCGTTGAGCCGGTCATGAATAAATCGTATGTATATTTTCATAAAAAACTGAAAGAATGCTTTAAAACGCAGGTACTCGTCTACTTAAGTTTTAATTTTTTTATTTGTAGCATGTATCTGAATTCAAACGCACTTACTCGTGGGACTCAACAAAGTATTTTTTTTAATTTTATAGTATTGATTATTTCATCCATTATTTTCTTTTCCTTCAAAAACAGAGTATGATTCCTAACATAATACATGAACCGTTAATTTTTTTATGATTCTTTTTTAATATTATTTGGATTATACTTTAGTGTCTGAACCTAAATTTGAAGATTGATAATGGACCTTGGTTTACTTTAAAGGAATTTGAATTAGAACTTTTAAAAATCACTGGTAACTATATCGATTAACAGAGCAATTTATTGCTGATAATACGTATTTTCCGTAACTATTTGAAGTTTGGCACAAAAATTGACTTTCTGTTTTTAAATAAAAAACTAATAATAAAGATATATTTAAATTATAAGAGGTATGATGTTTCAAGTCCGGCCAAACAAGAAATAAATTAACTTTAAAGAAAGGTCAGATTAAGATTCGATAGCTCTAAAATGGTTGTCCGTGAACACTCAATCCCTATCTGCAAGTAAGGATGTCCAAAATGGATATTATGTTTTTAGTGTGACAACATAAGGACTTAACATTAGTTTAAATTGAATTTTCGAAATTTTTCACGAAATTATCCGTTTTTCCTTTCATTTTTAGTGATCATGGGTAACTAACTGCAAATGGTGAATGGATATGACTTATTCGCACGCACTCGAAAAAGTACCAATAAATCAAGAAATAAAACCTACAAACAAATAGTTTTAAGCATTGAAAAGTACACATCCAAACGCACAAAAGACAATGAAAAACAAAAATTCCAAATTTGCGCGGAAAAAATGCCATTTTGAGGTAAACGAGTACCTTAAAATCTATAAAAGAACAATAAAATATGCATAACAGGAATAAGTACAATGTTCTTACAATGTATCTTTATTGCTAAATATTCGTAAATAATTGTTGGTTGGTAAAAATAGCAAATAGTTCATTGTTATTTTTGAAGAATTGCATTCAGTCATTCGCATGATGCGAAATACCGGTTGCTAATGAATATGAATTTCCCACTGAATATCTCGACTTGCCGAAATATGGTAGAATAAATAGTGATAGAATGTGTAATTTTATACGATATTTTGATTTATCTTGTCTAAGAGGAAGAAAAATTATTTTTATAATCAATGACCATCCATGGACATTTTATATTTCTAAAGAAACCTGGAGTTTAGGAGTTTCACTTCAAAAATTGTAAAATAAACGTACTTTTTAATGCTTTTCCATAAAAAATATAAAATGTATAGTATGTTGTAGAAATAAAAATAAAAGTAAATATAAAATATTTAACACAACCGAATAATTTTAATTTGTATGTGCGTCAGAGAATGGATTGCAAATCTGTTAAGGCTGTAAATTTAATGCTATTTATATAATGGAAAGGTTTATGGATGTATACACTAAACAGGATTTAAAGATTACTTTCATTGAATATTTCATAACTACTTTGTAGCTTAATTAAACCAATCGATTAAAATAAAATCACATTTACTGTCGTTCGACGTTTTATTCGTTTATTCTTGCCCACACAAAAATAGCTCAAAGACTTCTTTCATGCGGGAAAGCTGTTCTAGATAAAAAATGACGGGACATGTGAAGATTTCTATATTTGAAGGAAAATGTCAAAGAAAGAGAGAGAGGATGCTCTTGTTCAGAAACAAAGAAGAGAAAATACACCTCTCTATTTGAGTTCCACCATACTTTTTTATTGAAAAAATTATATAAAAAGAACTCCATATCTTTTTATACAGGTATAAAATCTTAAACATTGATGGTATCAAAAAGCGGGAATCAAATAGTTATTACTTCATCAGTAATAATTGATCATCAGTGATTTTGTGTACTGGAATATTTCGTTAGTGCATTATCTGTGTTCTGATAATATTTTCTTCTCAAAACTTGTCATAAAAAGTAATTTGGATAAGCATCGAGTACAAAAATCCCGACTCACAGAATTTTCTTTAATAACCCCAAGTAGGTACGCAAATGAAGTACTCGAATTTTTTTACTCGAATTGTGCTCGAATTTTCTTTATGAAGTACTCGAATTTTCTTTAATAACCCCAAGTAAGGTACGCAAATGAACTACTCGAAAAAAGTTATTTTGAGGAATTAAATTTTATTTATATATTTATTAAATATTTGTTTAATCAATCTCTATAATAGTTTTTAATGAATTATATTGATATTTTAATATTCTTCTCACAGAATTAAAATATCAAATGCGTATTATTTGCATCTTACTATACATTAATATCACACATATTGTTATACATTAGCAAATAAATTATTTTCTGTTTAATTTCAAATTGAATATTTTGCAGATTAAAGTTACATAAGTTTCAAGTTAAACGATCTCTCTCCTCTCAAAATGTTACATACACTTTTTTGTAGTTAAACAAATATGAATAAACAAAAGTTGCATTGGTTTAACAATGACATTTAGAATTTTTTATGTTGACCTAGTTGAAACAACTAATAATTTTTAATAATAAATATTTTTTTTATTCAAAATCATTTGCAAAGTCTTAAGTCTTAGTTATGTTATTGGCAGGAAATAGCGACGCCATGTGTTTAACAGAGTAAAGCGTTTTGATAACGGGAAACATTGCTCTGTCATGCAGTTCTTATTACTCAAAGAGGCCACAACATTTCTTTGAAAATATTTAAAATTGAATTTGAATCTGGAGGAAAAATTGTTATGCAAATGTTAAATTTTTCCTAATTGTATTTCTTGATGGAATAGAAATAGATGAAATAATATGGCAAAGATTACCGGGATGAAATGTGGGTTTTTTCTTTACCTGTAAGTGTGCCATACTAATAATTAATTATCATATTATAGTAATAAGTATTACTGTAATACGATGACTGACCATTAGAATCGCTTTAGAATTTTGAATGGTTTATGTGTAAATATATAAGGATAACAAAAATTTTAATTTTAACTGTAAAAATCTATAAATAATTACAAAGGGTAGTAATTGTTAAAATTAAATTTCCCAAACATCGCAAAAACTGTAGTCATAAGGCATATCAGTACGCTTGCATGAGTGCATCATAGTTTTGTAAAAATATCTTCCAGTTCTAAAAAGAAAAAGAAAGCATTCTGGGCAAATATAGAATGAGAGAAATTTCACCCAGGAAATTTAGCTAGAAAAAGCATGTCGCATCACCATTCACAGAATGAAAAAAGGAACTGTCCACGATAGATATCGTTGTAAAAATATCTAAATGATAGTAAGGATAGCTCGTGTATCATCAGTGCTCAAGAATTGTGACACACCCAAAAGTTGTTTACTTTATCCTGGGCGCCTTTATCTCCAACCCAAAGGAAGTTATGTCTTATTTATAGGCACTCTTGATAATTATTTCTATGAAATTTATCTAATGAAAACAAACACTTCACTAAAAAATTACGATTTTTAAATATGTCACATTTCTTGTACACTGTTGTTAAGTGTTAGTTTAGAAATATGTTTAGATCTATCACATTTTTAGAAATTACAAGAAAATGTTTAAAATGAAATTTTATACAGTTTACAATACCTAAGATGCTTTCTCAAATATCTTCTGTACCATTTCAGATATTGAGATGCTATTTTTACAAAAAACGGACGTATGAGAGGAGAACATAAGTTGTATAATATTATCATAAAACCTTTTATGTAAAAGATATGGATACAGCTTCAATTTTCAAATTGGACTCTATAGAGCCCCTTACTTCCATTTGTTTGAGCGAAAACAGCATCACATTATCTCTAACAGTTTGGAAGATATTTGATCGGATATCATACGTGAGTTGCCCTGTATATTTGTTTGCGATTTAGAAATGTCAATGTCGAATTGCCCAAGAACTGCTAGCATATTGACTTATTACATTAATATTTTTTGCCATTTATTCTGTGCCTGTGACACTAGTGAATAAAAATTACGGATCTACTCAAGGGTTACGACTAGACCTAAGTTGAGAATTGCAAAACACATTTTTTAAACGGTGACGTCCCTTTGTTGTTTTTGAATTTGCTTTATTTTGCGCATCGCAATCTGTTGAACGTCATTAAGGTAGGTTTAATAAAGACAAATGTACGAATGAATATCCAAGGGAACAAAGTTGAAAGAAAAGTGTCGGGAAGAGAAAAGAAATTCGATTGATAAATGGGTCATTTACTCTTCGCAAAATCATTGTTGAGGAAAACATCCTTTTATCATACAATACAATTATTCGAACATAAAAAGCATTTTTCTCTCGCAATTTAAGATTATATCTAAGATCATTTTGTGCTTTTGAAACCTGAGTATGAACTGACTCCATCCAGCTGAAACTAATTCGTTTCGTACTTCGAAACAAATTTTTCTAAATTATTTTTCAATGAAATGAAGACAATTGTCACTGTTTCATGATGTCGTTACATTGAGAGTGTTTGCAAATTAATGTAAGTTGGTTAGAAGGAACTGAAGAAGTGACATTTCACAAACTTGTGGGAGCCAAGACGACTTTAAAAACTTGGCAAGGAATAGTTGGTATGTAAATATAATTATTGGCTGGGCTGCGAGTAATAGTAGCTGCAAGTAGATCATTAATAAGTTAACTGATGAACGGATGCTTACTGTCTTTGCTACCTAACCAATGATGCCAAGTGTTCATCGAAGTAAAGAAACATTGAGTTCCGTCATCGGATAACTCGAACGACCCGTGCCGCCAATCACTGCCTCGCCGCTGAGCTTCGGAATTTGCCGGTGTCTCGTCACCCGGGTACCGCTAGAGGGGGTGCATGTGGACTCAGGGACTTCAAACTCTCGTTTACGCAACGCGCAGCCTTACATCCCAGCGCCCCTGGTGGCTAAGGCTCGGAAATGCTGCAGAAGTGATGTTTCGAAACAGGAGGATGGTTAGGAATGTGGGTTCTGTACTTTGGTATGCTCTACGTTCAGATTGAATTTTTAAAAATTGCACTTCTTACACATCTGAGCATTTATTAGAAGATCCCACATAAAATATACCTCACACCTGGTTTGTAGTGATTTTAGTGCAAGGAGCATTAATAATGTTTACAATGTTAAAATAACTTGGCAATTCTATGTGGGATATGAGTAATTTTTCATTGATTGATTAAAAATATGAAATACTCAAGGATATCGTGAGACACAGAAACAGGTTGTAAAGGTTGCAGTATGTGTTGTCGGTCTGAGGTCAAAATATTATCGATGTACCGTGTGCCATAATACCGAAATCCAAATGTTATTTCTTAAAAGCATTCACATGCACATTTTGGCTCACTTTGGTCTTATTGTTTTAATGTTTAAAACACGTAACTCCGTTGCAATATCTGCAAACTCTTTCATGACTTAGCAGCTAGAGGCTTTAAAACAGTTTCAAAATCAAATTTTTCGTATTAATATCACAAGTTTAATTTATCAGAAAGAAAACAGTACAGACCTAACATGCAAGAAAATTCGTAAATACTTTGCTTTTGCGAAAGGTACTGAAAAAACAGCATTTATAATTTTTACTTTCTCGCAATTACTAAACGTAAGAAGAGAGAGTATCGTAATCGTGCACAGGAAAACGGCGAAGTTTTGACACAAAAACTCTTATTGCCGGGCCCTGGTAACGAAAAATTGGATAAATTCAGTTGCTAAATATACAAAAAAATCCCCTAACACGTGATGCAGCGAGAATCCACGTTTTGTGCGTTCTTCAACCAAAAAATCTATTGACGGCAAAACTTCTGTCGGTCCGTCCGTCCATCCGTGTACAACCCTAGAGCATAAACCGTTCAGTCAATTTTCTCCAAAATTTATAGTCTCCAATTGTTTTGGCTGATGTCGCGGTGCCTGAAATTTAAAACCTATATTTTAATTATAGGAGATACTTGACATGAAGCCCTTCAAACATTTTCAAAATCTTCAAAGAAATGGCACCAAACGTTTTTATTAAATTCTGTTGTTGAAAAGAGCAAAGGAAGTTTGTGAGAATGGTGCTGATCTCATTTTCGTTCAAATTCCCCATTTTTGGAAAATTTCAAAAAAGTTTAAAACTACAAAATTGAAAATAGAGGTTTTACCTCAGACAAAGTCTGTCGTACAAATTATCTCTTTAAAAAAGTACAATGTACAATTTTTTGAAAAAAACTAGTAATTTTTGCGTAATTAGCGTTTGAAATGTAGGCAATTTTTTCTCAAAAACTACTCCACTTTTTAAAAATTTTCTTCACTTATGTAATAACGGACGGCAAACAATTTGGTGCTAGACCCATTTTCGCGTATCGGTTTTTTGAAAATTGCAAAAACATATTTTAAAACTACAAAATTGAAGATTCATTTTTCCTTCTTATCTGTATTTACGAGAGTAAGTTGTTTTTTTGTAATCATACCTTATTAAAGTTATAAAGAGATTGGGAGGCTTTAGATACGCAACGTTATTATCGCAAGCACGCTGGACGAGCGTGGACGGTTTGCTTAGCGCGGACTTTAAAAATTTTCGGAATGCTGATGAAATGTTGTTGACGTAATGTAATGATGAAATAATTGAAGTCAACTTACTGCATTTATTCAGAGAGCCGGCTTTAGACGGACTTTAAGAAGAATAGATTCATAAAATATCGCTTCATGAACATGTGGTTGCTTTTGGAAGCGGTGTGGTGCAATCAGAAACTTCCAAAAACGTGTTTTTTTTGCACACTCACCTCTTATGTTGCATTTCACGGGCGTTTATAATGAAAAGCCTCACACTTACAGCCTAGGCTGAGTAATTTCTGGGCCTGTGCCGTAAGAGAGAGCGTGTTACTCTAACACAATACACAAATACTAAGTGTTCCAGAGACTGGAACAATATCTGTTGCACCTACTGTGAATGTATGGGCAACTTCACTCCCTTCTTTTGTTTCAGTTTGCGATCTTTCTGAAGACGATACGTGGGTTGCTTCAATATGAGGTAAATTGAAAACTAATTAAATTTAAATAAGAGATGAGTGTGCAAAAAATATTGTATGCACCTCGGCCGCGAAGTGACTTTTTCGAGCTCGGAACAGTAACAATCCAAATTTACCCGCCTCGCTCGAAAAATTACCACTTCATGGTCTACATACTTGAACTATTATTCTGTGCATGAAGTTTTTCTAAAGGATAAGCATCACCTTAATTTTTAGTTGGAGTATTTTTTTGCAGACCAAAAAATCTTTGTTGCTAATGATCGATTCATGAATTATACCTTTTGTTTCGCGTGCGAAAATGATATCACACACACTCTGCATGTTAGAACAGTTTTATCAGCCTTTAATAAGAATGAGTAGAGTCAAAGTCTTGAGGTAAATAACACAGTTTGGGAGCCCAGAATGTACGCATGAGTTATTTTTTTTTTCCTTTGTGTCCTTCAGTGGACTTCCAGAAACCGGGTTTCCCGAACAAAAAAAAGTGTCATTAACTCGGCCTTCCGCTTTTTCGTAAAGTTATTTCAAAAAAACGCTGTGCATGATTTTTAAAGTTGCGAGCGGAAGCCTAGTTTGGAGACGGAGGGCGGACGGGCGGTGACGGCGAGCGCGCGAACAGGGAAGGGGGCGCTCTTTGAGCGCCGGCGACGGCGGCGTTTGGGCGCCGACGACGCTAATCGGCTTGGCCCGCGGTGGGGGCGGGGCAGGGGGGCGGGGCGAAGGGGGTCGGAAGGGGGCGGGGCGCTCAGGAGGGGCTTCGCCCGCGTGCGCGCTGCCGCAGGACGAAGAGCAACCAGCGCTGGATGAAGCTGCGCACGACGGTGCAGCTGTCGGGCGCCATCTCCTCCACCATCCAGAAGAAGCCGCCCCTCAAGCGCGAGGACTCGTTCCTCAAGCGCTTCTCCACGCGACAGGTGCCCGAGACGCAGGTACGCACGCGCCGCCGCGCCGCGCCACCACGTCCCCCTCCGCCCTCACGACTCCACGCCCCCATTCCCCCACACCCTCACGCCCCCACGCCCTCACGCCCCCCACGCCCCCCACGCCCTCACGCCCCCACGCCCTCACGCCCCCACGCCCTCACGCCCCACGCCCTCACACCCCCCACGCCTTCACGCTCCCCTTGCCCTCACGCCCCCCACGCCCTCACGCTCCCCTTGCCCTCACGCCCCCCACGCCCTCACGCCCCCCACGCCCTCACGCCCCCATGCCCTCACGCCCCCCACGCCCTCACGCTTCCCACGCCCTCACGCCCCCATGCTCCCCCTGCGCCAAGCGCCCCCCTGCGTCACGTGCACACCAGTCCACACTCTTATTACTCCTCTAACATTCTCGTCCACCAGCATATGAATTCATGCACACGAACTCACACTACATGGCGATAAAGTTTTCCTCTAACATTCACGACCACCATGCAATGAATTCACGTACACGAGCTCACATTGCATGGCAAGGTAGATGTCAAGAGTGTACTCCTGTAACATTCACGATCACTATGCAATTAATCGCTTCGTGCAGAAACCCCTAAGATTCATTTTTTACAAATTTTGAGATATGTAGATCACGTACTCTGGTATAAAAATCCTTCATATACACTGCAAACTGTGGGTGTGATATCTACTTAAAGGCTGTGTTTTTGTGCAGAATTTGGTGTGAAGTAATTCAGTTTTTTCTTTTCCTGAAAAATTACGGAGAGTGGAAATGCGTGTTTCTGCAACAAGCGATTCAATTAATTCATGCACACAAGCTCACAATGCACCTCAAGAGTGTACTCCTGTAACATTCGCAACCACCCGCAATGAATTCTTGCACACGAACGCGTACTGCTAGGCGGGGTGGACGTTAAGAGTGTACTACTCCTCTAGCATTTGCGACCTCCATGCAATTAATTCATTCGGAATTTTTCAGGAGGAGCTAGACAATAACTAAAATAATTTAGCTTGACAATATTTGTTAACATTGTTCTCCAGTGAAGGCAGTAAATTACTTATAAAATATTCCTTTACTAAGCTGATTAATATACTTCATAAAATATTTAAAGCATTTGAAGAGGAAACAGGGTTCTTTGAGGTAGAGAAATAATGTAATACTTTCTCAAAAAATAGTGCCACTTCATCAAATGTTTCATGTACTGTATTAATCACTATATTAATCAGTATAGTAATGGTATATTTTATATCTAACCTAAAGTCTTGAAAAGAGAATAATAATGTTCAAAAACGACGGTAAACTAAATTAATGCTATGACCAACTGCCCATGAAAAATGTCAAATGAATTAATTCAGTTTTAATATTTACTTGAGATATCA
The DNA here is from genome assembly GCA_031308135.1 of Acheta domesticus. Lineage (NCBI taxonomy): Eukaryota > Metazoa > Arthropoda > Insecta > Orthoptera > Gryllidae > Acheta > Acheta domesticus. The sequence goes on along the minus strand of JAHLJT010009355.1, from coordinate 24,225,088 downwards.
ATTCTGACTGTTCATTTCCCTTAACTGCTTTTATGGGCTACTTTTGAGGTGGTTTTATTAAGTTATTTGCTTAATTTTGTAACTGTATTTCTTTATGTTCAACATACATGCTTTGAAGATTTTTTTGACATAATTTCTTCACCGTTGAGGTCTCTCTGTACTGTCTAAATAATCGCAATGCACTTATTAATCGGTTTATCTTTTTAAATATGTAATTGTGTGATAGTATTAATTTATATTGTGATAGTCAAAATATATTTGAGGTGGTCCCAGTTCTTCTTTGAGTAAGCGTGACTTGATACGCACATTTTTATCGGTTTTTCCTAAAATAAAGGTATATTAAAAAAGGGGTGAAGCAAGTGCAGGAGAGAAATTTTGCAAAAAAAGTGTAGTGTAATGCTACGGCAAGTATTTCATGTTCTTTGTGTATTGAAATATTCGGAATAAAATTTTGGATTAAATTTTTTTTGCTGCATTGCTCGAAATTAAGGAGGCAAATTTCATTGAATATATTTCGTGTAAAGAATTTGTTCAAGAATAAATCAGTTTCAATTTTGAAGAAGAACTTACTAATTAGTGGATATAATTGACAGCTTGTAGCTCGTGTTTTTTGGCAATTGTTTGAATAAGTACCGTCTAAGGAAGTTTTCTGTCAATCAGAATTTCTAGATATTTGGCTTTAGTTTTGTAACCAAGTAATTGTAATATTGTCTATACATAGTGAAGAAAGGCGTGTGAGATGATCAAATATATTTGCGAGGTACACGGAAGGAAGTGTGCGTCCACCAGCCGCCGAAATAATCTGCACACACTCAGAAGATTCCCTCCAAATTAACTCTAGAGATTCCCTTCAAATTAACTAACTTTTTGGCACCACCGTTCTCATTATTTTTTCTATTAGTGTGATAGAATTTAATATTGGCTATGGGCTTGTTATTTTACTACTTGTGTAGTATCCATGTTTATGTACGAAAAAGAACTTGGCTGATGCACTCACTGTGTACAATACATATATCTGTATCTTTTCTAATTTGCTGTAAGTATTGATTGAATGAGTCTTTATTGTAAGGTGTCTCTTGTTTATAGAAAATTACTGTATGAGATTTTCCCGCAAAAATATGACTCAGGCGTTCAAACTCGTCAATACGTAGGAATGTATCTTATTTTTGCATTGTGTAAATTGTGTTCTCTTTGCTTGCAAAGTATTTATTTTACACAAAAACGATTATTTTTATTTCGAAAATAATTCCCCTCCTATGGCAATAAATTATTCCCAAAAATATAGTCTGATTATAAAAACCGTTACCGCCTTTACTGATTAATCTATAGTTGCTTCAAAATTGATATTTTTACCTTATTAATGGACGGTTTCATACGAACAAGATCAGTGAAGAAAATTTTAGATGTGTCATTACTACCGTCATAAGGCTCTGTACTACAGACTCAACCTTGGCCGCGCTATTCCAGTTCCCCCTTCAAGCGACCCGTGTTACGAGCCTTTCAACTTCCCATTCGCGCGTAACTTTACGCGTCGAAGAAAATACTAGCCAGTAAACTCGCCCAGAAGAAACGAGTCATAAACCTCCACTGAGTCTAAGGTGAGAATACAATTCCCTTTTTCCTGCGTAGAATTCTTATTGTCTCTTACGGACAAATTATTTACTAATAGCTGTGAAGTACAAATATTGGAAATTTCGTTTAATTGAACGTTTCAGTTCTCATAATAAATACCTCACTAATAAATTTACACGGTTTTCGAGACAAACATTCTAAGCCACCCAATTTCACTGCATTAAATTCTTGCACGTTAGAGGATTTTTGAACTTTAATAAGTAATAAATTGATAGTAAACACGAAAAACAGATTTGGAGTAACTATAGGTAGAATTGCATCAAGTTATTTTTATTTTCAGTTTTGAGGATAAGGCTATGATCTTATCCTCTGTTACAATGGTATAATTGAATAGGGTATATTTTGTGATGAGTGCACAATATTGTTTGCATTCTAATTGCAAATTTTATCCAAATGAAATATAAGGCTTACGTTTGTGAAATTAGTCAATGAGCTGTTTTATTTTGAAGTGAAACTTTCCTTTAGATATGTTAAATAAAAATAAATGTTTTTATGCTCAAATTAACCGTAAATCAATATATTAAAACGACGGATTTTGTTTTATGGCTCTCGAAGTTAAATGGTGTCATCCAAAAGTGTGTTCAACTTCAATTATTTTCTTGGCAGAAAAATAAAATTGTTTTAATTTTAAATTTTTGTTACAGACACATTTTTACCACGTTTTTTGTAACATACACTGCAGCATTTTTAGAGAATCTGCAAAAATAATTTGTTATTGCGGCAACCACAAAATAAACAGTGAAGTATCAGATACGCATTAATCGATACGAGTACACAATTGTCTGATCATGGCCAATAGAAGCTCCAAACCTCCCCGGAGCATGATACGACTACATGAAAACTAGGCATTGAGAGTATTTTTCAAAGTAATTTCATCTCCTTATTCGCCACCATTTTTCAACTGATGTATAATTCTGACTTGTGTAAATTTCATCTCAGTTAATGTTTATTGGTTATGTTTAATAATAAATAAAAAAAATTTTCCATCTAAGTTAATGCTCATATTTATCCTAAAATTATTTATTATGTCATTTCAATGTGGAAATATTATCTAAACAATTTGCTCACCTTTCCTCATTTTTTAGCTCTTAAACTTTCAATGGAACATGTTAACTTACTGACAGCACAATCCGCAGTGATGAGTGTTTCAGATCGAACTATTTTAACTACATCTATGCTATATGCGACGTATCCTCGTGTATGAGGCAATCAAATATTCACTTTGCCTGCTGTCGGTGTATTACGTATGTAAAACTGTGAAGTTAAGGTTCCTTATACTGATACTTATGTCAGAAAAAAGTTACAAACTTCTAGGGCATGTAGAGTGGCCAAAAGTGGATACGTCATGTCAATGAAAAGGTACTGGATCATTTTATATAATGAGAATTACTCATTTGTCTTTTCCTTCTGATTTTTAGGGAACTTCTTATACACAAATGTTAGACAGGTCACGTTCTGACACGTTCAAGGAGATTTTATGTACTTGTCAAACATATGTGCTTACGATGGTTGCCTAAAAATCACAGGCAAATGTCACATGTGCATGTAAAAAGGAAGACAAATTACATATACATTAGACAGTAAATATATATGTAATTTGTTTATAAACGGCGTGTTTATAATTGTCGTTTATAAACGGCTTAAATAATAGTATTAAGGTTCACTTTTGAAAATTGATTTATTAACTGCTTAAAATTTATTAAATTAAAAATTGTATTTCTTTTCTTAAAACATGTTCTACAACATTCGGTTTGTAACTGTTTTATTGACACTAGTTACTATAATAAGGGAATACATTGTAAAATTATAATATATAATACATTTTAGAATTAATAGCACAGTGCAGTGATTGTTAATAAGCATCATTATATCATGGAAAGAAGGGTTTTAATTAACTAATTTACACGGATAGTTTTGTATGTGTAGTTACGCAACGTGCGTCAAAAGAAGCAAGTAACACAGAAAAACCGCTACTCCCTTTGTGCTACTCCCAGCCGACTCCTCCGCCTGGCCTGTCAGAGACAGCGCGGTCACCCAAATCACAGTGAGTGCGGCTACCCAGCACATAATCGTTTGTAATTGGACAATTTGTGGTCGCGCGGCGAATTCATACTGCTGCCCCTAACCGTCTGTGTGGGTCCCATCCTTCATTAGCCCCTCCTCGCTTTCCTCGCGTCCCGCCCCGCGCCTACTGCGCCTGCGTCGATCAATGGGCCTCGGCCGCCCGCGTGGACGCCCCTCGGCCTCCGCGCCCCCCGCGCTTTCCCTGCGCCCCGCCACCTTCTCCCGACCCCTCGCTTTCTGTTTCTAGCCCGCCTCTCTCTCTTTCTCACTCTCACTCTCTCTCTCCCATTTCTTCCTGTTCCTTCTCTATCTTCCTATTCTTTCTCTCTCTTCCTATTCTTTCTCTCTCTTCCTATTCTTTCTCTCTATTCCTATTCTTTCTCTCTCTCTTCCTATTTTTCTCCCTCTTCCTATTTTTCTCCCTCTTCCTTTTCTTTCCCTCTTCCTATTCCTTCTCTCTTCCTATTCTTTCTCTCTCTTCTTATTCTTTCTCTCTCTTCCTATTTTTTCTCCCTCTTCCTATTCTTTCTCTCTTCCTATTCTTTCTCTCTTCGTATTCCTTCTCTCTTCCTATTCTTTGTCTCTCTTCCTATTACTTCTACCCCTTTCTCGTCTTTCTCTCTTACTCTTCCTTCTTCCTCTCCATTCTCTCTCTCCCCATCCCCTCTTATCCCATTCTCTCTCTCGCGCCCATTCTCTCTCGCCCCATTCTCTCGCCTCCATTCTCTTTCTCTCGCCCCGTTCTTCCTCTCTCGCCCAGTTCGCCCTCTCTCGCCACGTTCTCCCTCTCTCGCCACGTTCTCCCTCTCTCGCCACGTTCTCCCTCTCTCGCCACGTTCTCCCTCTCTCGCCACGTTCTCCCTCTCTCGCCACGTTCTCCCTCTCTCGCCACGTTCTCCCTCTCTCGCCACGTTCTCCCTCTCTCGCCACGTTCTCCCTCTCTCGCCACGTTCTCTCTCTCACCTCATTCTATTTCTCTCGCCCCATTCTCTCTCTCCCATTCTTTTTCCATTCTCTCCTTTTTTCTTGTTTGTCTCTCTCTTTTCTAAGTCTCTTCTTTCTACAAGTATATCTCCCCTTTTGTGACTTCCCCTCCTCTTTTTATGACCTTTCTCCTTTGTCATATTTTCACCCCACCTTTTTACGATTTCTCTTCCTTTTATTACAATTAGTGCTCTGATGTTTCCCATCTCTTGACTTCGCCTCATTCTCCTCGTACTTTCATGTTTCCAACCCACTTAATTCTGCCCTACTGTCTTACATAATATATTGCACCAACTTTGTTAGGCCCTGAAATGGAGTGGCCTCCAACTCTGTGTTAACATTCATTGGTGAAGGTCTCTCGTGACATTTTCGAGGAAACAATCAAAATTTCTGAATCGGGGCAAGTCCAGGTCGCGATCAGGTCATGGGACGGGATCCAAGGCTATCCTCTGGGCTCTGGTCAACCGAGAGAGGGAGTTTCTTCTCCTCTGTGCCAGAGCACGTCCAAAATCAGAACAGTCAGAAGGCAAGATTAATGAATCTGAATTCGATAGTACGTTTATATATCTGGAAGCAGATCTACAGCCACAGATAGCGCACATTGTTCATACAAATAGGTGGCTCTGAAGTTCTGTTAGTAGCGACGAAACATTTGCATTACACACTCGTGAAAAGTAGATGGAGATGTTTCACGGGTACAAGCTGGAAATGATAATATCTCACTACCCAAACGTTTTATTCGGAGAAACCAAACACTCTTCACCACGATTAATTTCTCACAGTTATCAAAGCTTGCTAGATTAAGTAAATCAAATAAGGAGCAAACATTCAAAAGGTGGCATGTCCATTTCGCAAAAATTAAGTTCTTCTGTTGTTTTTACCTAAAATTTATTTCCAGAAAAAAACGTGAGATTTCTTAGAATACATTAAGTATGATAATATTCGTTGAGTTAAGGAAGATGTGTAAAAAGTGTATATTTTTCATTTTTATTGGAAAGGAGTGAAGTGGACGTGGTATCACGTTTAGAATCTTTGCTTCTCATATGTGCCTGCCACTAATTGTCAGTACTTAACCTGGCTAAATTAAATGATAATCAATTAATATGTAAATTACCACTAACGACAATTAGCCCTATGAAATACGAATACATATTGTCAGGAAGTAAACGCCAGTGAATCAAATTTCAGACATTCTTCCTCAGTATAAATATTTTAAATTTGAAAAGGAATGTAAGAAAATTTTCTTTGTGTAATTTGCGCATCTTTGCAGAAGTCAGAATCACTCTTTCAGACTCTCTTGAAATTTTAGTATAATTGTTATAGTTACTACAAATGAGAGAGACATCACCTCTTTATATCTGTTCTTTCTTTGCCTCTTTTCCCTATTCTTAATGAGAAAGCAGTAAAGCTGTACTCCTCACTTCATACTCTCCTCAGAGAGCGATTAGTGTCCTCTTCACAACAGTAGTCATAATTCCTGTGACAGTTCTGCAAGAATGTCGGTGATAAGACTTAATGGCTCGTAAAATGAGAAAAGGAATTGAGAGATAAAGTCAGTTTGAAGCCAAGATACGACATTGCAGTCCTGCACTCGGAAAAATTAAGACCCTTTTAGTGACAAAGTTATAATTAGACGACTTGTTGATTAGCTTTAATATTAGAAAAGCCCCACTGAGTAGCAAAACACTTCCTTCAAGTAGACCGAAACATATGAATAATGTATTTCTATTTATGAGTCCTCGTAAACGTATTCAATACTCTTATTTTTAAAATCAATCTAATATTAAATTATACTTATTAAATGGCAATGATGTAATTATAATCTAAATATGATATATCAATCGACAATAATGCTTTAGTTTATTTCAAAAATAGATTGAACTTGAACATTTTTTTCTAACTGATTGAAGAAATCTTTAGAGAAACTTATTTTGCTTAGTAGAGATCCAAAGCGGCTCTTCTACTTTCATTTCAAATTAGCAGGATGCGGATTATTTATATTAATGTTTTTATACTTCTGTTTTTACTTCAATACGACGGATATGGTAGTTGAACTAGTACGTACGCCGTATTCGCGACTTTACGATGCACTAAATAATCAATGAGTGCTGGACATTTGGTGACGTTCTTCTATTCCGAGTACAGTTAAATATTGTTCTGGCAAGAAAAACGGAAAAAATTCCATTTGTCACAGGGATGGATCAATGAAGAAAGAGGGTAATTACCACAAACTTGTCCAAGGAAAATGACGTGTTGGTATGTAAATTTCTTCTTGCAATGTACTTTCAAACTTCGTGATAATACCCCTTTCGGATATTGTGACAACTATTTGGAATAACTTTTAGTAAAATTACAAACAAATAGACGAACAAGCAATTCCCAAACTGGGGTGGGGAAAAATCACTCCAGTTCTCCCCTTTTCAAGACTTGACACCGTTCTGTAATCAATTGTTAACGCCGCCAATGATTTCAAGCAGCTTGTTATTTATTTACCAAATTATTAGATTAAAATTAATTAATAGCTATATCTAAAATGTGGATTTCATATAAATTCTCCAATGAAGTATGTGTATCTGCGAAAGTTGTAAATACGATTTATGTTCAAGTAAGAAAAATATTACCTCTTTTGAACGTCCAAAATAAGTAATCAAAAACGCGTTTGTAAAACTCTCCCATTGCACGTTGTTTGTTTTGTCGGAACATCATCCATACCGTTACCCGAGTTCACTTAATTGTGAATATACTAGTATTTTATTTTTGTTTTCATTTCAAAATATTTTATTTTTGTTTATATAACTTTATTGCAACTCTTTTTTACAGTTGTAAATGAAAACAGGCACCCATAGACGTACCTTCTGTATAAGAAAGTTGTTGTCCCTGTCTGAGGAGGTATTGTGTAGTTAAACAATCCTGTATCTGTTTTACAACTATGGACAAAGAAAAAATTGAAATATTCTGAAAAAATATTATGTTTTACTGAGAATATTTCTTAGATTTGGTTCCCTCAAAAAAATTGATGAACACATTTGGCAACGTAACCCAAGTCTAAACACACAATCTTTTTGAAAAGAATATGATTTGTTTTCCTCGCGGCCTATTACATCAATATCGGTTAATCATTGACATGGATATTTGTTTCCACCCCAGCGATCCGCTAAATATGACTTAACTAATCATAGAGAAGACAAAAGCAGGTCAATTTTTTTCAAAAGCCAGCCCAGGTGATTGGATGGATTGGTGATGTCCAGCAATGTCTTACCGACCTATTATTGAAAAGTGATGCTCATTTTCTTTTTAATGTGAAGTTTACATTCCGAAATAGTATTTATAAAATAATCCAGTTCAATTTTTTGTTTCTTACCTAAAAACTCTTTAGTTTTATTCCTAATTTTATACTATAATTTGGCAAATATTGTGAAAACGTATTGTTGGTGCAAATGTTCGATGAAGGTATTGTATTTTGCAGAATGTATAGTCTTTTTTTTCTTGTTTCTATCATATTTTGAATGCATAACGCTGAGTTTTACAGATACTTCGCGCAGGTAAAAACGTCCCTGCTACTTCTGCGAGTGTCGGAGAATTAATTACTTAACACTGCTAATAATTAATTAACATCAGTTACTTTCAAGCACTGTACAATGAAATAAGAGCGCCGCCGCGAAGTAGGAGGGGGGGAGGTAGCTATTCTCTGGATTTGCCTAGAGGGTCAAAAAGTCACCATTTTTCAGGAAGCGCTAACGCCTAAACTGTTTTGAATAAAATTAGTGTTAATAAATGAATTTTGTAGAACATTTTGTCAGCTTTAATTTGGTTAATAGCAGCCGTTTCAATAAACCTCATTGTTTTCTAGATAAAAGCGAAATCTAAAAACTGTGCAAAAGTTTTTAGTTTTCTTGGAGATTTTCTCAGTAAAGTGTACCGTTTTCGAGGTGGAAAATATAAAATTAATAACAATCTTCCCAAAAATCATGTAGAAAAGTTGATAAGATTCTTCTAATTTTTTCCTGGGTCAGATATCTAGTGACTGGACTATGCACCTCCAATATTAAATCTCGAGATTTCTTTCTAAATGCAATGTATCCAACAATCGTAGGTCTGTAAATAATATTAAGCTTTTTTTAAAAAAAAGAATAGTTATTAGTAATAACGCTAAAAGGACGGATAGCTAGGTGGACTAGTGAAAATAGGATAACAGTATGAATTATTTTTCATATTTTAACTAATATACAACTTTCCTAATATACAGGGAGTCTCACCAACCCCCATAACTTCTAAATTATTCCCAATATCGAAATGTATTTTTTCTCTCAACAATGAGGAATCATGGGGCAAGTAATGTGCTGTAGAGATATTGTTTGTAATATTTTTTGTTTTCGAAAAATTTAATCATCTCTTTTTTAATAGAATCATATATTTTTCTCACTAGCAATAAATAGATCATAAATAGACGAATGCAATGATGTAACATATGTTAATGTTTGATAGTATTTTGAGTATCAAATTTTACTTTCTGGTATATGATTTTAAATTAAATGTACGAGATTTCCTGTCGCAACCCATGCAACTGTCGCTTTTGGCAAAGATGCCTTCGCGGCGCTGGCACTTTTGCGGGGAGAGGGGAGAGGCCGCGAGGGAAACTTTCTCCAAAAGCGACAGTTGCGACGGCTGCTACAGGAAAAATAGCACGTTTAATTTAACATATGCACCTTTAATTTAATAATCTAATGCCAGAAAGTATAATTTAATACACAAAATACTATCGAAATATTAACATACTATGTTACATCATTGCATTTCTCTTTTGATGATCTATTTATTGCTACTGAGAAAAATGTAAGGTTTCAATTAAAAAATAAAAAATGATCAAATTACTCGAAAACAAAAAAATATTTCAAACACTATCTCTTCACCATATCACTTTCCCCATGATTCCGCATTGTTGAACGAAAACTGTATTTAGATATCGGGAATCCTTTAGAACTTGTGTGAATGGTCCATAGTTGGTGGGACTCCCACCTCGGCAACAACCCGCAGATATAATTAGATATTTAGTATTAATTAGAAAGGTATGATCCTACGTGTGTATTTATGGTTCAAACAATTTTATCCAACGACGAGCTGACTTAAAATTTATTTCCGACCCAAATTGTCGATTAGAAGGTAGCAAATGCCTCTCAAAGGTATATGATTTCAAAATTTTCAATTCTATCACATAATAAATGCAAGACATGAAGTGAGGTTTATCATAGAAGAGTACGACAGTGGTTAGAACTAGTGTCAACAAGGTGGGAGCGCCGGTGTGCATGTGTGTATGTTCGTGCGCTGTGCTCGACGCAATTAGATTAGTCAAAACATCTTACCTCTGTATTTATTGTGTAAACAATTTTATCCAATGCTAAGTGAACTTCAAATTGATTTCAAAATTATCAGTCGAGATGTAGAAACGTAAGCTTTTCCAATGATTTAGAATAGGCGAAACTGATGTCAAAGTTAGAAATCCCTTCACATAATCATTCCCAGACATGGCGTCTTAAATTTGTTCAAAGAAATGTCACAAATGTAATTATTAAAATACATTTGTTACTCAGTAACATGGTCACAACTTGGATTTATGTAATGAACATATTACGAAACATACTATTTCCGAGCGTAATTGCGTCAAAAAAGGGGGACAGTGGTGACAATTATATACATAACATAATAATATATGTTATCAGGGAAGAGTGCGACAATGCTGGGGAATAGTGTGAGCGCTGGTGTGCATGTGTGAGCGTTGGTGCGCTGTGCTGGGCGCAGGAGACGGTGGACACGGGCGACGACGGCGACGGCGACGGCGAGGGCGGCGCGGGCGAGCGGGAGGGGCCGCGGCGCCGGCGCCGCCGCCGCCAGCAGCGCCTGCCGCGCACCGTCGTCAACCCCGACGAGAACTTCTACTTCTACTGGCTGTTCGTGCTGACGGTGTGCGTGCTCTACAACCTATGGACGCTGATCGTGCGCCAGAGCTTCCCGGAGCTGCAGTCGCAAGCGGCCAGCTTCTGGCTGGCGTGCGACGCCTTCAGCGACGCCGTCTTCCTCCTCGACGTCGCCGTGCAGTTCCGCACGGGCTACTTGGAGCAAGGCCTCATGGTGTACGACTCGAAGAAGCTCGCCGGCCACTACCTGCGCTCCAACGCCTTCCTGCTCGACCTGGCCGCGCTGCTGCCGCTCGACCTGCTCCAGCTCAACTTCGGCCCGCTGCCCATCCTGCGCTTCCCGCGCTTCCTCAAGCTCTACCGCGTCTACGACTACTACTACATGGTGGAGTCGCGCACCGTCTACCCGAACCTGTGGCGCGTCGTCAACCTCATTCACATCCTGCTCATCCTGGCCCATTGGTTCGGCTGCTTCTACTACCTGCTGTCGGAGGCCGAGGACTTCCAGGGCGACTGGGTGTACCCGTACCGGCCCGGGGACTACGCGACGCTCACTCGCAAGTATCTGGGCTCGCTCTACTGGTCCACGCTGACGCTCACCACCATCGGAGACCTGCCGACCCCGGAGACGAACGCAGAGTAAGTGACGTGCAGCGCCGCTCGAGCGCCGCTCCCCTCTGCGCGGTCACCCCGCCCCCCCCCCATTCCACCCACCTCGCTCGACCCCACTCCCCCGCCCGTTCCATCCCACCCACTCCACCCCACCCCACCCTATCCCGCCTCTCCCCGCCCACTCCACTCCACTCCACTCCACTCTGTCCTCTCCTGCCCGCTCCACCCTGCCCCACCCACCTCGTTCGCCCCCTCCGCCCCGCCCCCTCCGCCCCCCCGCCCCCTCACTCCACCCATCTCGCTCGACCCCACTCCCCCGCCCGTTCCATCCCACCCGCTCCACCCTACCCCTCCCTGTCCCGCCTCTCCCCGCCCACTCCACTCCACTCTACTCCACTCCACTCCACTCCACTCCACTCTGTCCTCTCCTGCCCGCACCACCCTGCCCCACCCACCTCGTTCGCCCCCTCCGCCCCGCCACCTCCGCCCCCCCCGGCGCCTCACTCCACCCACCTCGCTCGACCCCACTCCCCCGCTGTTCCATCCCACCCGCTCCACCCCGCCCCACCCTATCCCGCCTCTCCCCGCCCACTCCACTCCACTCTACTCCACTCCACTCCACTCCACTCCACTCCACTCTGTCCTCTCCTGCCCGCTCCACCCTGCCCCATCCACCTCGTTCGCCCCCTCCGCCCCGCCCCCTCCGCCCCGCCCCCTCCGCCCCGCCCCCTCCGCCCCCCGCCCCCTCACTCCACCCACCTCGCTCGACCCCATTCCCCCGCCCGTTCCATCCCACCCGCTCCACCCCACCCCACCCTATCCCGCCTCTCCCCGCCCACTCCACTCCACTCTACTCCACTCCACTCCACCCCGCTCTGTCCTGTCCTGCCCGCACCACCCTGCCCCACCCACCTCGCTCGCCCCCTCCGCCCCGCCTGCTCCACCCATCCCAGCCCGACCCAACCGGCTCCGCTCACTCTATCCCGCTCCGTCTCGCCCTACCCACAACATCTCACAGCGCTCTACTCCTCCCACTCCTCCAACCCCAACCCTCTCCACTTCCCCCTCTCTGCCCCAATCCCACTACACCGTTCCCCGCCAGCGCCGCCTCCGGCTCCCGCTCCGCCCTGCGTGCACGCGCCGCTCTACACGTGCGAAGGCTGTGCATGGCGAAAAACGCTCGATCGGTCGATTCCATGTCCAAAATAAGTCGTTGCACTTACCTCCGTGCATAAACAGGAATTATGTAAAATATGTTATTCACGAAATAAAAAATTGTATAATACTAAGAGATGTTTCTGAATAACGGCAATAATTTTTGAATTCGCATTAAAATCCAAATGGTAGTCACGTTAAGAGACTGAAATGAACATTTTCACTTTTTCCGTCAAATTTCCCTATTCTTTCTTAGTTTAATATGTTTTTGTATCAGATGTGTTCCTATTAAAATTAACTAGATTTGGCTGTTAATTTGCGCAAGGTAAGTGCAAGGATAAAATATTAATAACTCAGCTGTGTTTAATATGCGACAATATTTATTGAATTTTCATCGTCCAGACTAAATTTCGTATACATTCGACATTCGTATTTAAATAGTTCCTCACTTTCAGTATTTATATAACCAATTATCTTTCTTTAGTCAAAGAATACTATAGCTATTTCTAGATTTCCTCTACATGCACAAGCAATAATAAAATATTGAGGTTTAAAAACCTGATTTATGTGTTATACATATCAAAACAGATACAAAAGTTACTATACACTGGGGTAAGAACTGTAAGAAGACAGGCATTTACTACGACAATGATTATTTGCATAGGTTTAAAATTCTAACGTCCTCAATGGTTATAGGTTCTTTTGCCATCTTCCTAAGCAAGATCACAGTTTAACCTCGCTTCTGGGTACTGACATTCCTTTCCTCCATTGTAAATACCGTATGTAGAAACATTCCAGTCACAAGGAAAAAAACAGTTATATTTTTATCATTTTAAGACAGTCACCTGAGAATCCAATAACTCATTTATCCAGTTTAATTAAATTTCAGTAGTTAGACTTAAGTGCTGGTCCAAACTCGATGCTTAAAATTATTTTCTCATTATATTTGAACATCATTTACTTATTAACCTTTATATCTACTATTTAACCAAACCAATATCTTTAGCTTTGTTTCGATTTTTATGGTTTATCATACCTGTAACAGCTAAAACTCAGGGCTGATAATATTGTGTTTTAGATATCATGAAAGAAATACGTAATTGTGTATGTAAAGCTCGTTAATTCATTAAAAGTATTTTGTGCGACTTATTTAATTTGACCTTCTAACTTTTTGGAACTCGGTGTATCCTAAATGTCCTCTTTTACGTAGTAACAGAACTTTGATCTTAAAATAACGTTCTTCGCGCAGAGTGCATTACTGAAGGTCCGATAAAGGAATGTTTCCAGTCTACATGTAATTACATGTATCAACGCTTACTACGCTTTCGATTATTAAGCGTAGATGTGTGAAAAAAAGACTTACGTTTCAACTTATCGTCATGACCATTTTCTTTTACTGTAATATTTGTTAAAAGGCCGTTATGTTTTGTAAGAATCGTGAATATCTTACAAACATTACTAATTATACATATTACACTACAGTAACCCGCATTAGTAGTACTTTAACATTCTAAATCTCTTGTTTGTATCCTTAAAAGCATATCTAGCATTAAAGCCTCGTCGTAATGCACAATGAAATCGTTTTTTCTCTAATATCCAAACCGCGTCATTCACACGTGGCTTTCAATTTCTATAGGTGACATGTATCACCCCCACGTGTGATTTTCCCAGGTGAGCAATTCTCTTGTCAACAGAAATTGCAAACGCTACCCATCTCTCTTTCGCCGACCGCTTCACGTCAGCTCCATGTCCGAACGTAGTGGCAACTTGTCATCCGTACGTGTCACAGCAATAAACACACACTCGCAGACATCGGAAAGTAACTTTTGGTCACGGTCACCGGGAGCGTTTCTCCGGGGAGGCGGGCGTACAAAAGCTTTCTCGCATGCACTAACTCTGGTGATGCCGCGCACCCGGCAGGTCCCCGTCCTCCACGCCGTCCCTTTCATTAAATATTCAGTTTTAGTTGACAACTTCGTTAAAAACTCAACGCCCCGCCCGCCCGCCTCCCCCGCCACCACTGACCCCATTCACCCTCCACCCCTCACCCCCGCCACTCCCTGAGGAGGGGGAAGGGGTCACACCAGGCGCTAATGACGCGAGAGCCCCGCTGGCGTACGAATTTCCGTTCTTCAGCGCTGCTCGTTGCAGATTGAAGTACGTACACAAGGATCACTTTTACGGATTCCGCTCTCTTACTAACTTCTTTCTGTGTTACTTACACATTCAAAAATCGATTCCTGTGTTGTGGAATAGATTTTAATTAGAAAAGTAAAATCTGCAAATCAATAACAATGAAATATACAAAGAACACTCAAACGAAAACGAGAAATCGGCCTCTAAAATCAGATTGCGCGTCGCCATGGGAGAAAGTTTGGGAATTTACATTACTGACTGGGAGCTGTAATTTGAGTTTGGCCAACCTGTATGCGCAGGGAGTGATGCGTAAGGGCAGAGCAAATACGGTGTTCGCAATAACGAAAGCGTCCACATTCTCGTAGTGTATTGTGGTACACTGTTAGAGTAACATATTGAAGATATTGCCTTTTAGGTACGTCTTTTAAGTATGCTTCAAAGTACATACTAAAAGTAATTTTGACTAGTGATTATCCCCTTTTAATTAAAAAATGGCATTATACCGTTACTTTTCAGATCAATATGAAGCTATGTGTTTTCCCGCAAGGGTAATATGTGTTAACTTCTTAAATATTTTGTAAATGTTTAAAATTGTTTTTTATATTTTCACTAACGAGATGTTGAGTTATAATACTATCATATACATAAGTTATTTTGAAAGAAAATATCCAGAATTTTCGGGAAGTTACGTGTTTCTTCCAAAGCTGTCAATTACGAGTATTTAGAGAAGTTGAAGACTGCGAAGCACACCCAAAGAACATATTTCGTAATACGTTCTTAACTTCTCGGTAATTGAAACATAGAGAATTTTAAATGAGTCAAAAATACTACAGGAATACTAAATATCTCATTTATCTATAAATTCCATATTATGGAAAAATTCATGCATGTACTGACATGATGACTACGATTTCAGGTTAGTAACTCCCATGTACCAAGTTTTCTCCTTAAAGTCACACTGCAGTCACATGAATCTTTTAGTCCTAGAATTGTCGTCGTCCATAAAGCTCAATACCACCTCTTAAAATAAATTCGAGAAAATGTTTGTTCGTTTATGTTTGTTTTTAATTTATTTTCTTTTGGATAGACAAATACAAAGATCAGTGTTTATGGTACACTCTACATTTGTTATAATTGCTTATATCTACTTACAATTAACTTACACTATTCTTAAAATACAACTTACATCACTAATAGGGTGGTAGCGGTATCATTATGCAAATATCCCTACTTTGGGTCGAGATCTGAGAATTTATAAAGAAATATCTGGAAAGGAAATTTATTCTTTATGCGGGTTCTGTGTACTGGATTTTGGCAGTCTTAGAGGGGTTAGGTTGGGTATGTTTGGGATGTTTTGGAAGACGTGGGTGGCGTTTATAGTATACTTAATTGTTTTCTCCTGTTCTCTGGATTAGAGGAAAATAGATTTCCGCTGGAGAAATTCGATCTTTGTAATTTGTCGAAAGAACATGGTTTCAGGCGTTCATGAAGTAAACTTAGACGAAAGGTCTTATGCCTATATAAAGGTGCCTATATAAACGTCAAAAGTAATCCTATTGAATTTTTGTCATCTGTTGATCAAACGTTGAAGCATCGAACGTTTTATTAAAAATGTTCTACCCGACGTCTTACAGAATCTGGCCAAGTTTGCAAAATATTAAAATGTAAAATAATAATATATAAATTATTAAATATTTGTAATGTAAAAATTAATGATATAATTTTTCTGAGTGTATTTGATGGTGGAAACGAATAAGATTCATTTACAATGATAAATAACGCTTAAACCAGCAAACACAACCAAAAACTCATTAATAAATTAGTTGCTTAAATTAGCATCTTTCGTATCTGCGCCTTCTAACGCTCTATAGTTTATTTTAAATTCAATACCTGCGAGAGTTCTTCATTTAAACTTTTAACCTTGTTCCAACTAGGAAGCTGAAAGTTTCTATTAACCTATAAGGAGTTGCAACGACCCTTTCAATATCGGCTAATTTACTTGCAACTAGACCCCTGTCGTCGACCAAATATAAAGCTAATAGGCACCGAATGAAAACTCAAGAGTCTCGTCTTTTTAAAAGTTTCGCAGTAATACTTTTGAACTGGAATTAAGTAGACTTGTAACAGTAGTTCTCCTTTAGAACTTATTGGATGACGTGACGAAATATATTACTATTTCTCAAAATGATGTATAATTCTCGGATTGTCGGTTTTTCCTTCTCGATAGAAGCAACTGTACAAAATATTGCTTTCGTTGCAATAATGATGTTATTAATGACAATAGGCCAAATAAAATATAAACTTAAGTTGCATCAAAACGAGATGTAATTTAAAAACGAAACATAATGGGGCTTCAATTACCACTAGACTAAATTGAAATTTTCTCATTCTGCTCATATACAAAATTCATAAGATTGAAAATAAACTAGTACGGTTTTTTGGGTCTACTAAATCTAGAAATGAAATTTGACAGAGACATGCTTACATACGCCATTTACTCTATATTCTTGTTCGCAACCAATCTAATTCAAATGAAGTATAGAGAACGCTTATGTGATATTCAGTGTCTAGTATTTTGAGCAACCCTCTTTCACGAGAGTTCACCATGAAAATCCTCTTATGTCATATAAAATCCTCAATGAGTAATGGTAGTCATAACGTGCGGCAGGAAAGTCTCTCTTCAGTTGCACCAGTGGTTGGTGAGAGCGCTAGCAACAAATTTTGTAGGTAGCACAAGCAAGTAACTTGTAAAAAGTAAATTGCATTCTCACCACAATCAAAACAGATGCTGGAAATGTTTTCCCCTTCACTTGTTTGCCAGTGGTCTGGTTGCTATCAACAGAAATGCAATTTTTTATAGGGGCTCCTAAATTTG
Organism: Acheta domesticus; assembly: GCA_031308135.1. Classification (NCBI taxonomy): domain Eukaryota; kingdom Metazoa; phylum Arthropoda; class Insecta; order Orthoptera; family Gryllidae; genus Acheta; species Acheta domesticus. The sequence goes on along the minus strand of JAHLJT010009355.1, from coordinate 24,207,718 downwards.
AGTGTCTGAAACAAAGGTTAGGAAAAGTATTTTGACGTCGTTAAGGCACAGGTTCTGACTCGGTCCATTCAAATCCATGTATGCAAATAAAGCAAAAGATCCAACTGAAAGACAACGACAACTAATAGCAATATAGAAAAAATAATCCTCAATCGTGAGAATGTTTTCCGGCTAATACGTGTACAAATTCAATGGAATACATGCCAAAAGAAACACACAAGACACATTTATTCAAAACTGAAACAAATTTGTCTTTAATCCGATACTTTACTTTTAACACTGTATTATTAAAAATATTAAATGTTTCCTAATGTCCCTCGTCTTCTTTCTATTCACAGACATGTACTAGTATTTAATTGGATGTATGTAATCCTTGATTATGATGCATACAAGTAAATATAAAGAATCAATTGCTTTTATACATTCATTTGGTTTTTGTGATTCTTCTTGCGAAATAAATCTTCAAAAATAACCACAAAATTACATAATATATTTTGTGTGCCATTAAACTCAATTATTTATCTCTTTCAATCGCCAGATTGTTATTCCCAAAATAAGTTACATTCCAATCAAGCCACGATTTTACACGTGGTTAGTAACGCATGTTACGTGCATGTTTCGCGTGGGCCACACGAAACTCCTTTAGCCTATTATAAAACAAGCCTACATCATTGAGTCTCTGTGTATCGTTTGGCGATCACCGAGCGATCCAGCTAAGTTGTCTCAATGGCAGCATTACCATTGTCTTTGCAGCATCACTGAACGCTAGTTTTAGTCTTCGAAGCCCGACGGTGGCAGATTTTTGAAATTGGCTAAAAACGTAGGTCGAATTCAACCAGTCTGAAGGAGAACTACAGCGTCCGGCTGATCTGTTCGATAGTTTTTCCTGGTTTCTTCGATCAATATGCAAATGTCAGAGGAGTCAGGACTATAACAAGCATGGCACAGACAGTGCATTATCTATCTTCATTCTCGACCACTCCACTCCTCTTTCCTACTCCCCCCTGGGGGGGTCCTGCTGGGGGAGATACCTTGAAAAGGAAATCCACGCCAACGTGTAGGTCGGCGCCGGGTGTCACGTTCCATCGGGGAAGAACACCGCTTCATCCTGCGATATAACATTCATTATACTTACGGGACCAACGTCCACAGCAGTTGACGCGCCCGGAAACACCAATCAACCAATCAATGCATCTAACAATCTACCCAGCGCTGCGCGGCGCTCCCGCAGCAGACCGAGAGGCGAGGGTTCCTGCACACGAGCGTTGCGTTGACGAGCGTTAAGTAACGCGCGTCGCAGAATAACACTCTGCGTTTTGCGAAACGGCTCACGAGCCCTTTCGCCATTGCGAATTAGATACAGTGTTATTCTACAGCTTTACTTATCGCGCGTCAGCGCAACGCTCGTGTTACACCGGGCTAAAATACTGTTAATCTACGACACGCGTTGACGCGCGTCAACGTAACGCTCGTGTGACGGAGGCCTTAGTGTTCCGGCGCGCGGCGTGCGTCCAGCCGGTGGCACTGGTGGCCGGTGGCCCCGTAGATGCACTGAGTCGCGCCGCCGCCACCGCCGCCGCAAACCGCAACTTGGCGCAGACACTTTCATCGCGCAAGTTCACGGGAGCAGCAGAGACAAAGCTTGTGCAGGGCGGACGATAGTAGGCAGCGCGGGTAGTTGTTCGCGAGATACTTCACCTCACTCGGTCGAGCTATGGCACCAGCGCCACCTCAGATCACAAGTCACACCCAAGCGGAAAATCAAAACCTAGTCATCTGACTATGGTGAAGTGCACCGAACAATTAATCAATTAAAATACAAGCACTTCTCCTTAAAAACGTGAAACTGTGTGTGTTTATTGAATGTCTCCCAAAATATATTTCTCATTGTCATATTTATCTATCACATTTTCTAGATTTTATTTCCTCTAAATTAGTGTATTTTTTACATATCACACAAATTATGAATCAAATAAATTTGTATAAATTGGCTAGATATGTTCTCTATTTAGGATGATAATATTAACAATTATGTTTAAATATTACGTTACGATATTATTCAAACCTAGTTGATCCCTGTATTCTAAAATTATTTTCAATGAAATATCAAGCTCAAATGTGACACAAGCAAATGAAGTTGATTTTGAGAGTTCACCATGTGTGCATAACCTACCGGTGCGACGCGGGCTACCGTTGCTAAACGAGCGAGTTGTCAAAGTGAAAAGCTGTCGAACGCCTCAGCGGATTTCCAGTAGTGATGCTAGAAAATGTCAAAGACTTTCTCTTACTTGTTAGTTCCCTGAATATTGAGTCGAGGCTGGCTTTCCATTTTCCCCTTTCCCAGCGACTCTCGCGGTGACTACTACTCGTCTGGGAATGATTTGGTACGGTCAGAGTGAATCCGTTTTCGGCCGAAGAAACGTTCGCGCGTGAACGGCCAACTGATTCTGCCGACCTGACTGGCCACACTGCATCCGACTGCAATAGACTTGTATCTGTGAATTATTGGGTATAATTGGCATGTAATGGAAGCAGGAAGATTACAACTGCCTGCTGAGAGCTCTTAAATTTCTTCTGCTTGAAAATCAAAAAGATTACTGGGTGAACCCTATTTTCGTCGATCGCAAAAAATACTGGTGAATTTCATGCTTTGTGTCAGCAATTACTAAAACAACTTATGAAAGTTTTACAATACACAAGACTGTTGCCTAATACTTTTTATATACTTGGAGCAATTAGAGATAACATTGAAAAAAGGTCGAATTTTAGAAAATGCATTACTGCAGAGGAATGACTCTTCATAATCATTAGGTATGTGAGTTTACTTCCCAAGTTTACAACACGTTTTGTATTAGTTTCGCCGATTTCTTCGCGATTTCATTCCATAATTTCCTGCTTTTGTTCTTGTTGTGATATCTGGAATCCGATGTCTTCCACAGAGTATTTCGTTCGGGTACAAGTGAAACCGGCCTTTTAACATCCATCTCCGACAGCTCAAATCGGCCGAATAAATCAAATTCATTTGATATCAGTCTGCCCATTTCGAAGTTCGGTTGTGTTCGCCAGAACTTGTCGGATGGAGTGTGACCGTGCCTGCGCCCTAGAGAGGGGTAGATATATTCGACCGTAAACGGCCGTGTTCATCCGAAAGAGAATTCGGCCGAATACGGATCCACTCTAACCAAGTGAAGATCACCATCGCACTCCCTGAATGTCGTGCCTAAGTAGTCTCTAAGCCAAGGGGTCGTTATCGACCTCCTGGCGTTTGACGAAATTTTGAAGGGGGTTAATGATGTTCAAGTGTTCGATTGGGGGTCAATAGCTGAATGTGAACCGGCGATTGGTCGTTATAAACAAATTCCCATTGATTACAAAAAATATTTAATGATCTTGATAATTCATTTTTCTGATACAGAGCAACAAAACATAATAATGAATTATAAATTCGCTCCTCTTCTTTTGTATCCGTCGTTCTGTTCCGTCTCCTGCTTCTTTTGTATTCTTCGTTGTATCCATTTACTTGTCAGGATGAGGAGTGTAGCTAGGCTGATGCAACTAGTGCACTAGTGTTATACAGTGCTCACAGAAATCTGGAAACTGCAATTACTTTACTCCAAAATCATTTAAATAAGGTAGATTTATGGGCACAGATGTGGCACATAAAATGAAAAATATCAAAATGCAATGCAAACATTTTTTTCCTTACGTAGATATAATGAACTACCTCCTCTTACATATCAAAACGAGCCAATAAAATGGCTTTCCACAGAGCCTGTAAAATATCTAGAAGTGTTAATGGACAGAAGACTCCATTGGCGAAATAATATCGCCAACAGAATTTCGTTAGCTAATAAACGATGGCATCAGCTTCATCCTCTGATTAAATACTCTTCTTCTTTAAGTATACTGACTAAATTGTACGTTTACAAAATAATGATTCGGCCTATACGTGTCCAATTTGGAGATCAGCATCTAAAACGAACATTAATAAAATACAAATTTTTCAGAATACCTGCCTAAGAACTATTGTTAAAGACCCTTGTTTTTTTATAATCTACAAATTCATTCTGAGTTAGATATATTTCCAATTAAAAACTTTTTTCTACAAATTTCAGCAACATGCTACGGCAAAATTAATAAAATTCCATCTGCACTTCATTTTGAACTTGGTAAGCACAATCCAAATCGCAAGCGACTAAAACGTAAATTGCCCAAACAATTCTCACACCCCCATAATCTCCTTTCAAATTTCACTTTAACACAAAAAATAGATTGTTCTTGATGCGTGAGCTTTTTTTGTAGATACTCAATTCTATTTGTAATACTCAATCAGTTCATCTTTTGCTGCCAAGGGCCTAACTGACCAAAAGGATGTAATTATTCAATAAAAAAACTAGTGCAACGCACCAGTTCCGGAAGTAAGGGGCCCTCAATAAGGATTTTCGCGGGTGGATATCGGGAAAATATTTTAAAAATTGCACTCCATGCTTCTTTTTTCCATTACACTAGCCATTTTATTATAACAATCAAATTAAAACCCTTAATTGCGCTGTTATTGCAGATAGTGGTTTCGTTTCGATTTTTGCACTGGACATTTCAGAATGTTGTTACGCAACTGCTAAAGATATTTAGATGACTCAACAAAATATAATAATGCATTGACATCGATATTCTATCGCGGAAGAGAATACTCGGAACAATTCGCCCTGTATAAATGTTATGGCCAGGAAAAAAATGTCACCTGTTTGTAAACATTGCACAACAATGAAGACTAGAAAGTCAGCTACTCAGAAGCGAAAGCGTCTTCGGTTATTGTAATTCTAGATATTTATCAAAGAAGTAAGAAATTGTTAGCTTTAAGACATTTATGGGATATTTTGCTTCCCATCAATTATGATTGCCTTGATTATGTGATATGTTTTAGAGAATAGCGTAAGGGGTCGATGAATCCAACAATTCTTTTGATAAAAATGGTCGATGAATCAATAAGGTTGGGAATCCCCCCTCCCTCCATAACCTCTTATCCTTTCTTGCACCATTACACGTATGTCAGTTGTGGCTCAAACCTCCATCTCCTATGGAGAAGACGGCTCTTCAACATTATGTCATGGGATGTGCATTATACAAAGCAAAACTAGTGGTGACCCAGAATAGACTTTCTCGTAATAGTTTTCTATTCTCTTGCGTCTGCGCTAGCTTTCTGATTTTGCCCCACCCTTCCCAGCTGCCAACTATTGGCGCAAAAGGTGCCGAACATTTTTCTTCACATTTTCTAAATTGTCCGTCACTTAATGATAGAATTACAATGGCACTTTTAAAATGTTATAAAAGAGTAAAACTTGGACCTATTTTTAAAAAATTACTGAAGATTTGAAGCCTTTTTTAGGCAATGTCATTTGATCGTTTGTGAAAAGCGCAAATTTAAGCTCATCTTCACAGAAAACGATCGAGTTTTCGACGAACTTGAACAAAGACGGACAGACGGGCCAGAAAACGGATAGAGAATGAACGGACAGATGGACGTTTTGAAAAAAACTTTTTCAAGCGACTACAAAACGTGTTCTTCCTTTGAAATCTCGAAATAGTTTCTGCAGCATTACATAACTTTCATTTTCTTAAAAATATTACTCTCTGTATGTCATTATCCGGGAAAGTAGAAATGGAATCGTTCATATGAAAGTCTTGTTTGTGTATTTTTATGCCCCGACAGCATTCACACTTGTTTACTGTTTTAAAGATATAAGTAGTTTTTGCTTATGACATCATTTACAGGTTTGATTTTCCGGGATTGATATTGAGAACAAAATGCATATGTTTCAGAATGTTGTGGCCGGATATCTTACCCTTTTGCAATTTTCAAAAATTCAGGTGTATTAACTGGACCTGAAAGATTTTACAACCGTATTTTGCTCTGTTCAAGTAAAAATTAAACAAAAAATATTTATTCATTTTTGTGAAAATTTTGAAAATTCTTTGGGATTTCACGTAAACCACTCCCAAAACTAAAAGATTAATTTCAACTTTGCAGGGATTTGAGTCGTACCGTAAACTTTCGTAAATATTAATTTTTGTCACAATTCTATCCATGGTTTAGATTGACTGACTATTTAATGTTTCTAGTCGTAACGGAGTGTGTTATGCCTCGGATCACAGGTTCCCTCCTCCACTTCAATGTGAGATTTGGCACCTTGCGATGTTTTCCACTATAGTGCGAGTTTTCTAACTCTGCCTCTCAAGTCCCAATGGACACGATGGAATATTACACGGCATTTCGCATCTTTCTCTGTCGTGCCGCTAGAAGTCACATGATCGCAACCACTATTTGATACAGTCGTGATCCTGCGATATCTCGCGGCACGCCTGAGAACGTCGCGAAATACCGTGACATGTGGCATCGTTAAGGCGAGCCTTGAGGGGCAAAGTTACAAAAATCGCAGTATATTCCCTATCAGGATAAGGGTATCGGCTGATCCGATACAACTTTTAGGCTCCACACTGTCGTGGTAGTGTAGTGCATGTAAATGTAAATAAGTTGGGGAAAATGAAGCGACAAAGGATCTGTTAGGTTAATACTCCGGCATTCTCCAGAAAGTGACCAGAGAAACCATGGAAAACTACTGATCGAAGCAGACGACCACTAAGAATTCTCCTGTACGCAGCAGATGAATTCCACTTAGTCATGTGGCTAGGGTAGAAAATTTGCCACTGTGGGGACTGATCAATCTCAAACGGTACGATGCTTTAACAATTTCGGATTAATCAAATTCCAGCGTTGGGACATTTTTGGACTTTCCTGTACGAGCAATTTATGATGTACATGCTTGTTGAAGATTGCAATATTTACAATACAAGGCACTTCAACTAAAGAAGAAAGTACAAAATAAGTTTACTAAGTAATACTAAGAAATTGGGAGCATTTTAATGTTTAGTGAAACAAAACCTGAGTATACTGAGAAAGGATGTAGCAAACGTGTTTATAAGTGGTTTCTTTCTCTGGAGAAAGTAAAATAAAATTTCAGTTATTAGAGTTTTGCAGTTTTTATTCCTGTGTTGTGTAGTTAATTATCTGAATGAATAATGAGCATTTTACTTAATAATGTGCTACTTACTTACTTACAAAATGGGTAACGTTATAATTTATTGAACCTGCCGATATTAGTACTGCTCTCCGTTCATTAATATTTGCATTAATTTTTTTCATGTTTTATTTGATTGTGCTTGTTGAAATGGAGATCTGACGCACTATATTTCGGGGTGAAAACTAAATACTTGAGGATAGCGGAAATGCTCAAGTGGAGTTCAAAACATCACGTCGGCATCAACGAAATGTGTATTTTCATGTGTATGTATGTATTTTATTAACCGTAAGAATATTGTAATGACTTACAGAACAATGGAGTAGAGCGGAAAGGCATATGAAATGTTTAGCATGCAATTCCACGAGATTAACAACAGTTAACAGTTTCTAAAGTACCGTTATACAGAGAAGAGTGCTTCTATTGGCGAGAATTTTCGGAAATGAAATATTGATTATTGTGGGGGGCGGGAAAACAAAATAATTATCATATGATTATCTCGTATGTGGAACCAGATTGCGTTTCTATGCATGGAGAGCGTCAGAGCGACCTGCGATAAGATATCAAAGAGATAACTAGAAAAGGCTGGGAAATGTATTGTTCTGTGTCAAATGAAACAACAGACAGTGCATACAGCTGGGCACTTTTTTGTTGAATTCTAGAGCAGATTTCATTTTACATTCAACAATGCAATCTTATATTTATAACTACTGTTAGATAATCCCGATAATATAAACAAAATTATCATGAGGCGATATATTACAACTGATATAAAATATTAGGTAATGTTTACGTTGGGATCTACAACATACAATAATACCAAATTAAAAATAAATATAATATGTGTTAATTGCACAAACTATAATGGTGTGCCAATGAGACCAACAAAGTGCTGCTTTTACATTCACATTCGTTTAAGGTATTAACATTCGTCAGATAAATTTAGATTTTAGCCATCACAAAATAACTATTCAGTGTATTCGCATTTTCTTGGAATTTCTCCCATTTTTTCTGAAATAATGGCTAATTTTTGACATATCCAATCAAGAGACCTTTTCAATTTGCATAGTCGTACACATTACTTACTCAGTAATAAGTGTGATGCACAATGTTTTTAAAAACTTAAAAAAAACTCATTTTGTAGTGAATGGTAAACGTGTAAGCGAACAATGCTTCTCTAGATGGTGGCCATGTTCAATAGTTCAAATGTCGGTGTTTCGCCATTTAAACTACAAACCTACGTCGTGGCCTCCTTTTGTTTCCAAGCCACTCCCAGCTGACGTAGCCGGGTTCCACCGGCAGTCCGTATTGTGTTCTCGACTCTGTTCGTACTTTCGCGAACTCTTAAAAAAACAACAAATTAAACAGAAACAACAGAAATTGTGTAAGAATAATATTAGTAATGTCCAGGAGAAGAGTATTACTTCCACATCCTCAGATTCAAAATAAGTAAACCGCTCTGTTTCAAAAATAGCTTTTATGAGAATGTCCGTACGCGAAAGGTCCCTTCGTGGATTTCATGTGAATTGAAGGGACTCCTTACAAAATCATTATAATTAATAGAAAAATGTGATACTTATCAAACACATAGCAAAAAAAATGCCTACCAATTCCGTCGCAATTTAAGATCAAAAAGTATTTTAAATCTGAAATATTTGTTATGGCTTCTAAAACTTTGTTACAACACAGGTATTAAATTTCTGGGGAATGGTTTGAACGGTATATATTTATTATACGTAGGCATTTTTTTTCTTGCTATGTGTTTGATAAGTATCACATTTTGTAAGTATCACACATCTAACCGTTGTTCTCTCTTCCTTCAACTGTTAAATGCAATTCAACCTCAGTAAGAAAACATTTTCTTTAGCATTGATTTATTTTTGTAAGTTGTTAGATCTGCACTCTTAGCGAAGCGAAACCGAAAACGAAACTTTGAGTAGTGATCCGGAAGGAAAACCAGAACAACCTTTGAATGCGGCTCAGCAGCAGTGCCGTGGGACAAGGCCTAAGGCGTGTTGACCGAGCTCCCCGGCGGCTAAATCCCAGCAGGGAGACGCCGCCGGCGCCGCTGACCGGCGGCATAACGGAAACCGTGCATTCACGCGTCGGCGCTCCGCTGCGCAGCAGTCGTCCGAACTGCCTCTCTCCGCCCCGCCCCGCCACTCCGCTCTGCCCGCCCCGCCCCCCGCTCCGCCCCCCTCCTCGCCCCGCCACGTCCCACACCACTCCGTCCTGCCCCCATAGCCTCACCCAGCCCCGCTCCCTCGGCCCTGACCCGCCCCGTCCCACACCGCTACCCTTCCCGGGTGCCTTCCCTACTCCATGCTGCTTATGGCCCACCATGCCATTTCCCGCCACGCCACACCCCGCCACGCCACACACCGCCACGCCACACACCGCCACGCCACACCCCGCCACGCCCCACCCTGCCACGCACAGACCCACCCCTCCCCGTCCCGCCCCGTCCCACCCCGTCCCACCCCGTCCCACCCCGTCCCACCCCGTCCCACCCCGTCCCACCCCGTCCCACCCCGTCCCACCCCGTCCCACCCCGTCATGCCTCGTCACGCCTCGTCCCGCCCCGTCCCGCCTCGCCCCGTCCCGTCCCACCCCTCCCCTCCCCGTCCCGTCCCGTCCCATTCCGCCCCGCCCCATTCCGCCCCGCCCCATTCCGCCCTGCTCTATTCCGTCCCGCCTTTCCTTGCTTCACCTGTCCCATCCCGCCCCACCTGCCATGCTCCGCCCCGCTAGCCCCGTCTCGCCCGCGGCACTCGGGAGGTCAGGGCGGCGGCGGGCGCGCACGTGCGCACGCGCCAACCTGCTGACGACGTGTGCGCCGATCCGCCTCCACCCCCGCCGCGCCGTAACCCCTCGGTCAGCCTCCTCGCTGTCACCCACACCCGGACCCACAGCTTCCGTCAACTCGGGGCACGTCACTCACGGCGCCCTTCCGATCTGCCACCTCGCCATCCGTTCTCCTCGTCCACCGCGCTCTCGCCACCCACAACTCCTCAGCCATTCACGTCCGGCCACATGAAGCCGTCCCCTTCGCCTCTCGCGTTCCTGTGTTCGATTCTCTCTTCCAACACGCACCCCCACCGCCCCGCCACACTGACCGTCGCCGCCGGCGCAGCGCTTTTCCCGCCTGCTCTCCTCTACTCTTTGCGCTCTCCCGCCGTCCCTCCCTTGTTGACCTGCCCGGCTCCGCCGCAGCTTTCCGCTCAGCGATAAACCTCACTTAGCGTATGTGAGCCGCTGCACGTCCCGTTACATCCGCCGCCGAAGCTACATGGTTCCATGGCTCACCGCCGCCCGAGCAGCCGACCCAGCGCGGTGCGTGCAGCGCTCGCCATACGCGACCTCGCCGTGACTACTAAACGCGGACTTTTACGTGCCTTCAAGCGGAGGGATTAATACTTCATAGTTGAAGGAGTCGTGAATGCGGCAACGGAGGAGGTTACTATCTTCCGCTGTGCTGTCTGAGACGTTCTGCTGTGTCGAGAGGGTAATTGTGCTCCTGAAAAGACAAAACAATTCTTGACTCAAGTTCAGATAAGTAAGTTTAATAAAGCTATTCCCGACACTAAGAGAAAGCAGTGCAACGTACTAAACACGTTTAATAAGCGATCATATAGTAAATCCAATTATTCGTTTCGTGAGATTCACTAAATATAATTCAATTTCGTTTAGAAAATCGGACAATATAAAATTGTAAATGAATGTAAAAAGTGAATTATTAATGGTACTACACTTGTTTCGTAGATAAAATAATTTGGTGGTTCCTAGTCTCACATCAAGTCCTATTCTAAACTAATGGTCAAGCTGTTAATGTGAAATTGTATTCTAAACGAATAGTGTAAATAGCAAAGTATTCGGTAACCAGCGTTCGTAGTCATTCTGTTTATCTAGGTCAGTGTTGTCAAGGTCGATACCACGAGCAGGAGACCGTGGCACGAGTGCCACCACGAAATCGCCTCTTCACGCAGTTCATCACCCCGCCGCCAGAGACAACGCCATCCCTATTGTAAAACGGTGGGGTTACTAATAGTTCCCTTTCCCGACGCTAGCTGCGCAGAGAAGCTTGTGGCATGCTACGGTGCCACGACGCGTGCCACAGCCACCAGTAGAAGACTATGACACCACTGATCTAGGGTCTGTCAGGTAACCGAGGTCAAGGAAGTAAGAGTCTATGGTACAGAGCCCCGGTGGGCGACGGTCCGGCCACCCCAGATGCACCTACCTAGGTGAAGGGATAGAAAGAAAATATTACCTTTCACGTTTCTGCTTGATAAGTCTTACTAAACTTTATTACTATATAAGTCTTACTAAAAATATTACTATATTCAATAGCCAACGCAACGATTCGTTTAGTAATCTCCACTAACTGGAGTTAGTCATGGGTTAAGACCTGTTTATTAAATATGACTTCATGTGCATAAGTAAGGTAAGCTAAACGTGACTTTTGTAAATATGATTAATCATTTCATTTTTCCGAAATGAACTATACCATATAGTTTAATATACTACGTGTATAATTGTATTTACTAAACATTTCTATCAGTGCATCGTTACGTAATCTTTCTTCGTGTAATGTATATAGAAAATTTAAAACATTTGGATTATCAACTGTAACTTGTTCATATTGTTTTCAACTTTCAAAATAAATTCTATATCTTTTACGGTCTTTACACGAACTATGGAATACACATAAAACATGTTGATATCACATTGCAAGTAGGAATTTTAAATGTTTTGCAACTGACCTAAGCTTACTTAAATAGACTCTAGACTCTTTCACAGCAAAACGCATCGAGCAATTAAAATTAAATGCGCATTGTAATTATATTGTCAGTTTAAAATGCAATTACGAGTAAAATGCAATTTAGCAAATGTTAAGTTCTTATAATACATAATCTGAAAAAATATGAATTTCATATGCACATTGGCTTTTATCATTCACTACTAAGCATTCTATTGAATGTCGCTTTTAACAATTTACATAAATAGGAAATGTTTTCATGGCGTATACGTACATTAATTGAAATTATTTAGTAGTTTTCTGCCGTAGAATTCATAGTATGTGCCCATAAAAACTCATCACGTACGTACATGACGCTTGTAAATCACATGCTTTTGAAATACACAGAGTTTGCATCAGTAATACAACAAACTGAGATGTTTTATCAACATGTTGTTAGAGACGAATTTTGCATTTGTAGTGCAAACAAATCGAAATGCATAATAGTATGAGTAGCGAATTTGAATGTGTATGTGGCAGGGAGTACGGCCGTACAATGTCGTTTCTCTTTTCACCACAACGCACGATAAAAGAGTTTTTTCTAAGCGGGAGAATAGGACGCATTGTTTGGGAATGAAAATATGTGTCTCGCTGTGATTAATTGCAGTGTTAGATAGGAAGACAATGCCCTTCCGTCACATGTTTACGCTTTGATTCCAGAGTTAAGTGAGAGGCACAATATTAGGTCAAGAGATCGGTGAATGAAATTGTAGTTTTTTGTAAGTGATTTTTCCGTTGTACTTAATATATTATATATGTGATATTTTCTGCTTTTTGATAGACTTTTCACGAATATTGTAAATGTTCAAATTACTTAATATAAATTGTTACCAAATAGATTATAGGACTGTGATATAAAGAATATTTTGTTTCATAAGCGCTGTACTTTTTTATAAAGATTTTTTTAGAGACAATATTGTATTTGGAATAGTAACTACTCTTTGTGCAAATATTTTTGTACGTATGAAGATAAATAACACATGAAGTTTCTGTAAATATGGCATCTAAAATAAAACTTTTCTTAACTTTTCTCCAGCTTTAACTTCAAACAGCAATTCTTGTATTAAGATATTGGTTTCGTGTTTGTTCTTTTCTATCTGAAACTCTTCAGATAGTTAACGTCAAATGTACAGTACACGAGATGCTGCTAAATGAACAAGATAATATCATCATCCTGGATCAATCCATACCACATCCAATCGATAACTCCCACGGGTATTCGGACCTCGGTCGCCTTCAGCGTGTAAACAATGAGTAGAGAAGTGCGCACGTTAGCAATTGCTACTCAGTGCTCCGAGAGTAGTCAACAGTAACGTGATCCTTGCAATCAGCATTTCGTGCATGAACTGACACACTCTGTATTGTAACTTTAAGGATTTTTCTTAAAAAATAATGTAATTTTGAAAAAGAAAGGATTAAAAGGAACTCATGTAAGTAACACATACTTAGCTTCACCATTTTTAGGAGCTTTTTACTTTCTCTTCTTTTCTAAATTATTATATCTAATTTAATTACTTATTATATCTAATTTAATTAGAAAAATATTATATTCATATAATAAATTAATATTTGAGAATCTGTTGCAACTAAATAACTTAAGTATTCTGATTTATGTCGTAAAAATGTTTTTAAACGAGACTTATACATAAATAAACAAAAGCTGACGTGATAACTAGGAGTCGGATTTTAATGAAATCTCATTGTTTTCTTTTCATTTTATAACAATGCCTTTGAATATAGACACTAATGTTATGTTATGAGAGAAGGGAATGATGAAGGGAAGTCATTTTGTACATTTTCCCGTCATTTGTTACCTACTCCCGTCATTTTTAAAGCATTTTTTGCTGATTTCATAAGTTTTAATACCATTTTAATGGTACTTGCTTTAAATAATATTTATGAGATACCACAAGTGTTCTCCACAGAATTCCCGAGTAGCCCATTCGAGATCTATGCTCAGAAATTGTAACGTCGGTCGTTGCGAGTATGTAATGTAAAGTTCCTGTGATACCTATAGGTGCCATTGTCAGTTTGGCCAACTAAAGACAGAGATTGCGTGGCAAAGAGATTTCGTGGTAAACAGCGAACGAAATGAAGAAGCCTTAATTACATTAGTAACATATCCAACAACTTGAGTTGTACATCTGAAGTGGTTTTGACCAAATTTTTTATGTCATTTTTTCTTTGCTTTTAGTGCATTTTTAAAACATTTAAAGCGGATATTTTTGATTTTTTTTGCCATGTTTAAGGTCATCGAAATGCAACTTCTAGTGATAACCATACTGCCAACCTGTATGCGTGGAGATTTCTTCCACATTATTTTTTCATTTACTCCAAGAATCCGTCTGGGAATTAGCATCCTGCCTGCTTGGCGGAGGAAGTCCTTAAGGAAGGGAAGGCGCGGGCGGAATTACCTCGCGCGGAGCTCGTCAGCCGACTTTGCATTTCTGATTGCAACGCGTCGGGGGGCGAATTAGAATACGCTGAACGATGCTAAAGCGCTCCTGATGAGTGCCGCGCGGATCCATCTTTCATCGCCCCCAACGCCCCTCGCAGACGCTTGGCGGGGGGGGGCGAGGGGGAGGCGAAAGATCACGAGGTCACGGCGACGGGAGCGCCCCCAGCGCCCGACCCGGGCACAAGCGGCTCAATCAGAGCGCCTACCGCGGCTCGGGGACGGCGAAACACCGATAATCAGGCTATCCAAGATCATCCCTCGCGTCCACTTACCGCCCCGCCCCGCCCCGCCCCGCCCCGCCCCGCCCACTCCTGCTCGGTCCGACCGCCCAGACGCGCCGAGCGACAGCGTCCTGAGAGACTTGATGCTCGTTGCTTGTGCTTGCGTACCCCTTTCTCCTACTCTTAAGTTCAGTAAAAGTAACGTTTTATTTTGCGAGTAGGTCATGGCTGATGGTCAGGCTGATGGTCAGGTCAGTTCAGTAAAAGTAACGTTTTATTTTGCGAGTAGGTCAGGCTGATGGGCATTCTACGAGGAAAATAAAATAACTTTATCACGTGTGTCGTACACAATTTTTTTAGACAGCCTTACTGACTTTCCAAGTATATTAATTAATTGGTTAACATATCGCATTAATATCAATTGTAGCTGATCTGAGGAATGTATTTTGTTTTCTTTGTTTCATTCAAAGTTTTATCGGAACATATGAATATAGTTTCACTTTTAGCACTAGTGCTAAAACTTTAACTTTTAGTACGCTGTGCATGCCCTAAAAGTAGCTATATTTACGAGTGGCTGTCTAAAAACAATACATTGTTCAATAACTTCGTCTAACATTTCCACAGTAAAATTTCACGACTTATTTTTATGTTTTGAATATTATCCGTAAGCAGTAAAGTTTTGAAGCAATGCGGTTCATTCAAATCTGTGGATATTACAAGTTAAAATTGTATTACAAGAAGCGAGCTTGTTCCATCGATCAAACCCGGAGAGATGGCTCAGTACATCAACTGATATTTAAGGCACATCGACTAACATCCTCGAAATGTTATTTTTTGATGTTACGACATATTCTAAATAACGTTTCTCAATAGATCCTGATAACCTAAAAGTACCGTTTCATCAGCGCAATGTACACTGTTATTCGCACTAGTAAATCTCAAATACACCATAAACAGTTTTATATATTTCTCAAGATTTTAATGGAAACCACTGTCCGTAGTTTTTTTAGCTTTTGCGAAAATTTCCTCAAGAACTTCACAATATTCTTTCATTTTGTACGAACAAATCAGTCCAATAACGATTATGCAATAGAAATTAGATATACACTCTGTTTTTTATCTGACGTCATATTAACAATGACTATTACAATGCGTCTTTTCACTTTAGACGCAAGAAATATTATAAACTGTTTCGAATTCTCGTTTTATTCAGCAACGATTTATTAAACCAAAGTTTTGTATGCACCACGGGCATTACTAGATGTTTTTGCCCCTCAGGCGACTTCAACCCCTCGGGCCAGAGGCCGTCTTGTTTGCAAGTCACCCTTGGGGCAACGACATCTACTTAACGCCCTTGATACATAAATCACTATTAAACAAATGAGAAATTTTGTTAATGAGAATTTCAATTAAAATTACTTAAAAGAAGTCCTGTTTTTTATTCTAATCAGGTATTGGCTAAGGACTACCGTGGTTTGTAACTTAATATATCCCAATCCACTTCCCAAAGGTAAAATCTGAAACTAATGAATTTAATTTTTTGCACGTGAGTTTCTTCTCATCTCTTTTCTTCATTGCAGCATTCTAAACAGAAGATGACATCGCGATAAATTCAATATTAATACAGTTCGGCGCAGTATATTTTGGACAGCTTTTATTAAAGAAAAATAACATAGATGAAACACTTTAAGAATGTAGTGTTGCCGGATAATAGCCGTCTTCGTGTTTTGCAATTCAATCTCATAACTTTTCGTAATATTAATGAAAATAGCAATAATGATTATGATAATAATAATAATAATAATAACTAGGCAAGACACGTCGAATAACACAGACACTGAACTTCTGATGCTGCTAAACATGAAGTGTGAAACACAAAAAATGTTAAAGAAATCGTGGAGAGACAAACCACTCCACGGACAATACCTAAAAAGAATGGACAAGGTGCAGATCAATAAAGATCAATCATTTATGTGGCTTAAAAGGGGAAGAATGAAGCCAGAATCGGAAGCACTTGTAATAGCTGCCCAAGATCAGGCCTTGAGAACACGACATTATGATAAAGCGGTTCTCAAAATCTCCCAAGATGATAAATGCCGCATTTGCCTGGAGCAAGTAGAAACCATTGATCATATTGTCTCAGCTTGTCCAATCCTAGCAAAGACGGAATACCTGAAAAGACATGACAGGGTGTGTAGCTACCTCCACTGGCAGATCTGTACCGCCCTCGAAGTTCCAAACACATGCCCCAAGTGGTACGAACACTCACCAAAACCGGTGACGTCTGTTGGATTGTGTACGATATTGTACGACCAACAAATTCAAACAGATCGCACGATAGCGGCAAACAAACCGGATATAGTTATCCGGGATTTGTCGAAAAAATCGTGTTTACTTATCGATGTTGCGGTACCTTGCGATCAAAACGTCGTTACCAAGGAGGCAGAGAAACGTCTTAAATACAAGAGTTTGGAAATCGAGATCAGCCGAATGTGGGGCGTAAAAGCACAGGTCGTCCCGATAGTTATCGGAGCTCTGGGATTTGTTCCACAAAATTTGAGTAAGAACTTGTCTAAACTCCCAGGTAATTCAAAAGACTGGGAAGTGCAAGAAATTGCTTTATTTGGAACAGCTCACATTCTGCGTAAAGTATTGTAGAGGCACTGATAGTCACCGGATCTGCTCCTTAGGTAGCTGGTTGCAACCTGGAGTAGATTTTCTATTCAGCCGACTCGTAACATCTTAAGTCGTGATGTATTGGAATAATAATAATAATAATAATAATAATAATAATAATAATAATAATAATAATAAATCAAATAATCAAAACAATGAATCCTAATCGTCTGACCAAACAAATAGTTGAATTTTATGAGAATAGAAATAAAGCACCTACCGACACTATAAAATGGATCAATGATATTAAAAAGGATGATAAAATGGATCTTAAATTATCAGAGATCACAGAAGAAAGCATTCAAAATAGAAATACTTTAGATCTTCAGTGCAGATATCAGATTGATTTGGAAGAAGGACCAAAATGTGGAACAGAAAAAACTTGGACCGAAAAGAGAAAAAAGGTGCAAGGATGAAAGAAATAGGGCACAAAGAGAGGCGAAGAAACACATCTCAGTTCTTTACGTAATCAAATTGGACTTATTCGCGAGAAGAAGTACAACAACAACAACAACAACAACAACAACAAAAACAAGAATAAAAACACGGTTCAGTTAGCGCCCTTTCAAAACGAGTACCAATATTTAGTGGCTTTATTAAATGTGAATATTGGGGAAAATATGCACATGATGCACAGAAGCACATAGGATCTTCTACGACCTGTTAATTTACAGAGGGCCTTGGAAGTGGGGACACAAATGTCAAAAGGCTAATGTAGAAAGTTGTCCTAACCTCTTGTAACTCTAAGCAGGGGGTTCCTGCAGTTCATAATTATACGAAGGAAACTTAATACATAAAGTTAAAAATAAAAATTAGTGACATTCGTATCGCAATACGCTGTCACGTTTCGAAAATGAGTGAACGCGCGTGGGCGGAGAGAGGCGATCGCATCGCAATGCAAGGCGCCGCCGCTTCTTGGGTTGAGCCGGGACAGCTCGGAGGTGGCCGCTGCCGGCTGCGGAAGGGGGCGCTCGGGCAATTAGGGTTGCTAAGGCGGTTAGTGGGGCCGGCGGCGGCAGCGGCGGCGGCGGCGACCACCACGACGGCGGAGATTTCGGCGGCAGGAAGCCCCAGGCCGTTGCGCCACCTCGCCCACGCCCCGCCCCGCCCCGCCCCGCCCCGCCCCCCGCCCCGCCCCGCCCCCGCCCCCGCCCCCCCCCGCCCCGCCCCCGCCCCGCCCCGCCCCCGCCCCCGCCCCCGTCCGCCCCCGCCCCCGCCCCGCCCCGTCCCCGCCCCGCCCCCGCCCCGCCCCCGCCCGCCCCCGCCCCGCCCGTCCCCGCCCCGCCCCCGTCCGCCCCCGCCCCGCCCGGCCCCGCCCCGCACCCTCCCCCACGCCTCGCCCCCCTCCTCCACGCCCCGCCCCCTCCCGCCCCTCCCCTTCCCACCCTGTCCCTTCCCCACTCTGTCCCCCTCCCCGACCAGCCCCGCCTCCCTCCCCGTCTCTGCTCTGCGCCCCGCCCCGCTTCCGTTCCCGGCCGCCTCCCCTACTCAATGCTCTCCAGGCGCCTAGTGCCATTTCGTCACCCATCGACGTGGCTAGTTTTCGCTGTCCCCTGCTCACCTCTCAGAGAAACCTTTGCTACTAAGACGCCATTCTTCAGGTACGTGGCATGGCATGTCACTAAAATAAGCCTGTTTTAAAGTTTCCAATGAATAACGATACAAATGAAAATTCAATTACTCAGCCGTCCGCCCCCGCCCCGCCCGGCCCCGCCCCGCCCCGCCCCACACTCTCCCCCACGCCTCGCCCCCTCCTCCACGCCCCGCCCCCTCCTCCCCTCCCCTTCCCACCCTGCTCCTTCACCACTCTGTCCCCCTCCCCGACCAGCCCCGCCCCCCTCCCCGTCTCTGCTCTGCGCCCCGCCCCGCTTCCGTTCCCGGCCGCCGCCCCTACTCAATGCTCTCCAGGAGCCTAGTGCCATTTCGTCACCCATCAACGTGGCTAGTCTTCGCTGTCCCCTGCTCACCTCTCAGAGAAACCTTTGCTACTAAGACGCCAATCTTCGGGTACGTGGCATGGCATGTCACTAAAATAAGCCTGTTTTAAAGTTTCCAATGAATAACGATACAAATGAAAATTCAATTACTCAGATGCAATGGGTAAAGGCTGTGGCGGACCCTTTAATTAATTGCAATATAATTGAAGCAAATTATTATGCATTTAGGACAGTATTGTCAAGGTCGATGCCACGAGCAGGAGCCCGTAGCACGAGTGCCACGACGAAATCGCCCCTCCACGCAGTTTATTACCCCGCCACCAGAGACAACGCCATCCCTATTGTGAAACGGCGGAGTTACTATTAGTTTCCTTTCCCGACGTTAGTTGCACAGAGAAGCTCGTGGCATGCTGGGCTTCCACGACGCGTGCCACTGCCACCAGAAGAAGACCTTGACACCACTGATTTAGGAACTTATGGTTCATAAATATTACTATTACTTTCAGTATACAAGTATGCTTGTATCTTATTTCAAATATCTTTTTACTTTCCCGTATACGTACGTATACACGGAGTGATATACGTAGTATAGGGAAAGTTATGTAATGCTGCGCGAAAAAAATGGCCAATTTTCGGCGGAAAAAAATTAATTGCCGGGACGTGAAAACGAATAAGTGGACAAAACCAGTTGCTAAATTAAGAAAAAAAAATTCTCTATCTCGTGGTGTGGTCAAAATCCATGATTTGTTGCTTCTTTATACTTAAAAATCGATTGACGACATTCCGTCCGTCTGTCCGTCTGTCTGTCTGTGGTCAACGCTAGCGCCTAAACCGTTCGGTCGATTTTCTTCAAAATTGATATTCCCCAGTAGATCTGATTCTAGTCGAAGCTTTGTGATTTTGAAAAAGATTTTTTAAAATTTGGGGGTACTTTATATGAAGCCCCCCGGGGATTTTCAACATTTTCTCAAAAACGGCTCCAAAGTTTTTCTTTAAATTTCTTGTATGAATAGAGGAAAATACACTTTTTAACATGGCATAGGTCCGATTTTCACGTACAGCTCTGAATTTTCGAAAATTGTGAAAGTTTGAATTTTTTTCGCCGTCTTTCTCCAACTACAAAATTGAAGATAGAGATTTTTTCTTCAAATAAAATTTGTTCTGCATATTGAGTTCTTTAATAAAGGTCATGTAAATGTTTTTCACAATTTTGGTAGTTTTCGTGCAATATTGCGTGCAATATGTGCAATTTTAAAAAATTACAAAAACAAAATTTTCTCAAAAACGGCTCCAAATTTTTTCTTTAAACTTTTGGTAGGGATAGTGGTAAATGTACTCTATCAATGATATAAAAGCCATTTTGGTCTATCGGTTGGTTTTTTCAAAAATTACAAAAATGTAAATTTTTGTACTTGTCTCTCACGTCGTTAATATTTACATTATCGGCGATTTTTTACATTATTATATTTACGAGTATATATGCTTTAAATAATGTCAAGTAAAATTTCTCGAAAACACTACCGTTTTCTGTGAAAAGTAGCTCAAATTTCGGCATTTTCAGAAATGCTCAAACGTCATTTTCTCGTATATGGCTGCAATTTTTTTCTTGAAACTTTTGTAACGGATAGTGATAATTACACTCATTAGTATAGCTTGAAGTTTATTTTGAGTTTTTTTTGTTTTTTCAAAAATTATATAAATGTAAATTTTTTGAAAGATCTCTCACATCTTTAATATGCACATTATCCGCAATTTGTAAAGATGATAATATTTGTGAGTGTAAGTGCTACAAATAACTTCAAATAAAGTATTTTGAAAACTCAAACATTTTCTGTGAAAATGAGCTTCAAATTTCGCATTTTTAGTAGTGCTAAAACGCCATTTTCTCTTAAACGGCACATAATTTTTAAAAGAAAATTGCCATTTACGGCTAGGTTTTTGTGTTCTTTAATATTCTAAAATTAATGTTTCTGTTCTACCAATAGGAAACCGAAAAATTAAGAAAATGACAAAAAAATGTACTTTTGGCGATGATAGATGGTAGCTGGCAAGAAAGAGTATGTGGCAATTCCGAATAGCTAGCGAAGACCCAGGAAAATAGAAAACTAATACGGGAAAGTCTGTGCCATTCTGTTTCTGTTTTTTGACAAATAAATAAATAAAATAAATACGGTCATCCTTAATTTTTTCAAATACGAGTAGTTTTTCTTTAATTTTGTGACAAACGTAATAGGCCGCTGTAAATTTACTGCGCTTCGGACAGCTGGATGCGTCGTAAATTAGAATGTGCAATTTTGTATATTATTTCTTTCTTCGTTTCTTACATTCGAACTTTGTTATAGACTTACACATTAATATTTTAGAAATTGTTTATTTTGAAATATTTGAAATAAGTAAAAAGAATTAATAGCTCTCAGAATAGCGACAATGCAGGGTCTGCAACAATGGAATTCACTTTGCGCTCGCGAATATCTGTGAATTAGTGTCATTGTTGTGTCCTAATGGAGCTGTATGAAAAGGAGTTATAATTGTCTAATTTATGTTGATATTTGCAGGCAAATATTTAGTTTTGCACCAAATGCTGCACCATTTGTAGTGAGTAGAGAATTTGTTGCATGGTTTTAAAATACTCTTCCCTAATCATGGCCCAATGGAAGGCATTTCTATATTTCCAGGGTATCAGGCTTCTTTTTCCAATACAGGGTTAAAAAACTTTTGCATTCTATTTTTGTGAAGTTGTAGAATTCACATAGTTCTGACAACACTGCAATGGAAATAGTGAGTTCCAAGCGAAGATGTTAGTAGCGCATAAAGTGCAATATTACAGTACTACTTAGCTGTTTCCTCTAATACGGGAAAGTAAGTGCTGTTGTAGCACCACTAGTTTTAATGGGTTTTGAAGTTTGGCAAGGGTAATAAACTTTGAACATTTTCTGTACTTGCGGTCCTTTTCGCAGGGACTTCGATAACCATTTTCTCTTTTTCAAATAACTAACATTCTGTGGCCCCCTGAACGCACAACTGTTCTCTACAATGTGAGGAAGTCCGGCCGCCTTCGGGAGTCTTTGCTCCTCTCTGGATCGAGCTCCCTTGTCCGATAGCTTGGTAAAGCCCTAGTGGTCAAGGTACTCGCTCCAGGCAAGGCGAACCCACCTGCCTTCGCGCAGAGCTCAGAAACTCACACTCCTCTATATCAGTGGTGTCAAGGTCTCCTACTGGTGGTAGTGGCACGTCTCGCTGCTCCGTGCCTTGCAACGAGCTTCTCTGCTCCACTAGCGTCGGGAGAGGAAATTATTAGTAACCCAGCCGTTTAACAATAGTTATGGCGTTGTCTCTTGCGGCGGGGTTATGATCTGCGTGGAGAGGCGATTTCGTCGTGGCACTCGTGTCACGGACTCCCACTCGTGATATCGACCTTGACAACACTGCTTTACACTGTCAGATACTCAAGTAAGATTGCAACGTGTTCATCGACAAGTAGTAAGGGAACATTGGAATTTCCTGGTAGCGATTACGCATGGCGACAGTTTCCAAATGTTTTGTGAATTTCTGATTATCGGTAAAAGACGAACTTATTACTTAGGGTTAAAAAGGTGTTCATAATAAAATTCCTAAACGACGAAACAGCAACCCCTTTACCTAAACTAAGATAGGAGAAAAACAACACTGCGGTTCATAGTTGATTGTAGTTGCCTTAAGGGTTGATTGTATGTTGATTGTAAGTGACATTTCAAAAACTTGTGGTTTGTTTCAAGATGTGGTAGTAAATAATATGCGTTATCTACTTATAACAAAAAATGCGTTAAATCATCTTCCGGCCTGCAATATGAAAATGTTGAATGAGTCACAATACGATTCGTATTCATTAAACCAATTTTGTTTGACATTTTGAGAGGTGACATTATGTCACCACGAGATAATTGGATGCAAGTATGGTATTCAAATATGATTCGGAACTGGAGTTATTCTATTTTCGTGAAACGTCCTCACCTACATACCGCATTAATAATCATCAGAGCAATAGTTTGGGAGTGCGAGTTACAAATGAGTAGTAGATGATAACATGTTCACCTGTCTGAATACCAATTGCTATCATTTTGTGTAACCAATCGAAGAAGTAGAAGTCACTTTCTATGGCTAAAAACAAACATCGAATCTTGCTTTTACACCGTAGCCAGACACACAAACATTAAGACGTAAATAGTATAATGACTATCGTGGTTAATATCTCGAGTACTTTTATATATATCTTTTGTGCTTTGGAAAGGTATTTACCAGTGGCGGCTCGTGCTTAGGTTTCACGGTTTCCTAACCCCTAGATAATCGAGAAAGACCTTATTACATCACAGGAATATACATTTTCTTTTTAATGACATTCAATATTCAAGATATTGCAGACATGTCGATGTATATGAAATCATTTTGAAACCAAAGAGCATCTAACTCCTTCCTGTACGTCCACCGTCCACCTGTACGTCCACCATTTACTAAGGCTCAGCTAACTAAAACAACTAATTTAAATTAATAGTGAAAACATGGATAAATAAATGGAAATTAATACTGTGCTAACAGAACCCGTGCGATTGTATCCAAGAAAGACCTTAGAAAAGTTACAAGAGAAAATACCATGTATTCCTGACGGAATAGAACCTCAAAATTATTGCTTTCTATGGTTCAGTAGTAAATTCTGAAGACTGCTTGAATAATCAAAATACAATTTTTGTAAAGATATGGTTCACTTAAAATGCAAGCTCGAAATACGATAAAGTAAAATCTAAGATGGAATCGATCAGTACAAAAAATATTCCGGTTTAGAGAGGTCTCCGTTTTATGCAGGGTTGTCTATTTGATGACACATATTGAAATTTCTATCCCGAAACTCGTAAAGTATATTATCGTATTGTAATTATAAAAAGATATTAACATATAACGTATTTATGAAAGAAATCACCAATAAATTAATATTAAACATTTTTCTGACAATTAAAAGGAAAATCTTCCCTAAATTAAAAGGAAAACCTTCCCTTCCACTAAAATAACATCATTTTTTTCAACATGCATCTAAGATTTTTGCTTTTTGGTTTTCTACTTACTGACTCATTTTTTTTATATTTTCTTAAGTTATTCATAAGTTTTAAACCTTAATATTTAGAGTCTTATCTTTTTTCCAACGATTGTTAAACTGGTTCTGAAACTCATAAAAATACACCACCTCACTCTCTAGTGGCTCGCCGTCTCTACAATGCACAATGCATCACTGCAGAGAGTACTATGTGTTTGTGATACCCTCACTTGGCCTTGACCAATGCGTCTGCCAATGCTGAAACCCCTCACTTTCATTGTCCGGCTGCCACGACTGAAACTCGTATCACAGGGACAAATAAATTAAAACAAACTTGCAGGTGCATTTATTCCATTAAGAGATTCTCGCGTCTCTCAACAAATTGCATTAAATTTACAGAAATTCTGTTTTATAAGGTTTTATTTAGCTGCAGAACTTCAAAAACCCATCCGTTTCCGTGTTCCGACAGGTTCCGTTTTATGCTGTGTAAAATTCCATTCAACTTAACGGACCGGAAACATTTTCTGGTTAAGGGAGGTTTCAGGCTTGTTCAGATTCCGGTTTAGACAGATTTCACTGTATTTTCTTCAATATTCGTAGTACCAAATGAATTCCTCTGATGATTTACGTTTCGGCTATTTGCGTAAATCCTCTTGAATATTGTGGCAACCACCGATAAAAAATATATTTTGACCATTTATCCTTGATTTTTTCTTTGTTTTTAAAATGTCATAAATTTCAGTTTTCCCAGCATTAAATATCTTTATTATAACTTTGAGAGAAATGTTTCAATTAGTCTTCGCGTCCCTCCTTCCTTCACATGGGCTTGTAAAGGTCAGCTATTACAAATGAACAGTGATTTTTACAATAGTAACGTGGGAAATACGACTTTCGACCGAGGGTAGCTGAGAGAGTGAATGAACGAGAACAGACAGTTCTGAGTGTCAGGTGGTACGATGTCATTATACTTACAAGTCATTGTTTAATTTTGAAACAATGATTTTTTCTGTCTTATTCAGAATTTTTAATACCATTGTACTAAAAATTTATTTCCGTTTCCGCTTGAGGCAGGTTTCTGGCTCATCCAGTATACTTTACATTGTAAAATAGTCCGTTCTTAGGGTTATTCCGGCGAAGGCAGGTTTCGCCTTATCTACCATCAGGCGAAATTTCATGAGAATCTGAATATCCAGCATGGTGAGTGTTGGGTGTGAGAGACATCCTGGGAAGGGGCATGGGCCCGAGAGCAAGAGGGTTGGCGGACCAAGGCCCCCTTTTTAATTGAGGTATTTCCACTGCAATTCATACAAAAATGGTAAAATTACAAGTCAAACTGTGTATCCAGCATGGTGAGTATTACGAGAAAGAATTGACCAAATCCCATGAAACATTTGAAGAGAAATAAAATTATCGATAGAGGATGGAGGAAAAGGTGGAGATAATCACTGGTGTCTAGGTAGTTCAGAAACAAAATAGTACAGAAATGTAGTCTGGGGACCAAATCCTCTCAATGGGCCTCTCCTGACTTTCGTTACTTGTCCTTCAACGAATATTAATAACGAAACTAAATGAGGCAATAACCAACGCAAGGAAATTCACTTTCGTTTCGTTACAGTAAAGAAATGAAACGAAACTGTCTTCAATGATTAGTTCATTCTGTAAAGAAACTAAATTCGCGCAGACTTTCGTTTCGTTTCTTGGAACGAAACTAATTTAAGAGAAAAGAGAAAATAATTTTGTTACAGCTGTGCAAAAACGAAACGTTTAGTTTCATTTCTGTTGCCATTCTTGGTCTAATGAACAAATGGCTGCTGATAACCGTTTATGCTATTATTACTAGGATATTATTAAAATTTAGTGTATATATACTACCTTTCATTTAAAGCAAATTACGAAGTTAGGTTGAGAAGAAACCTCAAGTGTCTTAGAGAACAAAAACCCCTAGCGTTTTAAATATATAGATGTCTCATTTATTTTCATTATTATTTATCTGAATATTCATTTATTACTCTTCCTGCGTTGAGTAGAAGAATAACAGTCTTCACCAATCTGTCACAAAAAACACAAATACTTCTGGAAATAATTAACTAGTGGAACTCTCTGGAACTCTCTCCTTATTTCTGCATTCCCCATGAAGTAAATTCGATTAAGGAAGGTAGGGCATGTGATTTAGAAATTTTATTAAAATTATTTTATTATTTGTTGTTGATAATATCAATCACTCCATAATGTGCACAATTAACTTACCTGATGTACCACACCACGTGTTAGCAAAACGTAGTTCCACACAACAGCAATGCGAAAGAGCTCAATTGAGGAAAAATTGGCAAGGAAAATGCAATTTGAATGTAAAAGTTTGGACAAGAAAATAAGGCCGTTGATTGTATTCGTAAGAAGTTTACACCAAGAATTACGAAAGCATAGTGTCATAACGCGTTTCTTAGGTAATAATATTACGTAGTTCCAGATAAAAATATGCAAATTAATTAAATGTGTATTGGAACGAGGCGTCGCATGAATGTTAATTAGCGTCTGCAAAAGTCCATAACGCCCTGCGGGGAGGCCACGCGAGGGCGCGGGGCGCGGAAAGGCGAGGCAGACTGCCGGTCGTGAGGGGATCGTTACGAGTTGAGAACATGTAATCGCCCCCGCCCCGCCCCGCCCCGCCCCCGCTTCCCCTCCTTCTCCTCCTCCTCTTCTTCCTGCAGCGACGATGTCCCACTGCGGCGTATTTCTTGCGAGCGCTGGCGGCGGCAGCGGCGGCCGAGGCGAAGCGCGTCGCATTGAGTGGGCGGGGGAGGGGGAGGAGGAGGGGTGGACAGGAAGGAGAAGCGGCGTGATGACGCGCTAGGGGGCTACGGTTGCCAAGACAGGGCGGGGATGCTGCAGTAAGACGTGCGGAAGGTGCGGAGGGTTTGCGAATGTGGTGATGTGCGTGCGTGCGGGCGGTTGTGAGCGGGAAGAGTGGGGAGCAATGGTGGAGAGGCAGGTTGCGGAGGGACAGACCGCTCGAGGACGCGAAGCGAAGACGTGAACGAGGGCTGGGATATTAGGGTGGGGAAGGAAAGCCGTGGTGGGGGAGCGAGGACCAGATTGTAATGCCGTGAAGAAAGGACGGGAAGACAGTGGCATGAGTGGAAAGGCTGGAAGGTTAGAGTGAAGGTTTAATGACGAGGAGGCGAGAGTTTGGTGGCGAAGACGGGGATGCAAGTACGAGATCCGAACGCAGGGGTAGGAGTGTGGGGGAGGCGGGGCGAGGTAAAGGCGTGGAGTGCGACGGGGGTCGCAGTGCGGATGGGGTGGGTGGTTGGGGCGGAGGTGACGCAAGTTGCCAGCGGGCGGTGAGGACCGGGGCGGGGGGGGGGGCGGGGGGGGGGGAGGGGAGGGGACTCCGGACGCGGGCGTCGTGGCTGGACTGGAAGGCTGCCCGGAATGCCCGGGAAGCCGCATGCCGCCTGTTGGCTGGCGCAGCGACGCCGCGCGTGTCTCCGGACTGAGTGAGAAACGCGGCGAAGGAATATTCTGGAATTGTTTAAAGCACCCTCGGCTTCATGAGCTCATTTAAACTCGTGCATTCTGATGCGGTGAAGTGTGCGAATATAATGTTTCTGCGCACAATAAAATGATGTTCCTTTCTTTTCGTTGCTCTCCCACAATTTTAAAAGATAGACCGACGAATAAAGTTTATATTTGGTTCTGTTATCGTGTGAGAGAGGCCCACAGTAACTTTAATACACCGTTTTGTTTTCTTTTGACAGAAAGTGCTTGCGACAGTATTATTACCAACTTCGCGTAAAAGCACAGACCAAGAAAGGAAAAGTTATCTAATGTGAAATGTGTTAGGAAAGGCCTAGTATGTAGCCTTACCTTTTGCTCTTCGGTGTCTTGTGTCCAAGGTCATACTAATGTAGCATCACGATTGCAGAGGTCGCTGAAATCCGGAACGTGTAACGCACAAACGTCAAGCGGATTCCGTCAAGCAAGATGTCGATTCCAAGTATTTAGCAATTTTTTTGTTATAAGGTCGCATCAACTACTAGTTCATTAGCAACCACTATTGGATGTAACATTACGATATGAGGATGAATCGATATGGTGATGATAAGGGATGAAAAGACGAACACGTACAACTATGATTTAGCTTAATTTACTACACCTATTTTGAGGTTTGACTCGAACGCACACGTCTGAGTTTTAATATGAATCGATTTCTCTAGAAGGAATTCATGATTCATGTTCAAATATTTTCGATTTTGTCAGTGTTATGCCATTTCGTATTTTTTAACATATATAACAGCTACAGTTAAAAACGCATTTGAAATAGTGATGTAAAGAGTGTTTACTAGTATTCTTGGAACGGTCCGATTCCAGCGTCCATGCCTTAATAGTGCGATTTGCCTGTAATATCTCTGAGAGAAAACGTTCGACGTTAACGTCACGGTGCGTCGTTAACGTCACGGCGCGACGTTAACGTCACGGTGTCAAAAGTTGCCTATTTTTAGGAACATAATTATGTACTAGTTGAACGTGACGTCGCCGACACTGTACACTGTTTTAAAACTATTTTCATGTGTTGAAAATTTCTAAACGCTATGTATAACTTTGTTCAAATAGCCTCTGGCGTTGGACATACTAATGAATCGTAGTAGTTAATAATGCTTTGCTCAAAATTCCCAACACCCTGTGGCCTTGTATGTTACCGCCATACGAGATATGACCGGGTAATATTGCAAATTCTAATCGCCGTAAAATATACTTGCGGGTATGGATGATGTGAATAATTAGAATTTACAGTTGCATTTCGCGTGCCATTTTTGCTAACATGCACAAAATATATCACGTATAAGCTGTTCTTCAGCGCTATTCTCTAATAAGATCATTCTCAATTGGTTCCGAAAATTCTGTCGCAAAATGTCCTTCAACTTCATTTGTTTCCGGAGATTTGTTTAACACTTCCATATTTTTGTCCCCTAATTTTTAAAGAGATTAAAACTTTACAGACTCAGTCTGATTTGTGTTTGTACTTCCGCAATTCCTCTATTAATCGTTTTGTAGGCGAATCTATACAAATATTAATAGGCGACTGTTTTGTGAATGTGAATAAGTTTATGTGAATAAGGTGTTAATTAAATTTTGTAAGAAAAATTTTTTAGTCGCAATCATTTTAAAATCCGTATTTATATTTAAAAACGTAAATTTGATAAGTCTAACGTAAGAACTAAATGTCCTTTCGATCTTTACTATTACTCATTGCTTGTTTTTCTCAGTATTCACTTGAAGTTCATCAAATATAATAAGTTCCTAGGCAATACGGTTCGTCGGTTGTTTGCAAATTTATTTTATAAGCATTATAATACAAATGAAAACGAAATGAAACATACCATGCGATTCTTTTATTTGCCATAGAA
Source organism: Acheta domesticus (assembly GCA_031308135.1). Lineage (NCBI taxonomy): Eukaryota > Metazoa > Arthropoda > Insecta > Orthoptera > Gryllidae > Acheta > Acheta domesticus. Next base: position 24,178,082 of record JAHLJT010009355.1, on the reverse strand, counting down.
ATGGCAACATTAAGTGTTGCCATCCTCATCAAAGAAAATTATGACGTCTTGGAACGACTAAAATTGCCACCGGGTACAGGGTGAAATCTCTAGATACAGAGAGAGTGGCGCATTCCATTGTTCCATTGATCCCGCCATTTATATCCAGTTGTCAGGATAATTGGAATTGTGTAATATTCTGTGTTGAGAACCAAGATCCATTCTAAATCAGTATTAATATTCTCGAACATCTCCATAATGAAACCAATTGTTATAATTTTCCTTCAGCTCCTGACTGCTGACTGGCGGGCTATCGGGTGAGAGGATATTAAATGGCACGGTTGCGCTTCGCTCTGTATCTAATTATTCTAGGTTCAGGGGCTTAATCAACCCCACCTACGTAGATCTATTTAGATGGCGTTTGTTTAATTCCCTATCTATGCACTAAGATCGCAGCACCATAATACCTAACAATAGGTTTTTGGAAATTTCTTAAAATCTTCTGACCTTTAGATCCGAACACAAATGATCAGTTCTCCATCAGGAGACCGAGACGCGTCGAATAACCTCATACGGCTTGATTGGTGCACGGGAAGTGATCTAACCGAGAGTGACCGAACAGCACACACATAAGCACATACACACACTCGCAGTTATTTAGATACCGTATACGGATATTGTTATTGAAATAACACATCTTTAGAAAATATTCAAGTTTTGACAGTCTGATACTTGAATTCAGAGTGATCCTCCGTAGCAATTCCCTAGGAACACACGGTGATGATGTGTGAGTGTGCGCCAAGTAAATATCTCTCAAAGTTCGGTAAGTCCAAACGATTAATTCTAGGAATTTGTACAGAACTTTCATTACTAGTCTTGTACTGGATACTTGACTTGTTTGCTGCAAACCTTGAAGGTTAGCGCAAGATTTGACATTCGAGGTCTCCTATCCAAATCATTAAGGGGTGCCCTCAAGCAGGTTTCCCCTTAAATGGGAAGTGTAAAACAAAGAGGTTAGAGGGACCTACTCATTGTATAAACCATTGGAGGGACAGTGTGTGATTAGGAAGATGACGAAGAAAATCAAAACGGTAAGAACAATTCCACTGAGGATGATGAAACTAAATACTACGATGACACTTTAGATGTTGATGACTCTGATAGTGGGTACGATGATAACAGTGGGGATGATGACGATATTGCGGACGATGACGACATTGCGGACAATGACGATATTGGGAACGACAACGACATTGCGGACGATGACATTGGGAACGATGACGGCGTTGGGGACGATGACGACATTGGGGACGGTGATGACATTGGGGACGGTGATGATATTGGGGACGATGACGACATTGGGGACGATGACATTTGGGACTAAGACGATATTGGGAACGATGACGATGGAATGGGGACTACAGTGGCGACGGTAACCACATTGGAGACGATGTTGACAGTGGGGATGATGAGGACGATGGCGACAGTAAGGACAAGGAGAACGATGGTGGATATTGAGGGCAATGATGAACTATCGCCCTGCATGGAGGCTGTTCGAGCGGCGCGGCGCGGCGCAGCGGCAATGCCCGAGCGCAGCCCCGCTTGGGCCGAGGCCGGTCCGCGAAGCGCGCGAGCGAGCGAGCGAGCGGGCGGGCGGTGCTGTGTGTCCGCAGCGGGCGACGGCGCGGCGGCTCCCGCTCGGGCTCCACGGCGGCCGCCGCCGGCGCCGCCACCACCACGACGAACGGCCCCCAGATCATGCCTCGGCGAGGACTCAAGTCCCGCCTGCTGCAGTTCGCGTCGAACCGCGGGTCAGTACCCCGCACGCGTCCCCCGGCCTCCTCTCCCTGTCCCTCACCGCGCTCCTTCACTCCGGGCGGTGGGAGGCAGTACCTCGATGTGTTCCAGCCTCCTCATTACACTCACAATTCATTTAGATGATACCGCCTTGGCACTTCCGGCAGATATTCGGGTAGACAAAACTCCATGCGATTAATTGTTTACGTATTCGAAACCCACATTCCGGATCCAACACTTTTTCGTGCTGTACTAGATTTTCCATAATTCGTCTTTATTAAGAAAAACCTGTAAAAAAGAGCCTTTGTCCACGCCGTCGCCTATGACCTTGTACTTTAAACGTATCCTCCAAATAGTCACATTCCCACGAAGGGACAATTGGATCAGTGTGTACTGAAACATAACATGGTCCATTAAATCTCCCCTTCACGCACAAAACGACAGCATTCTCAGAGAAATTTATCCGCGAATTATACGTCCGAATGGAACTGTGTCGGTATCTCGCCAAACGTCTGCGCTGCCACTCTGAACACTGTTTTAGAGCAAACGGTTCGCTTTTATCAAACGCTACTGTTACGGCTCGTAAACTTCTGAAAGGTCGGAAAATTATTTATCGTTATTAACTCTGACGTTCATAGCAATAAAACTACCGGGTGTTTGTAAATTATCTTAGGGAAACTAAAATTATAAATAATGCTTTAAAAATGGAGAATGGTGTTCCTTATACCAAGTTATTAATTTATTATTTAAATATATACAGTTCATTTGAGTACATTTTAGAATAACAAACAGGTTACTTACATCATTTACACTCGTTCTACAAGGCTCATTTACTATTCGATCGATTTTTTGTGACACTAAAAAGGTATGAAATAAAGCAATGGCAGGTTCCGTTCTCCTGTTATTTAACTTCTGCATTCTACTTCCTGTTCTTCCCTTCTTCATTGCCGGGGGACGTTGCTTCAATTCGAATAGTAGTCACTTGATTCCTTGAAACTTATTGGCACGCCTGCTGACAGAACACATCTCATAAAAAAAACGTTTTTGTTTATTATCACCTCTTTTAATTGCATTTCGTTTTGGTTCGTAAATGTATCACTCTCTAATGGAATCAAATTTTAAAAAGTAAGGTTTTAAATATGTCAGTATTTAGACCTCTGTAATTTCCACTGTCGTTAATTTAGGGACGGAAATATTTTCAATTATGTAGCTTTTAAATCATTTTCAAGACTTTTTGTTACAGTGAACAGTGTCCATCCATGTCTAGGCAATTTATTTAGAATGTGACACAGAATATATTGGATTGTTTTTTGTCGTTTTTTTGCTCCAAAGCAGAAGCGAATTAACTACCAAAAATCAAATGTCGATGTCACTTTCTGAAGTTGTTCTTCCAGAAATATCTTTCAAAAAAGATAAGTATGTGATTACATCATTTTTATAAACATTTTGAAACCAATTATGAGATGAATTTCTGTACACAGGTATTAAATTTGTATGAGTTTCAAAATCGTGTAATGTGCAAAAATGAGCAGGAATTTGGAGGCTGTTCGTTCGAATTTCCTTTTATAAACTTTTCTAGCATTTTGTTAGTGCAATAAGATAATTTATAGATATTTTGACAACTAACGATTCTCACAAATTGTAAATATTTGAACATTCCTTGCAAGCTTTTTGAATGTTAATTTTAAACAAGATAGTTTAAAAAGCCAAAGTTTTCGAACAGCCTCTCTTCCTGTTTTTGTTCTTTTCTACTGTTCGAAAACTTTGTGTTTTACTGTTGTATAATCCGTGTATGTGTAGCTGGCATGTCCACGCTTTGCTGTTGCGACCCGCAACCCCTGCGGCGCTGGCAACCCTTTGCATGTGCGTTTGGCAGAGCCGCAACCGAGTTCAACCGCTCCCTCCCCTCTCACTGTCTCTCCTCTTTCTTGGAAGACTATTCCGCATCTTTGTACATCTACATTTTTACTGTCTTATTACCTCTCTCTGTTTGATTTATTCATTCATATCCTTGTGTCGTCCACCTCTATTTACTTTCTATATCCCATTTATCAAACATCTAACTCTATTTTCATCGCACCGTCCATTTTTTTCAGTTTCCTCCAGCCTCGTTCACCTTCAAAGTAATAGATTTAATACATACATTTTCAAGTGAAGGTTTCGTTTACTTTACTGAAACGATCGGATTTGTTGCTTCTCGCGTGCCACGGTACGACTGGTAACAGACAATGTGTAGGCTAATACAAGGTTAGAAGTTTTGAACATTCAGTTCTTAAACTTTAAAACCTCTTGTAAAAACCATCCACACGACAATTTCTTAGATAGGAATGCTAAGTTTGTTGTTTTACGTAATGTAAAATAAAACTTAATTTGAAGTGTTTTAAGTAAAATATTCACGAACAGAACAGTAATAGTAATTTTGTAGCGTTTCCATGATCTGCGAGAAATAATACAGCATATAATGGTGACATTCAATTCTTTAATCACGTCTTAAATATAAAATGTATTGTTAATTCAAAGACACGGAAATAAGTATTAAGTGAATCTTTTCAAGGAATTTTATATCAAATATTGTAATTTCGCTTAAGATACCATTTTAATTATAGTGAACATTTTTCCCTCCTTTAGAGGAAAGGCCCAAAACTTCGTTCGGTCCGAAAATTAATAAAAAACAGTGACGTAGTTGGCTTTGTGCCTGTTGCCTTACACAAGAGAGCATCCCATTCGCTTCAACTGAAGGGGAACTAACATGTCCCAAATGCTTCTGTCAGTAACGAAAATGAAATGTGTAAGTTCCGCCTGAAGATGCGTGCGCTGGCATCGAGGATGGATTCTCTTCATTCCAGAAGAGATGAGAAATGTTAATAGGTGCGAAGCAAATTGGCTATAAATTTCAAAATTCTTCTGAAACCGCATTTTGAAGAAAGCCTCTCGCGTGAGAATGAAGGAGGCACCTAAAATTGTTTCCCTGAAGGAACAAAAAAATGTGAATGAACGCGCGGATATTTCCGAGAAGACCTTTCTTCGCCAAGTATTCGCGGTTATCTTAACTCCATTTCAAAAGTAAAGCTCTGGTATGACATTTGGAGAGCAAATACTTAAACTCCACGGGGGCTACGCAGTATCCGTGATGAGATCAATTCTACTGAGAGCAGATATTAATATTTCGCTGCAGTGAACGAGCTCCGCACGGTAGAGTCGGACAAGGCATAGGCAAAACCTCAAATTGAGTTGTCGTTGCGACTACCTCTGCCGGTACTAATTTACCTCTCCGGAACGGTGTATAACGTAGTCCAGAGCACGGACACAAATTAATTAATATAAGGCCTTAATGATCCAGCAAGCTGTAAATATTTCAACGCAGGCATTTCATGTCGAGGATTCTCCTGGGTTTACAGCGTTCGTTACTAATCTAATGAACTGGCAACGCTGACCAAACACGTTCTGTTAGCAGACAGTGTCAATTTACTTCTCACTGAGAAATGTGGAATCACAGTAAACCCACCAAATGAATGCATTTCTTTGTTTTCTGTTTCTAGAAAAGATTCATATAATAAAACAGAAAGTTTAGTTTAGAACTTAAATTATACGCATTTTTACCACAACTGACAAACATTTACAAATCGTTTATACAATTAATAAGAGTTTATACATTTATCCACGAAATATTCAGATGCATAACGCATGGCGACTTCAACCATTCCTTTAAATGTTCATCTTATTTGTATGTTGCCTTTATGTATACGTAACTCAAGAGAATTAACACAAAAATTAAAATGTACATGTATAGCGTCTATAACGGATCTAAAGAATTATACGTACTAATAGAATTTATTTGTGTAGTTAATTATTCTGTAACTGACAAGTTCAACTATTAAATATGTTTAACCCCTTGTATAGAAATGAGAACTTCCTGTCCACCATATAACAGTGGCTGAAGAGCCGTGATACTTATTGTCCGGTAAGAAGGGCTGTGCCAAGCATGTTTCTTGACGTTTCGTCGGCAATTGCTGCATACACCTGCGGCCGACTAGTCGTTGGCAAAGAATCCTCTTCGTTTACAGGTAACTGATAATTCGTGACTGAAATTGAACCATCCATGAGGATTCATCGCCCATGACTAATCCGCAACTAACGATGCACAAGTGCTCTCCTGTCCGGTAAATATCTTTAATTATATCTCCAACCTTCTACCTACAGCGGGAAACGCAGTGACGTCTACAGCCAGTCTCATCGGCCTGCTCATACGAATGAATCTGTGACTTCGTTTCCACCGGGACGGCGGCGGTGGCGGCGGTGCGTGGGCGGCGGAGGTCGCCGTATTTTTATCACCACGCGCCCGTGGGAGCGGGGAGGGCCGGGGGAGGGGTCCGGGGGGAGGGGGAGGGGGCGGGGGCGGGGACGGCGGAATCGATAGGGCGGGCGCGGCGCAAAGGGCGGTCAGCCGCGCGCGCACTATTTAAACCGCCGCCGGACCGCGCGCGCTGCCAGGGCGGAGAGAGGGAGGAAGGGCGGGGAGCGGTCGCGAGGAAGGGAGGGGAGGAGGGGATGGGTGAAAGGGAGGGGAGGAAGAGAGGGGAGGAGGAAATGGGTGAAAGGGAGGGTAGGAAGGGAGGGGAAGGGAGAGGAGGTGGGGAGGGGAGGAAGGGAGGGGAGGAGGGTATGGGAGGAAGGGAGGGGAGGAGGGGAGGGGAGGAAGGGAGGGGAGCGGAGGAGGGGAGGGGAGGAAAGAAGGGGGAGGGCGAGAAGGGGCGGGAAGGGAGGGGAGGGAGGGAGGGTGCAGGAAGGGCGGGGGAGAAGGGGAGGGGAACGCAAAGGGCGCCCGTCCATTTCCACAGAGCGCACGGCGAGGACGGATCCGCGATTCGCTTCCGACCAAACGCGCCGCGCTCCGTCCCGCTGGACGCTCGCCAGCAGGTAGCGGACCCGTGAAGCCGACTGGAACCCACTGCACGCGGCAATCCGGAGCTGTCCTCAGACATGATACGTACGAGTGTAGGGTGTCGCTGAATAAACTTGCGAAAGAAAAACACGACGTGGAAGGCACTTGCGGATAATTTTGAGAGGACAAATATGAGATTATACCAGTCAGCTAAAGAAGACCCGAAATAAAATATTGACTGAATTCATACATAGCTCATGCTTTCATAAAAAGGAGTCTGAACCAAACTCATGGTTAAGATCTGCACATGAATTTGCGTGTGTAACTCAGTCTCTATTTCAAGTTTTCAGTAGTTTTGACAATACTTTTGGGTTCTTTTTACACAATGAAACAATGGCTTGTACTCTTCGATTGCTCTCTGTCATTGTCATCTGCGCCTGCACCCAGTTTGTTGCTAACATTTTTTAAAAAAGTTTACATAATCTTCCAACACATTCAGTGGTATTAAAATTATTAAATGTTAATCTAAATGTGTAACACGGTTACTATTACTTCTCCGTTCAAATAAATAAAAAACATGTAATAAATAATATTCGCATACTAGACCGGAGTCATGCGATTGACCCTGCTTTTCCGCGTATAATTTTCATAACAAACCAAGCATATAAACTTCAGTAATAAATATAAAAAAAGATATATGCTCGTATTCTACCAGTTTGCTAGCGAAGAACTGGCGGTGGCACAACAAAACCTAATTGATTGAAATTTAGGAAAACAATAATGCGGCGGCTTAAAGCAGGACATGAACACTGCGGACACATTATATGCAAGCACATTATATGACAAAATTACAAAACATTTTGCATTCATATTAGAAGAAATGTGATTTATTTGGTACTGTAGTTTTGTAATATTTGCAGTATCACATGAAATAGTCTCTCCCACACGTCTTGATACTTTTCAATTACAACGTTGTATGACGTCAACAAATATCCAAAAAAAATCTGATGAGTAATGAAGATTAAAAAGAAGGATAAGGTTCAAAAATTAATTTACATGACAAGAGTGTAATCTACGCACATGCCAACACAATCATTTTTGTTTGTCCTATTTTTCATATTTCTGTCTCAAAATGACTTGGTACTTCATTAAAACTCTCTCTACGTCTTACTACTTCAAAAATTTTACTCCCTTGTATTTACTCTGTACAAGAGCTTGATATTAAACTGGAACATCAGATTTGCTCCAACGGTGTTTTGGAAATAAATAAGAAATATAAATCAACATTTTTCCTCGCCTGTTTTCCCACCTTCTGACAAATAAAACATATTCATTATTATTTCAATACTATATCCCATGAATGTAAATAGTATAATAACTGATTAGTCACAAGATAGATTTTATCTGTCCCAAAGTGTTGATAAATGTTCATTTATTATTATAGTGAATATATCGTAATTTTAGTTTCCCGTACATCAGGAGGGCCTCGCTCAATTTCCGAATGATTTGCACTGTAATTGTAAGACAATCTGTAAATGTAAGAATGATCTGTAAATATAAGAAGGTTCCTCTTCTTTACTTCTAAGCAGTCATTGTAGAACTATGACTAGTCTACTTCATATGCAGTTCTTAGCAGTTCCAATGCCAGTAAATAAATAAATCCACATGATCGTTGAGACTACATTCACAACTGCTCTGGAGATGACGCAGCACAGAGGCTCCCAGGCCATCTGGCCTGGAAGCGGCACCCTTATTGATTTCAGTCTCTGCGCTGAAAAAAACCTCCAACAAAAACAATCTCGTTTACAATGTTCATTTAAATTAAGCTTGCATGCAATTTAATACAGAGCTTTTACTTTCTGTGAGTTTAAACTCGATTTGATTGAGCCCTCTTAATAGGCTTGTGCCCACCATTAAAACAATGTGTTTGAATACATGATACTTAAGAGAAGTCCAACGAGTTTTTTCTTGTTTGCTTAGTAATAGATAACACGATCATGCTTTAGAAAATGAACTTATTATGCCGAGTTAATTAATTATAGTAATTAGTTGAATGTATTCGGCATTTTTGCATATTATAATAGAATGCAATTAAAAAACCAAGTTATTTATGCCAATGTCCTTACATTCATGTGACTACAAGATTGCTAATTTTACTACGAATAATGTCAAATAATACATTTTTATAAAAACTCAAGATACATGAACTAAAATAGTTGAAGTAAAAGGATATAGAGGTTTTCTAAAATCAGAATCTAAAATAACCCATAAATGTTTATTCTTTTTATTTAGAAAATGTTCTCCAGATCTTGTGTCAGTGTGACAAACTCTTAATGAGAAAAATCGAAACCCATTAAGATTCCCTTCTTCAAATGATTTGAGCTTATTCCTGCGAGCACAAGTGCATGAGATCTACAAGTAATGCACAACAAATGTATCATGAGCATTCAGAAAATATCAAATGGAATAGCTATCTGAAGTTTGATATTCATGGGACAACAGACTAACTGGCCAAATTAAGCTTCAACAAATCTAAATATTTTTTGTTTGCTTTTACTTTTTATTATTTCTAGAGTTAACAAATTAATTTTTATATTGGCATTTTCCCTCAATCAAATTTTAATAATGTAAAAATTCTTCGAACAGTGAAATTAGAAACGCATCATAATTCCATTTTCTCGTCGTAATTTCATTTTTTGCAGTAAACTTATTTAAAATGTGCACACACTACATGAAAATTTATAATTATACTGAAATAATGAATTCATTGTGGGGTTCCAAAATGAACGATTTCGAGAGTACACGCTAATGCTTGCTTAATAACCTCAAACATCGAATTTAGTATTCGCAGTAATAAATGTTACCCCAGCGATGATTCAAAGGCTCAGCGACGCAAATGTGGGTTTTATTTTAGTTTACATAATAAAATAAGCCGTCTAATTTGTTCTAAATAAATATTCCAAACAAAAAATTAGGTGTCATTCAACATTAAAAACACGAACCCATGTCTCTTATAAGAATCCATAAGAATACTATTTAAAGAGAATTTGTGATAAAAATAATGGCAAGAAATGAAAAAAAATATTGAAGACTTTGTCTAAAGAAGTTTTTGATTGACATTTTAATATTGTACTCATTGTATTCTGTGCGCACACATTGAATTGTCATTGCACTCTGTGATCTAGCATTGAAAAGTAAATATTCAAATGTAGTCGTAAGGCCAATAACCAATAACTGTCTGTGGAATCAACATATCTAAATATGAAATCATTATCATTTGGCATGCTTACAGTGTAAAAACTATTTTTGGTGTATTTAAAAAAACACTAGAATGTTGAATAAAATTCATGTAAGAAGGTCACCAAATTAAAGACTCCCTAGCCTACAATATTCATGGAATATAAAAATTTTGAGATGCAATGAGAAAATGCAGTCAGTAATAAATTGTAGCGTAGGAACTTATCTGTTACAAGTTAATTATATTAAAAAAAATAATTATAATAATATTAACAATAATTGCATTTGTGCAATTCTGAGTATATAATAGTAATTGAAATTCTGAGCATATAATAGTAATTGAAAGATATAAGATTTTAAGCTGTTCTGTTTGTGAATATTAATTTGTGCCCAAGTATGAAAGTATCATCATTTAAGTGCCATTATAATGAGAGACAGTTTAGTTTTTCTAAGATTACACATTTAATGCGGAAACAACAAAGAGAAGGGAAGAATAAGATTTGTCACAACAGAAAATTTTGTAATGTCACTCATTCCGTTCTATTTTTCAAACTAACGCCCAGTGTTTGTCAACGAAATAATCTTCCTACGGTTTTATATGCTTCAATAAAACCAGAATATTGACATATTGAACCTCATTCCTAGGCCGCTCAGTCCTTCGTCAAAAGCGATCGTTCCAGGTAGTACTATATCCCCTTCAATCCTTCAACCCTCCTCGTCCAACCCTATCGTCATCTAGCCTAAATTCTTGGACCACAACAGCTTGTTTTCAAATGTTGGTGTATTTCTTCATTCCAAATTTATCCTAGCCTTTCTCAACGTCGTCCGCACACTTCAACTCTGAATCTGACTATAGATAGTCTTTAATCAATAGACCCACATTGTCGTTGCCAATATAATAATAACTGGGATGTTGTTGTTTTTTGTTGATGTTTTTTGTGGAAAATGTGAAGATTTAAAATTTCAGTAATTTACGAAATAAATTCGCTATTTAACGATTACTTCGCCATTGTAAAAGTATTTTGGGCGTTTATTGAAACAAAATGATATAGAGAAGTTTAAATAATATTTATTAAAATTATATCAATGAGATGTAATGCCAACAACAAAAATTGAAGCTTTTGATAGTGACCTAAAAGTGTTGGTCCCGTTTTCGGGGAATCCTCGACTCCCCGTGAGATGGTGCTGCCCGCTCCGTCCCCTCCCGTTGCTCGACGGCTCTGTTCCTGTTGCAGGTACGTGTTCACCATCGTCAGCTACCTGATCGGCGTGTTCATCTTCGCCACCATCGTCGGTGAGTGTGCGCCTGTCCGCTGGCCTGCGTCCCATTCCCTTCACCTCCTCTGGTAGGAGAACGTCATCTTTGTTTCTTGTGTATGCAAATCACGCCTCTCGACCTTTCAAATCTTTGAATAAGAGTGGTCAGTCTTAAACAACGGTATATTTTCAGTCTCCCACAGACGCCTCCGCCGACCTCCCCCCCCCCCGTCTGTCAGGCGCTCAACGCGCACAGCCGCAGTGTCTATGTGAAAGCCTCACCTGTTCAACTGTTCCCCTGGGATGCATCTCCACTCACACAGACCACCCACGAACACAAATATTACGACAGTTTTCGCCGGTCCCGGCTCCATCGTCTTCACACAATGAGCGACCACCTCACTTGCTTCAAAACTATCGTAGATGCCAGATCGCTGTTGTAAGCGGACGCACTTCTCGTGAACTACTGTAAATATTGAACTAATTGCGACGTTCTTATAGTACAATCTACTAAACTAATTGCGACGTTTTTATAGTGCAATATTTACTTAACTAATTGCGACGTTCTTATACGTACAATCTCTACTAAACTAACTGCGACGTACTTATACGTGCAATCTCTTATAAACTAATTGAGAAGTACTTACACGTGCAATATTCTATAAACTAATTGTGAACGTGCGTAAATAGCGATCAACAACATTAAAATATGTAACAATCTGAATTTTGGAGTGCTACATAACTATCGACAACTACCAGGACTTCGAATAGCTTCGTAGAGCTTCTAAACTTCTAGTATCTGCGTAGAACTACCAGCTCGTCTAGTGTCGACGTAGAACTCATTGCGTCTTCATCCAGTATTTGTTGCCGAATGCCACTTCTGGCATTCATGCTCCCTATCTGCCAGAAAAGAACGAATCCCGACTACATAGATGAGTAATAAAAAAACAACTTTCTTTAACTAAATATCTGATGAACATTCATTAAATGAATTCCTCACAGCAGTATAATTTGGGTTGCAAATTTCAAATACCTAGTGTTGGTCAAGTAATAATCGCACCATAACTAAACAGAACTCTATCAACAAACAACTTCATTGGTGCAAATAAAATAACTAAATCTCAGCTATCTTTATTTGTTATTTATTTATTGCATATTATTAATTGCTGTTCTTCATTCATCCTCATCTAATTTTAAGTTACCTTATAAGTTTTATTATTGTATTGTTTAGCATTTAATTCAATTAAGCTAGTGAAAATATTTCAACCTATTTCTGAGCTACCAGTATCCATTCGCTCATCCGCGTGCAACCAAGCCCGCTGGGCAGAATCAGCTGCCCAGGATAAAAAAAAAGATGTTAAAGCACTCGCACCTCCTTGTACTGCCGTAGGACTATTAGTGAAGTCCCTCGCAATTTGTGGAAGTTGAAAAGGGATAGTGGAATAGATACTCAATTGATATTTTTACTATCTCCAATGTGACGTTATAATAATTTATCTGTGACAAATTTAGAACGCCAATGTTTGTCATTCAGCTTTTCATGAGAATTTCTGTTAGAGATTTGCTAATGGGAAAGTTTAATTATTGGGAAGTTCCATTGCGTTTTATACTTATACCAGCGGCCTGAAGCAACCAAAATGCTGCTAAACAAAATCACAAAAATGCTTTTCCAAAAACCAGCAAGCACACTCTTCAAGAACAACAAATAAAATACGCTCGAATAAAACTGCCGTAAATTAAATATTTTAACAAAAACAGTTTTCACGTACACTTCAATAACGTGGTATAGTATATACGAATTCACAATACAACAACAGTTCTTTACATACTAAGAATTTAAAAGATGCTGTTTCATAATGCAACAAGTAAATAACATATAACTGCCGACCTCTTTCTTGACGCCTTCCTGTAGCACCACGCCAGCTCTCATCGTAAGTAGTCACGAACAGATTGTGAGAATTAATTCCGTTCGCACAGTATAAGAAGAGGTGAAATAACAAGATCACTCATTTGCATTTTCAGTCAAAATTGAAACTCATTTTTTTTTACTTTTTTCCGAGTTCCTGTGTATTACCTGAGACCGTAGAAACCTCTCACATAACCGGAGACTGCTATGGGAGATAGCCAGTTTCTGCGAGCATTGAAAATTGATAATGGTATTATGTGATCCAGTAAGCCATTTCTCGCCCAATGTTAAATTGACAAATTTGGTGTACATTTTATCAAAAACGAATGGAAATAAATCCGTGAAATAAGTTGTAGGAGAGCTTCACCAGATTGATGGCAAAACGTTGACACCGCATTCTTCCATTTTCTTTATTGGATTTAGGAAATTATGACTGGTAAAATATAAAAATGTAGTAATATTTTATGATCAGAAGATATTTCAACAAGTAAAACTGATAATGCAAAACCGCCTTTATAAAAGCTTTAAAATTAGATATAATATCCTCAGTTTTTTCAAGGTATTTCATCTGCATGCGTCTTTGTAAGGTCTACCAAACAGTGTCAACTTTTGGTGTGGTGAAATACGCCTTATTGGACCCTCGCGTATGTCAATCTCCCCTGAAGACGCAACATATGTTCCGTCGATGTAGTTCAGAGCGACGCAGTGTCAAATTGTAACCATCTTCTTGTATTGATGGCTTGCATTGTTTTATGTCTATTGTATGAGTACTCGTATGTGAGTGATTGAATTTTAGAGATACATTATTGTTATGTTACTTTTCCATACAAGCTATATTTACATCATGGCTGGATGCTCTTTTTGTATGATTTGTTTAGCGTAAAATATAATAGAATGCTTTTCAAACTAATTGATTTCAATACTAGATAGCAGAACTATTGGGAATTAATCACAATATAAACATCGGGGAATATGACACATATCAAGAACTGGAAAACAATGAAGTATGGAGCCAGAAATGGACAGTTACTCTGACGAGAACGACAATAGGAATTTCTATTTACGCTGCTTTGGTTTTGTGCGTGATATATTTTGGCTTACAAACCCTCAGCTATGACTGTGCAAATGTTAATTATTCGATTCTGTCGAGTAAGTATGGAATCTATCCCCAGCGTGTTGCGATGGACAATGAAAGAATGGACTGTTTGAAAAGGTAATTTCTCACTTACAGCTGAAACCATAATATATTTCAATAGGGTGGTTACAATAGAATATTGGGTACGGAACCATTCGTACAACAAAGACACACACGTGCGATTAAGATGAAAGAATATTTATTCAAAATTGTTGCACCAAGGCTCCTGCAAAAGAATACATATGATACTTTACAAAGATGATAATAGAGATAGAATGAGTATCGAACGGTTTGTGTTAGTGACGCTGACGAAGTAACTGGTGATATGGTAATTGTATGATTCAATAAATCGGACTGCATGTAATTTTCTATAAGACATTTTGTCTTGACGCTGGTCGTCTCAAGACTGCTCATGGCTTGAATTTCCCTCCCTTGAATAAAGTCTAATTTTTACTTTCTCGCCTTATGAATACTTCGAATACTTACGAATACTTCGTAAAGAAAATGTTTGTTATCGCGCGCCAGAAAAGAGCGAATTTTTTTCTTTATTAGAAGGAAATTGAAAGCATTTTACTAGCTTTATTCCATAAAAATCCAATTAATTTTAAAACTTGTGTAGATACAATTTATACATTTTGTTCTTTAATTATCATTTTTGTGTAACACTTGATGGTTTAAATATGTGGTTATTAAGGTCTAAGAAAAATAATACATTACGACACGATGTTCTATTAACACGTATTACATCGAGTTTCCTTAGGTACTTTTTCTACGACTTTTGTAAGTTTAACTTTTACATTGAATTGTTTCGTGGCAGTTGACATTGCAGGATTCAGCCAAGGCTACCTAGCGAACAGCTCGCTAACCTACCCTCGCATGCTGCCGCAGGTGGCTGTGGTTACAATTCTGCCTGCGAGGGAGTACTGAACTAGTCAAATAGGATCAAAGTGAAATTACGATCCAATTAATTTTAAATAATATTCCACGAAAAAATTACTAATAATAAATTAAATTAGAAGTGACAAGCAAAAGTAATATCAAATGCAATTTTAATGCACACAATGGAATGAAACATTTACTATAACGATTCTCAATGATTAATTAAATGTCAGTACTTGGTTTGTAAACTTCTGTGATTGGTCGAGAACTCGTATCATAACGAAAACTGCATCGTAATGAGTATCATTATGCAACTGGTTGCAGACGTCAAATGACAGCATTATACAATGGGAGTAGAAAAAATAACTTTTCGCTTCCGGAATCGATTGTGTGGCCGGCGTCGCAAGGCCAGAGCCCTGCCGGCACGGCTGGGCGCGGCGCGGCGTGCGCCCAGAAAGTGTTTACGCAGAGGAACGCTGACGGGCGCGACGCAGCCGCGCGCTGGCGTGGCGTGGCGTGGCGTGGCGTGGCGTGGCGTGGCGTGGCGTGGCGTAGCGCGGCGCGCAGTCGTTCGGTAGAAAATTGAGGCAGGTAAATTATTCGGCTCTGGCTGACATCCATCTGCGTCCTCCCCCACCCCGCGGTCCATCCATCAGAGCGCAAACGGTGCGGCGGGCGGCCGCTGCAACGCCTCCGCAGCTGCCGCGCACAAATAGCGCGTGGTGTTATGTTTTAATCCCGTGTCACGGAACTGGGAGTGAAGCGGCGAGTGCGTTTGCGTCGATGCACGATTCAAATCTTGATCAGTAGTGAGTGAGTGGAAGAGTAGTTTTTCCGGGCGTGTCAACTGCGACTTCTGTGGTATGACGTTTAGCGTACTGGTATGTTGTTCCTGTCGAAGCCCTGGATATTTTATAAAAAAAAGTCTTCGTACCCCTTCGGAGGTAACGTCCCACGTTCTAGATTTACTACAGGGTAAAAAAATAACCTCAAGCCTAAAAGAATCCTCTAGGGTAAATGCAAACCGCGTGTTTCGTCGCTCGATTAATACTTTCTTTTTCTGGTAGATGGTGAAAGGAGTGCAGCAAAATCTTCGTAACGGAAAGAGCAGGCCAGGTCGAGTAAGCCTCGCCACATAAGATGAGGCACCATTGAATTGGATTCAATTCAATTCAATTGCTGCGGTCGTTAGTCCTAGTCGTATTGTAGATATAGGCATGGTCGTAAGACCAGTACATGTTAAATCACGGGAGATGGCGATGTTGCACCCTCGCTGGAACCCGAGACCCTGCATCGATCTACTCGTCGGTTTCCAGGCTTTCCCTCTCGAGGTACTCGTACCTTCCCCATCAGGGTAGCTTGTCAGCTAGGTCGAATTCAGTCGCTGTCTGGAGGAGAATTCTAGCGGCCGGCTGCTCTGATCGGTAGTTTCCCGTGGTTTCTCCGATCAACACCAGGCGAATGCCGGAGCAGTACCCTAACAAACGGGCCACGGACCGCGCGCGATCTTTCCTTCCTCATCCTTGTCCTGTCCTCTCCCTCTTACACACACACTTACACTAACATGCACTACACTACCACACATGCCGGGAGACCGGTCGGGAGCTTAGAGCTTGTCCCGGCTGGGGCGGTGCCCCGCTGGTGGGAGATACCTGGTTGAGGGGAAAACCCCGCCAGTCGACGGTAGGTCGGCGCCAGATCTCGCCATCCAGCGGGGAAAAGATCATCGCCACCTCCCGGGGGGGAAACACGCACTACACTTACGGGAATAATGACCTGAGCAGTTGATGCGCCCGGAAACACGAATCAATCAATCAATCAATCAACCCATCAGGGTAGCGCCTAACCCCGGCAAGTTCTAACCTCTCGACTGTTCTCCCGACATATGCGGTAGTGTACAGTATGAGCGTGTGTGCATAAATGTTTGTATACGGGGAGGGTAGAGACCCAGGATGACGAAGGAAAGGTTGCGTGCGCCCGTGGCCAGTTTGTACTGCTCGAGCTTTTACCTAGTATTGATCAGAGAAACGACGGAAAACTACCGATGAGAAATGACGTCTATGACAATCCTCCTCTAGATAGCGGATGAATTCAACTCAATGTCGAAGTATTAGTAAACGCATTATAATATGTTGACGAATGAGATGCTTACGGTTACCTCTATTCAAATTTTCAACAATCTCTTACTCGTTAAACTATGAGAAATCTTAGAAAAATTATGTAAAATCAGAGGTGAGGTTTGTACTTTCATGTAATTTTGAACTCAGCGGTTCCAATATTTTAAGCTTTCAATCTTACTAAGTCGGAAATGTGCCGGAAATGAAACTTTTGTGGGCATCCTGATTTTAGTTTTGCAAGGAAAACATACCTTCCAACATTAGCTAACCATTCGAACTTTCGTGTGATTAAAAAATTTCGCATACTCTTTAGAGTGGTATATTTCATGGGGTACCAGTGATGTCATTTTGGCGCCGATGTTGGGAAGCAGTTGGGGAGAGGATGGGGTTCTACCTAACTAAAGAGATTAGAAAAGTAACTTGTACGAGATAGGTAATGCCACTAGTTTTTTTGTTTGATTGTTGTTGTTTTTTCATTAAAAACATTTTGAACACAATGATATGGTTCACAGACATAAGCAACTTGTTCATTTGTGTAATTGACATTATTTCTGTTGTTACTTTTCTAATTCAATCAAAATATAAAATATAAAAATATTTATTTCATATCATTTTTTTCACAGTGCAGCAAAAAAAATTCCAAAATTTTAATGTGAATGTATTTATTAAGGATGCTCACTTTTATCCTATTGCATGCTAACGAAACTTTTATTTAGTTCACGTTTAGTAGTTTTTAAGACTTTATTTTATGAAGCAAGCAATAACTCTCCATCACTCGGTGTGCTGGGAAAGCGAAGTCCTTCACCATCGGACATTTCCACAAAGGAAAGGAAGCATTCGGCGGACCCGCTAGAAGGGACCCTGCCCTGTGTCACGTGACATGTTGACACTGTTGGGCGCGGTTCGCTCTCCACATACGCTCCGCCAGCCCCTTCCACCCTACGTTCTGCCCTCCTCCCTGCCTTTTGCCTTCCGTCGAAAAAAGGAGAAACGCCCTTGTGGAAGCGCGATAGCGCCGCCCCGCGACATCGAACCACGCACCCCGCCCCCCTTCCCCCCCCCCGCCCTCGCCCGCAGGCAGCGGCTGTCAGAGATCACCGGTACAGATAGGCGGCGCCGCGCCACAGACGGCCAGAGATGGCGAAGGGCCCGGCGCGACACGCAGAGGCAGATTGCGCGATTTCTTTCCAGCTCCCCTCTCAAAAAGAGAAACTTTTTTTCTGGGGGAAAACATTTTGGAAAAATAAACGTGTCTGGAAAAGAATTATTCGAAAATATAAACATGTGAATATGAACATATTAAAACATATGAAACATATTAAAACAGATGAACATATGAAAACATGAAAAATGAACATTTGAAACAATAAAACTGTTAAACATAGTAAGAATAAATAATAGAAATTCTATTCTATTCTTTATTCTTACTATGTTTAACAGTTTCATTATATTAATTTTTTGGTAACTACATATTCATACTCTCGTCAATGAAAATTATGATTATATCTCCTTATTTTTACTGTCTATAGCCTGAAAATGAGAAAAAATATATTCCTCGAAACGTCGCTGTTTAAAATTGCATTTTTGTACCTGGAAATCTAAATAAAAACTTTTCGTATGTTGTGAATAATCCGTGGCCAGATTCATTAAGTAATATAGACTCGTAAAACAGACAATTTTCTTTGAAGTGAGATAAGTTTTCCACATATAAGTCTATGTTTACTCTTCTGTTACAATCTTAAAGACAATTGCAACTAGGGGACGGAAAATTGAGAAAATGTGAAGATTTTTGTGGCGCCTATAGGTAGCAGCTGGTCGATTTATCACACACTTGCACGTGACGGTCACGCAAAAATACACAGGTTGTTTTTGGATTTTAATGTAGACTAATTTAGAGACCAAATTGAAAATCTGAAGAATTATTAGAGACAAAATGAAACAAGTTTTAAAAAATATACAAACTAATTTGATTTGCCTGTAGTGCAGGCATTGTTGCGTCTTCAAAGTACTACTCCTTAAAAAGAAATGTTTAGTTTGTGAAGGAAATTAGTTGAGTAAAAGTTAACGGAATCTTATTAAAAGAAAATAATGAAAGTAAACTCAAAATATCTTTGTTCAAAGTGTCTGCATGGTCAGCTAGGTTAGGTTAGGTTAATACCCGTACATTCCTCTTGCTTTAGCACTGTGTGAAAGAGATTTTTCTTCCTGATTGGGAGAATTGGTAAATTGTGGGAAGGAAATTGATAAAAATAACGTATCAGAAAAAAAAACAGATATCTTTCCAAATTAAATGTAATTAATTTTGTGAAGAATAAAATATCGTTGTTTTTACCGAATTATTTGTAAGATATTAAATTAAAATATGGAGTTATTGCAGACATCGAAACGGTCACCTATCATGCTTGCAGGCACCTGGCGGTGAGGAGAGAAATGGCGAAAGAGTCAACGCTATACATACGCGTCGCTCACACGATAACATGTGCTACTACTGGAATAAAGAAACCGAGAAAAGGTAGAGGAAATTTCTCAATACAAAATATTGAGCATCGTTAATTTTTAAAAGTATGACAATATCGTTAAAAAAGGTAGACTTGGTGCCAGATAGAGTCAATGTTGCCAAAATGAAGTGTTGTTTTCCTAAAATTATGGATCTTGGTGTTTGTAATTAGAAAAGAATAAGAGATAAAGAATATTAATATTTATGGTTTGCGCGAATGCAAGCAAGGTCTAATGTTAATTGATAGGAGACAATTGCTGGAGACATAGAAATAAAATCAGTAGATGGTGGTGAGCAATTGTTATGATTGTTGCTGATGTTGGCATACGTTGTGGGAGGCGCCAAAATTATTTAGCTTTGCATTTGGACAGTAATATTTAAATCGTAAAAATGTCTTTACAATATTTTGCTGAATTATTATACAGTAAGAAAATGTCAATTTTTACTGATGAATTATTTTTTTCTTTCTTCGAATACTTCTTCGTTTCGAAATTCTAAGCAATGTACTATTCGTCTAGTGAGATACAGGGTTTCGTGCGACCTGGTATTCTAATCCTTAAAACTTATGGATCTGGGAATATTTATCTGCTTCTCATATCCGATTATATTTTGTAATGAAGGGGTACTTTTATAATAATTATTATTCTCGAAAGCATGATGTCCACGTATAACAAAACTACGTGTCATGAGCAGGAAACAAACATCAAAACCATCACAGCAAGATCAAACTTTGAGATGTTCTTCGAGATATTTCACAGCCCAATATGTTTTCATGGAGATATTTCACAGCCCAATATGTTCAGAGAAGCACCATAGACAAAGGAAACAAGAAGTTTTAAGAACGCTTTGCTTGCAAGCATGACTCTCGACCCAATGAACTCAACAGTGCGGTAAAGGTGATGTACATAGTATCGATGCACGTTTTCTTGCGCCCTCATTTTGCAAGATGAGAGAGGAGTGAGGGGTTCAGTTATTTTAGCGGTAGAAATATTATCTCAACCCTGCAGTTCGTTTTTGCGATGCAAAATAGTTTCTGTTACACAGAAGCGAGCATTTCTGTTTATCAGATTTTGTCATCAACATACCGCTTCTTATACTTTCCTCGTCTTATACACACCTTCTCTTCTCTTCTGATACTATTTCTTCTGAATTTAACTAGTGTTAGTAAAAGAGTTGGGATAGGTATTCCGCGGCTCAAGAAAACGTGCGTGTATAATACCATACTCCAATTTACACGTAGGAGGAATTGGCTTCTTATCAACTGTGGCGGAGTTATCTAATCGGGATCTTTCTGAAAAAATAAGTTGCAACAAAATCCTGATTGGATAACCGCGCCTCTGCTGATTGCTGTCAGTTCGCCCTTTTAATCGGAGTATGCCTTAAAACATCGTGTAGCGGCTATTGCAATTTTGTACGCGTGTCCCAAGTTATGTAGTGGTATATCATTTTGGTAAAAAGAGGAACATTTATAGACAATCGCACTACACCATTTATTCATTCATTAGTGTGCATTCTACAATAAGAGAATGCACTTCATTCAAAATTTTGGTTCGGACTTTTCTTTATTTTTATTTGCATGATTTTTCTTGTTAATATGTCTTTACCTGTGGCTATATGCAGTCGCCTACATCGTTCAGTCACCTCGCCTTTTCAAAAACAGGATCCAGAGTGAAGTTCTGTGTTCAGAAACGAAAGAAGTTCTGTAGAAGAAGAGTTTGTTATAGTATTGTTTTTTCTGGTGCAATACACCAATGTTTCTCAGGTATTGGGAACATTGGTATTAGGTACTCTCAGATATTACAGTATTTTTCTGTGGTTGTTTTTCCATCGATTTTTTTTTTTGTTGAGGCCGCTCGGAAATATTCCAGCTTCGTTCTGCTCATTGCCCGCAGTAGATGTGAATGTTGTCAAGATTTAAGGCCCTTCTTCGATTGTGATTCTTGGAAATTGAGCAGAATTAGTTTTTCACTAGCGTTTCTAGAAACTTCGAATTTCTTCCTGATGAGAATCTTCCAACCCCAATGGGATTTCAAGTAGAGCGTTTTCGTGTATTTTATCAGGCGTAGTATTTGCCATTCTCTCCATATACTTCCAGCATCATTTGATATTAATAATGCAGTGGTTAGGTAACGGTGTGGCGTAGTAATTTGGCGATATTTATAGTTTACGTTATAGAAAATCATGGAGTAATATGCTATAAAATTATTTGTCATGGTTTCGTGTTCCCGAACGTTCGTTTTCATGCTCTTAAGCAGGGAAATTTATTTAATCATGTCAAATATGATAATGAGAAACAGGATTATGTGTCTCAAGGCATCAGTTGATGTTCTGCAGTGCCTCTGACCGGGAGATCCTAGGATCCGAGCCCCGGCAGTGGGAGGATTTTCGGCTCTACCTACATAGCCAGATCGGATTCAGTCGCTGTCTGGAGGAGAATTCTAGCGGCCGGCTGCTCTGATCTGTAGTTTTCCGTGGTTTCTCTAACCAACACCAGGCGAATGCCGGAACAGGGCACAAAGGGGCCGCGGACCGCGCGCGATCTTTCCATCCTCTTCCTATTCCTTGTCCTGTGTGCCCCTCTAGGGATGAATCATTTTTTCTACCCCTCTGAAGACTGTTTTACTGTTGTAGTGTCACACTGTGATGTATTGGACTACATTTGTTGTATTCTTGGCTCTCCGCGCTTGCCATAAGATCAATAAATAAACAAATCCTTGTTCTATCTTCATCCTTTTTACACACACTTACATTTAAATGCCCTACACTAACACACATGCCGGAAGATCAGTCGGGAGCTTAGATCTTGTCCTGGTTCCCCGCTAATGAGAGATACCTGGTAAGACGGCACCGAATTTCGTCATCCAGCGGAGGAAGTTCACCGCCATCATCCGTTAAAATCATGCACCGCACTTACGGAACTAATGTCCTTGGCAGCCGACTCAACCGGAATTACTAATCAATCAAAAATAATCAATACAATAAAAAGCAGAAAAAACGAAATAACTTCATCGAAATTTTTCAAGGAAACATTTTTCGTAACGAATTTAATATGGAGAGACTGAAGTTTGTACTACGAGACAGCGATGAATGATAGTTCGATGGTTTCTACCTACGTTGCCGGTTGCGTGATAAGTTGGAGGCGTCACTCGTGGCGACTGCTGGTGAACCTAAATATACAATGGTGTTGGGCCAGAGTACAGGACACTCAATGGTGAATGAAAAATTTAAAATGTTCATTCGTGTGGCTATTGCATCAGAGCAATCAATGTAATTGTCAAAGTTACCGTGCCAACCGATGGTTTTGCTATCTGACTTTTATCCAGACCATCGATTTCATGAATAATCTGCTTTGAAGGTCGAATTTTTCTGATATTGTATTCAAATAGCTTATCAGTTGTATCGATACTGGTTTTCTTTGGTGAAAATCCAGAGTGCCCGATGAGAATCGAAACCCATATCACGCGTTTCGAAAGCTAACATACTAGCAATGAACTGTCGTGGAGATCAAAAGAATGAAGTTTGTTTTTTAAAAGGCATTGAGTCGACCTCGAAAATGAAGTGGATAATTTCTGAGACTGATAATCACGAAACCAGAAAGAGCGAAATGAGAAAAGAATCATTCAAAATGCATAAAGTCAGCTGGGAACGCGTCTGCCGGTAAAGGTTGACACCTCCCCGCTTCCTCCACTTCATTCATCTGCATCTGGCCAGATGAAGAAGGGCCACCCTCTCGCCCCCTCTCCGAGTCGGGTGGGCGGGGCGGAGCGAGGCGGGGCGTAGGGGGCGGAGCGGGGCGGAGGGAGGCGGAGCGGGGCGGAGCGGGGCAGGAGCGGGGCGGAGGGGGGAGCGGAGCGGGGCATCACGAGTGGCCATCGATCGGTGGTGGGGCGGGATGGGACGGGGGCGGGGAGGGGGGTGGGGCGGAGGCGGGGTTGAGAGGTCTCAAGGATTGGGGCGGGGCGGGGCGGGGCGGGGAGGGGCAAGGCGAGTGCCGAAAAGGCCCTCCAGCGCCCCACGCTCTTTCGATTTACCAGCGGGGATTTGCTAAAGCCGGGCGTCCGCCCCGCCCAAACGAATTTTGGTGTCCGGCATGATTAGGTGCCTCCGCTGCCACTCCCCTCCGCGCCACAGCGCCCTCATTCACGATGTCGCGTCGCCGGCGCTTTTAAAGTAGTTGACTGAGCTTAAGTCGCACGACAAACGAGCGAATCGCACGCCCCGGCAATGGCGTTTGGAATTTCTTTTCGGCTTGTCACGTAAATGAATATTCCCTTCGAAATATGCTAGAGTGTTTTTGACGAAGAGGTGAATGCTGTGTAATTCCAAAGTGCAGTTTTCAATTTAATTTTCAAAACTAATCAACGTGAGAGGAACCACCGTTCTAATTCATTATATCATTCAACAATATTTCCCCGTGAATGAAAACATCTGTTTTCAAAATTTCTCGTAACGAAAACGTCTGTTTTTAAGGAGTATAAATGGTCTAAAAACCTACATTTCAGTGTTACAATGCTATTTATTGTTCATTCTTGTGTTTTACCATTTTACATCATCAATTTCCTAAGTGAAAAGTTTTTACAGGTTTGTCCGCTGGCGAAGAGTTGGAAAACACGAACGATTACACAATCGGAAAGACACAAGCGAACTGAGACGTTTGTTTTGTTCAAACGAAAGTTTCGAGTTCACTTTCAGTTGCGAATTTTTTCTCGGACCCGTCTCCAATTAAGCGTGGCCGTACTGTAACTGTTTCAAATCGCTTTGTTCCCGTAAACAGTCATGTCTGATAATATTACTGCAAGTTCTTCTTAAAACACTTTGTATTTGTTAGATATATTTGGTTTTACGGTGCATTGTAAAATTTAATGAATTTTAGAGATTGGTATAATTGATTGAATAACACTAGGGAACATTTGTTGTTTTAATAAACGGTGGTATAAGAAATTTATGATCCTGAATTCAAATATTTCTTTGTTTTTCAAAATGGCTCTAGTTTTTCAAATGTAGGGTTTTCCTCAAAATGGTAGCGTTTTATTTATTTCCTATCTCTGCAGACAATTGTGGCACGAAATCTGAAATTATCTTTTTCTTTATAGCATTTGTGTGATTCATTTTATTGTTTCCCTTTTTATATCATCTTGCCAGCAAATAATATATTGTGTATTCATTTAAAATTATTTTTACATGTTTTTCTGTTCTACTTTTGCAAGAATGGAAGGTATTTGCATAAAGTTAGGAAGAATGGAAGGTATTAGCATGGAAGAAGTTGCAAAAACTACTCTTAATCTGTGCTAAAATATGAGTTCTTCACGAAGATGAGTTCTTCACGAGCCTGAACAGTTTTGTTATGAGGTCCCCTGATATCGAAAAAGTGTTTGTTTTTCAAACGTCCGTCCATCTGTTTATCCGCCCGTGCCTGTCCGTCTATGAACAACACAAGCACCTAAACTAATCGTAGGATTTTTTCCAAAGTCAGAATTATCCGATCGATCTATCTCCACTCTTGAAGAAAAACAACGTGAAATTTTGTGGTTTCTTTCCATTTACCCATGGAACGTATTCAAAATTTTCTCAAACATTGATTGAATTTTTGCTTTAAACTTCTTGCAAAAATAGAGTGAAATGCACTTATAAAGATGGAATAGGCCGTAATTTCACTTTTATCTCTGAATAGATAACTGAATGTTTGCTTTTTTACTCCTTGTACAACTACATTATCAGCAAAAAATTTCTTCAAATAAAATTTCTCTCCACAACTATTTCTCTAATTCACATTTTTTAACATGGACATTTTTAACAGCATTAGTAGTTGTCACGTAATTTTGAGGGAAATACAGGGAATTGTAAAAACAAAATTTTCTCAAAAACTGTTCCAATTTTTTCTTTACATTTTTGGATGAAATAGTGCCAAGTTTACTGAATAACATCACATAAACCTCATTTTAAAGTGTTCTTTTGATTTTAAAAAAATTGCATGTAATTTTTATAAATGTTTTAAATTATATTACGAGCTTTTTTTAATACGATATTGCAGTTGTGAGTCCAAGTGCTTCAAATGATTTATTCTCAAATTGCTAAAAAGTCAAAAGCTTCCTGAGAAACTTTACTCAAAATTGCGCATTTTCAGAAATGCTCGAAACGAAACTGGATCGATTTTTTACTTTCTCGCCTTTACTTCGCAAGAAGAGAATGTATAGGAATCGGGTGCCGAAAAACTGTTATTTCATTTACTTTAAATTTTGGTAGAAACTGTTAAATGTACTGCGCTCATTTGTTGGATTCTTTTTTTTTCCTGGGGCTTTTGCAGCTTCAGGGGATGCTGATTTTGACTACCCGCGTCGGGTACCCACTATGTTCCCCATTGGGATATATATTAACCTTTACACTAGACACACACTTGTAAGCTCCTCGGTCTGTGATCAGCAGCCTCACAAGGCCTTCCGCGACATCACACATACACGAAAGACAAGGAACAAACAACCATGCCCACGGTGAGATTCGAACCTGCGGCCCTTCGGACCAGGGCGCTGAGTCGGCATACTCTCTAGCCACCTCAGACATCCAGGTCGGCATTCGTTGTATTCTTTTGATATTTTTTAAAAAGACACAAATATTACTTTTTGAAATATCTCTCACGTTGTTAATATTGCATTGTGCGTATTTTTCGTGCTTTATTAAACTTTCTAGTGCAAGTGCTTCAAATGATTCCTAATGAATTTTCTCGAAAATTTCAATGTTGTGTGAAAATGGACATATTTTTGCGCGAATTGCGCATTTTCAGAACGCTGCTGTAACATTTCTCAAGTGCGGCTCCAATTTTGGTAATGAAAATTTGCACATTACACTTCTGTAATACTTTTTAAGTCATATTTCATTTCTACTCTTAGTGGACCGATTTCTACTCGTGGACCTTGGTGGAACTACTCTTAGTGAAAAAAATGCCATGTAGGCTCCATAGATGCAGCTGGCAGCTGGGAAGAGGAAGGGGCAAATCGAAAAGTTAACCTGGTCTAAAGAGATTAGGAAACTATCTAGTAGGATTAAATCTGAACAATCCTTTACCACTAGTTATATAATATTGTTTCATTATCATTAACCAATGTCACGACTATTGTTCGAATCCTTTACTCTCAAATTTCTCAAGTCTTAAATTTTTAATTATGATATAGTTTTTCGTTTCAGTTCTTTTGGAAAACATATTTTCTATAGGTACTCGAAACGGGTACTTTAAACGGCTAAACAAACAAAACATCAGTATTATAAAAGTAATTTATTAATTCACAAAACTTTTTTAAGTGGTGAAACATTTATATTCCAAATGTAGATGAATGTTGATGGATGTTGTACGTCTTCTTCTTTGATTGAATTTTCAAGCTATTGAATTCAACTAACAGCTTCACGATGCTAGAAAACTAAATTTTACTGTTTACCAATATACCCAACTATGACGTCTGAGCGACATCTTTCTAAAAAGCGGAGATTGGCGGAACCGTTTATATAGAAATAATCTCTTTTGATAGGTACCGGCTGATATCTGAATGGTCATCTTTCAACGGTGTCGGGCTGCTGGCTCTGCGTACGCGTCGTGTGTACATGGCGCAATCCATATCTTTGACAAGTCACATGAAATGAGACATGAAGTATTGCATTTGTTTCTTGCTAAGGCAGCTATTTATTTTTTGTGACAAATAGAATTCCAATTTTTATTTACTATCCTTTAATAATTTACATTGGAGGTTGATAAAAAACTGGGAAAGGAATAAAATATATTTATAATGTGAGGACGAGAAGAATAAAGGTTGGGGCTGTAGTAAATAGTTACTTTTGTTTCCTGGGCACCTCACCACGACAACTAAAATTTAATCGTACCATTCATAGGCAATATTAGGGCTTTCATAGTGTGTTTACATGACTTATTGTAATGCAAATTATTGCATTACAAGTAATGCAAGTATTGTATATGCATATTTATATGTATTGTAATATCTGTACATTTCTATATCTATTGTAAAGTTGCCTTATTAATATTGTAAAGTTGTGTTTAAAGTAGTCGCTAATGGCCTCTGTTGTCGATGCGACTTTAATAAACAAAATAACACATTTAATTGCCAAATCATCTAGTAAATTAAAGTTTATATAATCATTAAGTTTAGTCTTTGACGTAACACACGTGCAATTCAATTGCACGCTCTTCCTCCGCATTGCTCTTCAAAACGTGGTGACATTTCTGGATAAGCAGGGTGAATTGAGAACTTCGGTTTTAAGGTATTTGTATCCAAACAACCTGAGATGCAAAGCAATATACTGAATTATTAACTGCTGTTAATGCTGTTGTATAACTGCGACTCTTATAATTCAATTCCACTAAATGAGACAAACGAATTTTTTTTAAACTCCTTTCTATCCTGAATGAAAACATTTCTTAAATTACGTTTTCTTAGGGGGAAATGAATTGTATACGCATTCTTTATTTAAGTGATTGTTGTCACAAAAAATACATAGTCCAGTCACATTAATGTGACCACTGCCTAGGTTCGATGTAAACGTGCAATAACCCCTCACAGACAGGTGGCAGCAGTAACTGTGGAGCGTATACAAAGCATGTCGGATGAAAGCGGAAAATAGTGCAGTAGCTGGCGCAATTCAGAAACGGAGCGATTGATTGAACGTCCAAAAACACACAATCATTGTCTTTCTGTCCAAGGGCGGCAGCATTTACGAAACGGCTAAGTTTGTGAAGTGTTCGCATGCAGCCGTGGTTAAATTATACCGTGCGTGGCAAAACACCAGTGGCGAGGCAACACTGGTGCTCCACTGGCCATAGATGACAGAGGAGAACGATGGCTAGAGAGGATGTTTAAAGTATAGTATCGTGCGTGGCAAAATTGCGATATCCAAAACCGGCGCTGAGGCAACTGTGGTGTACCACGCATCATAAATGACAGGGGAGAACGACGGCTGCGGTGATGCGTACGGGCGGACAGACATGCACTGTAGAGCAACTGATCACCCAGATGAACCAAAGGGGTACCAACAGGGTCTCCTCAACAACCTTACAGCGAACGTTTCTGCGTATGGGGTCTCCGCAGCAGGCGCCTCTTTCATGCATCTCTGCTGACTGATGTTCTTGGGCGACAACGGTTGGAGTTTGCACGCTAATACCGCAACTAGACGTCCACTGAGTGGCAACAGGTCAACTTTTCAGATAAATCACGTTTACTGCTCCATCAGACTGATGGTCGTTGGCGTATGCGGCGTCAATCGTCTGATCTTTGCAACAATCGCCGGACGGGTCCAAGCTGGAGGAGGGAGCGTGATGGTGTGAGGAATGACTTCGTGGTATTCTCTGGGTGATTTTGACATTCTGGAAGATTCAGTGGATCAACAGAAGTATGCGTCCGACCTTGGGGATGTTCACCTTTATGTGCAGATCGTTTTTCCTCAGCCAGGCGGCATCTACCAGCAGAACAATGCAACGTGACATACAGCAGTGTACGTGCGTGGTTCCAAGAGCACCAGGATGAGTTTACAGTACTCCCTTGGCCATCAAACTTCCCCGATTTAAACTCAATCTGGAGTCTTTGGGACCATCTCGAGCCTGCTGTTTGCGTCATGAATCCGCAATCGAGCACTGCTGGCAACAGCAATGAAGTCGGCACGGCTTTACATTCCTTGCGGTACCATCAAGAACCTAATTTATTATCTTCATGCATGTCTCTGCAAAAGGGGTTTATTCAGGATTTTGATGGGTCACATTAACGTGATGAATCTTAATAATGATGCAGTCATTTAAATAATGATCCTCTTAAGTACGGCGCAGTCATTTACTAATATACACCGATATTTGTCAAAGACATTTGATAAAACATTAATTCTGTCCATTATCGAAATTAGTGAAAATTGCGCTTAAGTCTTATTATACCATGAGCCTTCTATTATATTTACCTCCATGAATTGCAGTTTCATTATGACAATTTATTTAGGTTTATCATGTTCCAACTGTTTTCTCTTTTGATTTTTCATTCTGTTGAGGGAAGTCAGTTATGTTCACAACATGAAATCAAAGTGTACAGAAGATGCATAACGTACCTTTTTCCCGTTGACATACTGCATTGTCCCCACAACGTTTCATATGCTCGCTCTTCTTTCAAGACTACTTTTCATCTCTACCACTGAATCTGCCTCTAACAG
The DNA here is from genome assembly GCA_031308135.1 of Acheta domesticus. Classification (NCBI taxonomy): domain Eukaryota; kingdom Metazoa; phylum Arthropoda; class Insecta; order Orthoptera; family Gryllidae; genus Acheta; species Acheta domesticus. The sequence continues at coordinate 24,148,208 of JAHLJT010009355.1, read as the reverse complement.
ACATTTTAATTATGTATCCTGAGTAGATAAGCAGGAGATGAATTTGTAAAAATATTTAATTTCCTGTAACAATTGTCGTAAGTGTGGTACAGATATTAAAACGCGTTATCCCAATAAAGAAAACAAAAATTGACAAACGAATAATCTCTTCTGATTTTTATTTTCTTTCTGAGAGCCAACTTAACCAACATAGTTAGTACGTTTAAATCAAGAATGTAATTGACATTTGTAAACTGCCGAGACATTTCCACTCATCAAAGGCGCTTGTGAAAGTGACGTCAGCCACTGAACGTTGTGACGGGTAATTTCAAACACATGTCACACACTCCCCCCCCCTCTCCCCCGTGCTTATTGTAACCAAGTGACGGGCTCCAAGCGAGCGGCGGCGCTGTGCTTCCAGGTCAGGTGGGCAACGTGATCACCAACCGCAACGCCAACCGCCTGGAGTTCGAGCGCCTGCTGGACGGCGCCAAGACGTACATGCGCCACCACAAGGTGCCGGGCGGCATGAAGCGCCGCGTGCTGCGCTGGTACGACTACAGCTGGTCCAGGTGCGTCCCGCCCGCCGCGCCACGCCCCGCCACGCCCCGCCACGCCACCGGCCGGACGGGGCGTGCGCTCGGGGGCCTAGCTTCAGTTGGTGTTATCGGGGGCAAAACTGCTGATAATTAGTTGTGATTAATATTTTTGGTTTCTGTCTGTATTTTCAATTATATTTATATGTTGGTCCATCATTTAGAACACAGAAAAAATCTTGAAATAACAGTTTTATGCGATATTAAATGAAATACATATTCTTTACAACGTTTCGGAAATAACTGGTGTCCATGTGTCAGGTGACAAAATATATTTATATTTATTTGTTTTGTCACCTGATGATGGAAACCAGTTATTTCCTAAACGTTGTGAAGTATATGTACTTCATTTAATATTGATAAAACTGTTATTTCAAGAATTTCTTCTGTCTCTTAAATGATGGACCAATATATTGATATAACAAAACTGCTGGTATAACACTCTCCCACGAATTAATTACAAAAATATCTATTACTGATTTTTTTATTTTATTTTAGCCTTTAGGATCTCATTAAGGGCAAAGGCCTCCTTTACAGGGAATGTGAGGTTGGCACACATGATATTTTTGTATAAGACAAAATCATTAGAATATAATATAAGCCAAAACGTAATAATAAAAATACAGACATAATATGACATACACTTAATAATAACATAAACATAATCATGAGCACCTAATATACAATAATATTTGCTTCTATATTGTTTGTGTCTTTTGTCTTTGATTTGACTGAATATTACTGGGCTTTTAATTCACATTATTACTTTTCTTTCTTATTATTATTTACGATTTAAATGTATAACTGTTAATTTTTTAATAAATCATTATAAAATTACGTAATTGCAACTACAAAATTATCTAATTGGTGTCACCCGGGGTGGACCGCCACCCCCCACTGCCACACTAACTGCGCCCCTGCCTGCGCTACCACTCGAAAATAGACTGAGAGGAAGCGGGGGATGTTGTGGTCTGCAGGCCTCCGAGTACTGGCGTTAACCCTAACGATCACATACATACACATGTGAAATTTATGATGAGTAAAATACGTACATGGAAAGTTACTTTAGGGTTCTTTCATTTGCTCTTTCCCCTTGTTTCACCGTCATTATCCTCACGGCGTTGTTATATTATGTGCTCATTGACTATAAACTCTGTATATACTGCAGATAATGGCTTAAAGTCACAATGAGTAAATAGTGGATATTCCTTCCTTAAAACTATGTCAAAAGGTAATGCCGGCCGTAACTTCTATCATTTCCCGTCTACCGGTAAAGAATAGAAATTGAAACTGTCACAAAGAATTGTTACCGAAGTACGTGTCAAAATGATTTATATTTTTTAAACTTTGAAGACTTACAATATTCAAGTTTGGTAACGTAGTTTAGAACTAATATAAACACTATACTCCCTCTTCTTCTGGTAAATAATTGAGGAGAAAGTATTGTTAGGTGAGACGTGAAAATGTTAATCAACATTCTCTTCAGTTATGCACATCATATGAATCCCTTATATTTAAATTCATTTTTCAGTACGATAACTATAATTTATACTCACTTGACATATCGAATTACAATTTCTGTAATATATGCTTGTTTTTCCTCCAATTTTTTTCCGCATTTTTATTCCAGTGTTCTTGTTATCTTCACTCGCATTTCCTTCACTCTCAACCTACAACGGACGTTTGTTTTGGCAAGTCGTTTTCTTCTCACGGTAGCAGCAAGCTCTCCGAGGAGCATCCGTCCGCGTTGCCAAAATTTTTGCGTTTACGCGGCGAGGTAGGTGAAAAGCTGCCTGCAGATCCCTTGACGATCCCTCTCCGCTCTCAAGAGACGAATTAATTGCCAAGGAACGTCGTTTAATCTTCGCGGCAGCCCTGTGGGGAAATCCCATCGAGGACGGGCGAGCGGGTGGGCCGGCCGGCGCGCCGACAGAGGCAGGCCAGCCGCGCCTCCACGGCCGCCCTCGCCTCCACCACCGCCTTCGCCAACATCGCCACCTCGCCGCCGCCACCACCACCGACGCCGCCACCGCCGCTGCCTCCGCTGCTGCCACCGCCGCCGCCGCCGCCGCCTCCGTCGCCGCCTCCGCCGCCCCCGCCGCCCCCGCCGCCGCCCCCGCCGCCCCCGCCGCCGCCCCCGCCGGCCCCGCCGGCCCCGCCGGCCCCGCCGGCCCCGCCGGCCCCGCCGGCCCCGCCGGCCCCGCCGCCACCGCCGCCACCACCGCCGCCACCGCCGCCACCGCCGCCACCGCCGCCACCGCCACCGCCACCGCCACCGCCGCCGCCGCCACCGCCGCCGCCACCGCCGCCACCGCCGCCACCGCCGCCGCCGCCGCCGCCACCACCGCCCCCGCCGCCTCCGCCGCCACCGCCGCCACCGCCGCCACCGCCGCCCCCGCCGGCCCCGCCGGCCCCGCCGCCACCGCCGCCACCGCTGCCGCCGCCGCCGCCGCCACCGCCGCCACCACCGCCATCGCCGCCACCCCCGCCACCGCCGCCACCGCCGCCGCCGCCGCCGCCACCGCCGCTGCCTCCGCTGCTGCCACCGCCGCCGCCGCCGCCGCCGCCACCGCCGCCACCGCCGCCACCGCCGCCCCCGCCGCCCCCGCCGCCCCCGCCGCCCCCGCCGCCCCCGCCGCCACCGCCGCCACCGCCGCCCCCGCCGGCCCCGCCGGCCCCGCCGCCACCGCCGCCACCGCTGCCGCCGCCGCCGCCGCCACCGCCGCCACCACCGCCATCGCCGCCACCCCCGCCACCGCCGCCACCGCCGCCGCCGCCGCACGCTCGACCCGCCACGGGCCGGGAGCTCCCATCCGCTCAAGTGCTCGCGCTAAAAGGATGAGCCCCTCCGGGAGGTCCCGGAATGTGTCCGCCGGCCGGCTGAATGGTTGTCGCTCAATTGTTGGTCGAGCCCATGAAGGAAATTCTCCGCAGTCGACCACACGAGTTGTTTGGACAGATTCCGTGTAGAAGGGAGAGAAAAACCCGCCTGCAGTCTTAGTAGGTGATGGAAAGGGGGAAAGAACATTATTAATCACAGATAAAGGAAATGTGAAGGATTCTCCTAGCACATCATAAAACTCGCGAAGATTTTTAGGTCTAATAACTTCAATAAACTAACTTCTAAATAGAAGATAGCCGTCAAAACCATTGATATTTTCTTATATTTGAATTTGAATATTTTTGTAATCTGCACGGGAAGATAGGAAGTACACCTTTCAGAAGAATTCAATATTATTGGAAAGAAATGTTCATCTGCACTTGAGCGATAGTGCAAATTTAAACTGCATTAATGTTTGGAAAGCGAAGATACGAATTATGATTCTAAAATTAACGATATAGAGTTTCATTCTTCTTTAGACGAACAGTCAAATAAACGAAAAATTATTATTTAAACAAAAATTTACAATCCTTCAAACCAAAGACTATTTACAAATAAATTTGAATTGTTTATGAAACAAATTATCTCTACACTACATATTCAAATTCTTGTTTTCTTCCTTGTCATATTTTATGCAATCAATATACACTTCAATTATAATTTCTATCCATTACGGATTTAAATAAAATGTTTAATTTCATATTAATTGCAGTTCTTACGTACGTCTCTCGCATCCGAATCTGCATACCCCACTATCATTATAGTTAATCACTTCTAGATGTCCTTCCCTATTTTGAAACCTGAGTTTGTCATTCCTTTCAGAGTCTATCTTTTTCTTCTGAATAATTCTTTCTGGGTCATCTTTCATAATCGAGCCTTTTCACGAGACAAACCATTTTAATTTTCGTGTTTCTATTTCATCTATAATCGATTTTTGTACCTGCATTTGCCTAATTTCTACATTTATTGTGTTTTATTTTCTATATGCAAACACTTCCTAAAATATTCTTCTATAGCCTCAATATTTTTTCTCTATTTTTCTCAATGCGGTTTCTAAGCCACATAGCTCTGTACTTTGTATAACAGAGTCAAAAGTCTTTTCTTGATAGATATGAATATTTTTTTTCTCCAGAGACGCTAGTTTAACTTTCTAATGGTTTATCGTCCATATGTAAACTTTGAAACATTTTCTGTAACCTCCTTATTCGCATACAATTCTTTCCAAATATTTAAATCCATTACATGATCCTTTATGATCTCCATTTATTTCTATATTGATTCTCGTATTCTCTCCCATTACCATACATATTTTGCAAAACAATTTATTTAATTCTGCTTTTTGTATGTTCCCTTGATCTTTCGCATCACATTTCCCATGTGAGTTTCACCATTAGACAAAATCACCTGGTCGTCAGCAAATAATGTATGCAGGCAATTTCCATTTGCAGTAAAATCTGTCTAAATCGGAATCGATTGGGACAAACTTTTTTTCCGGTTTAGGAAGGTTTCCGTTTTATGCAGGGTTGTACGTTCATGACTTATTATATTGACATTCCTGTCTTGAAGCTAGTAACATGACTTTATTATAATTCTAAAACATACACTAACATACAACTTATTTACGGACGAAATCATCAATAACGAATATTAAATATAATTATTTCTCACAATTCGGTAAAAGGATGTCGAATATTTCACGACTTGTTCATTGACATAATATATTTTTTTCAACATTAATCTAGAGTTTTTGCATTTTGGTTTTCTCTCTTACTAACACCTCTTCAATTGTTTTCCAAGGTTGACAAATTTTAATAGAGTTTTATGTTGTTGTTTTTTTCATTGTCAAACTGGTTGTGAAACTCATGAAAACACACCACCTCACTGGCTACTGGCTGCACCTGGACTACTTGCAGACTCTTTCAACGCACAATGTGTTACAGCCCAGAGTACTAGGTCTATCCGACACTACCCACGCGTGGCCTTGAGCAATGCGGCTCTGGTCAAGGAGTTACTATTGTCAATGCGAGGCAGGGAGACTCGTGAAATGAAGCCATTCCCGTACACCTACCCACGCTTAGAGAGTTGGGAGAGAGGAAATTTCCGTAAGACCTACACCTTGAGAGACAAATGATCCCAAGGTCGAATTCTACGATAACAGCGGAAGCCCCTTTCCTTCACTGTACGGCTTCCACGTGTGAAACTCGTACAACATAGAGATATTAAAACAAACTTGCAGATGCATTCATTCCATTAAGAGTATCTCGCGTGTCTTTGCGAAATGCATTAAATTAACATAAATTCCGTTTACGAAGCTTTCCCCCCTGCAGGACATGAAAAACCGTTCCGTTTCCGCGTTGAACATATTCCGTTTTATGCTGTGTAAAATGCCATTAAACTTCACGGGTCGCAGAAATTTTCCGGTTAAGACAGGTTTCCGGCTTCAACAGGTTCCAGTTTAGACAGATTTTACTGTACATATCTTCTCATATCTCTATATTTATTTAGCCATTCTTTTAGAGTTTCATGCATGTAAATTATAAACAAAGTAGGTGATAAACAACACCCTTGTCTCAGACCCTTTGTTTGTAAAAATGACTGTACAACTTCATCACCCACTTGTGTGCTTGTCTCTTAAGGTAGCTGTCTATTTGAGGAAATAATGTCAAGTAAATTGTTTTTATTTTGTTTTCTCTTGTACGTTTGATTTCTCTATGCTCATAGAGATAAATTAACTTTTAAAACAACATTTCTCGATTTGTTTATAATTAATTGGCCAAATGCAGATTTTTACTTCAAGCATCCTGTCTCCACAACAGGTTGGTGTATTTTATAGTTCTTTTTCTACATTAATCACAAAGGTATATTCTAGAGATGGACTAGAATGGTAAATTTCCTGTGAAAAATAGTCAGGATTTTATTATTTCCCAAAAATATTTGTTTAAAAGTATATTATTGACATTTTAGTTCATTTATCTGAACCTTTTACACATTAATTATTTTAGATTCTCTAGATCTATTATCTAGATCAAATTATAGTTTGCAAGCTGCACGAAGAATTGTATCATTATCTTTTTTTATTTATGATGTTTGGTATGAATAAATGTGTTGAAAATTCCCAATACAGGAAAAATGCAGCTGAAGTTCACTCACTCAGGCTTAGACAGCTGACAATAGTATCCGTTGCACCTGCGCACTCGCTTCGAAAAAAATTGCTCAAACACTCAAAACCGCAGAAAGAAATAGTTGGAACCATTTAAAAGAGAATAAAACGTAGCAGAAGACTTAATAAAAATTCAAACATGATATTTCACGATTTTTCACAATTTAGTGGTAGATAGCTACCTTAATTCACATACCAAACATTTTCTGCATTCATATATTCGGCACTGATATCAGAGTTTTCCAGACTTTGAAAGAGCCATCCTAATGATATCGTATCGTAAGATTGTTCTATGTTGATAAAATAGTCTTTATTTATTGTTAATCTCTTTTTTATTCTTTGCTTTACTGTAAAGCTGTTGTCGATACAATTTCTGCCAATTGCAAAACCATTTGTTTCCTCTTCTGTGTTGAACTCCCCTTCAAGTTCCTGATTTAAAATTCGTTCATATAGCCCTTCAGTGCCCTTGCTGTACACTATAAAGGCTCATAAATCACTTAAGACGTTGAAGGCGAAGGTAGATATCATATCTCTGATCATTTTTATGCAGATTCGACAAGTCCGTCCCTTAGCATATGTTAGCGGAAAAACATGCTGTCGGGGATAGTCTAGGCGACCACCATGGCTTTCGCGTATTGCAGGTTGCCTATACTTCTTTGCTACCATTGCAGCTCTTACGACTTACGAATTTTGAGAGCGAACTTATGTATATTGATTCTCAATATGCATAAGTTCTCGAAAATTTGCCTTGCCATGAAATGAATGTTTACAAATAAGTTAACAACAATGTTAGTTATCAACCATACTCTCTATGTAAATAATTAAAACCAGTTCATGTGTAATCGGAAAAATATTTACAGCGTACACAGCGAACGCTCTCCACACTTTAATCGGCTTATGAAGCTCAGGCCATCAATTGACGTCACTCCCCAATCAGAAGGTCAAGGGATTCGAGTCCCAACGGTGGCAGGATTTTCGGCACTACCCAGGTTGCTAGGTCGAATTCGGCTGCTGTCCGGCGAAGAATCCTATTGGTAGTTTTCCGTGGTTTCTGCGATCGACACCAGGCGAATACCGAACACCTAAACTAACGAGCCAAGGACCGCGTTCGACCTTCCTTCCTCTTCCTTGTCCCATCATCACCCCTTATACTGTATATACTTACATCCACTGCACTACCACACATGCCGGGAGACCACTCGAGGGCATAGATCTAGTCCTGGCTGCGGCTGTGCCTTGCTGGAGGGAGATACGTGCTTGGGGAAACCCTGCGAGCCGACAAGGTTGATGCCGGATTTCTCCATCCCTCAGGGGAAGATCGTCACCTCCCGTGGAAAAAAACAAATATGCACTACACTTTTGGGACTGATGACCTTAGTTGTTGACGTGCCCGGAATCACTAATTAATCAATTCACAATTTAATAAATTCAATCTTTTATATTGTCTAACGTTCACATTTCACCCAGTGTTAATAACCAACCCATATTCAAAAAGCGAGCAGTAAGATGACAAACTCTAGTCCTACTTAATTTTTATTAATTTAAGAGAAAACCCTTTAATATTAATCCAAGTGTCATCACGAACAGAATGGCAATGTGAGCACTATTTGTAGTTGTGGCGCCTCGTTGGCAGGGGGCGCATCCAGGGCGGCGGAGACATCAACACGGCGCTGGGCCTGCTGCCGGACAAGCTCAAGACGGAGCTCGCGCTGCACGTCAACCTGAGTGTGCTCAAGAAGGTCAGTCCCACGCCTGCAGCCCCCTGCCTTATTGACAGTAAAACTTGCTCAAGGCGGAACGTGAATAATGCGGGAATCTGAATATTATATATTACTTAATGGTTGTCTGTATAATGTTTATTATAATAAATCTTGTTTATGTTAATAAATGTTGCGTTTCAATGTTTAGACAATTAGTTCTTGAATTTTTTTTGTTTTATTTTCTTTGTAGTCTGTCTAATAAGAACATGAATTGTAGACATGCCAAACAGCAGTTATACAGTATTACATTATATAACGCGGAAACAAATGTCTAATACGGAAAAAATACTGATCCCTTGAGGTTCCATATTGAGCAAGTTTTACTTTATTACGTTTTTATTCGTTTTTTCATTAATTTCTCTTCATGGTTTTTTCCAGTCAAGGTAGCTAAAATACAAATTTTAGAACATTTCGTCATTGAATAAAAATAATATTACTCTGATTTTGCTATTTCAATTGCAGGAATTTATTATGATGCACTTCGTCTTTTTCTTCGGTTTCTTCACCTTCGGAGATTCTCCTTTCATAGATTCCGATTTTTAACTACTTAATCTGCGTAGCCTTCTGAATGAAATTTGCTTCGTTCAAAGGTCGTATTTGATATCCCCTTGAAATTTGTTATTTTGTAAAGCAACAGATTGTTAACGTGGTGATAGATCTGTGTGCGTGTACGGCAATGCGAACTTAATTTCCATACACTTTAAAAATAAAATGATCTCAATAATTACCATTTTCTCTTATTTCTTGTTTGCATGTAAAATTTATTTTCATGTAATTCATATATATCCATTTACATTTTCAAAGCAAGGTTTACGCTATGGAAAGAGTTGTATTTACCACCTTGAAATAGTTTATTTTCTCGGTGAATTTCCGTCTGAGGTACATTTCACCAAATTGCTTAGGTTTATTAAAACATCCCTATTTGACACAAATGCACGAACTTGAAAAGTCATGCCGTGAAAAGAAGGGAAATTAGGGAATATTAGGGAAAAAGTAGGGACGTATTTATTCCGCAAACAAATGTATCAAAATTATTAAATACTCATCAAGAAAATGTTATTTTTGCTAAACAATTTCAGAAGTGAGAAATTATTTGTAAAGTGAACTAATGAAACATTGATTTAATGCATTATTATTTACATACTAATTAAAATGTTGGTAATACATATTTGTATAATGTTTTCATTGCCCCTACTTTACATGTTTAAATTACTGATATTATTGTACGAATAACCACTGCTATTTCAGGAGAACAATTACTAGAATTTCGTTAATGTCCTTTTCTCTTGAAAGCAAATGTTATGCTTTATTTGTAAGCTTTTGTATTCAACATTTAGAGACTTTTAGTAAAATTAACGCGCGAATAGAGTTGTTAGGAGATTATTATGGCTGTTTTAGAAAATTCATTCATGTTATTGTAACCGACACTAGTTTCAGCGTACCACAGAAACGTGATAAATCGACCAAGCGAACATGGGTCGTGATAACATGTAGTAACCTATGCGTACTAACACTGACCATTGTTGCATTATTTTCCCCTTTTACCTTATGTGTTCGTATCGGTTACTTCATGAATGATATCTCGCTCGGGGACTTATGTAAATCGGATCTAGGCACTGGTGACGGATATACTTTCAATGCATTGTTAATCATAGCCCCACATGACGAAAATCTGTGTCTGGCAGAGTCCAGGGACCGTTTACAAAATAATGGGAAAAACAATGTTTTTTTTCAATCAGAACGTCACGTTGTAAAAGGGTTTTCCGTGGATATTTAACCGCCCCACGCGGTCAAGGAGGTGCAATGGCAGAGAAATGCATCTCGAGGGGTAACCACCCCCCCTCTGCCCTCCGCATCGCCGCAACCGTGGACCCCCGTTTAAGTGGCTTTCCGCGGCGCTGTATTGCTTTTGCCGAGAGCGGAATGAAATGCGTATTTTAAAGGTTACGATGCCCATCTTCAGTAACTTCATTTAAGCAGCCTCCCCCTCATTTAATTATCCCGGCTGCCGCGTTGGATCTTCCGCCCTATCGATTGTCGGAGCGGCGCGGCGCGGCGGCGGCGGCGGCGGCGGCGGCGTCCTCCGCCGTCCTCTCCTATCCTCTCCCACCCTCTCTCAGGATCCTCCGACTGCTCTTCTCAGCCGACCCCTCTGCGTCTACAAGGACACCCCGAGCAAGGCGCCACGAGGCTAGAGCTGGAAGTGCTGCCTCACTAATTCCTTGGGCACCTTGCAAGTTCACGGCAGAATTCTCTATAGACCAGGCTCTCGTAACGCATGTGGTTTAGTTTGTAGAGCAGTTTCATCATCATTAAATATCTTCAACGAACTTTAAACATCATCGTATTGAAGCATAAAAACACTTATCCATTTATTTTCATTTGAAAATATTTTCTAATCTATTGTAAAATAATCAGTTCATTTATACTCTTCATATATTCACGCTAGCCACTTCAATGACGTTTGCCAGAGCCGTTGACCGGTGGTACAGATGGCAGCGAAGGAAAAAAGAACATTTCTTCACCGCACAGCCGGTATCAAATGAAGCTCTAATTTCCGAATGTTTTTATTCTTTCAAGCGCAGTAAAGCGTAATAAACTGCGGATATTTGCCTCCAGCAAACTATACTGATCGGAGTTCGCGTAGAAGACGTAAACGTCAGCAATTGCAAAAGATGTGTAACTCCCCATCTAGCGTGTCGAATTTTAATGGTAGTTTATGCAATTAGGTAATAATGTTAAGCTTTATTGCATGAGTACATGTTTTGAAAACGACCGACGTTAGGAACGAGTTTTAAAATTTGTACGACTGCTATAAACCAATATTAAAAGAGAGTCGCATACGCTATTTTTTGCAAATCAGCATTAGATATTTTTAAGAGAATCAAACATAATTTTGTGAAACAACATTATTTTGACGTCTCGGGCATTTTATATGTGCACGAGAAAATGGTGATCGGCTGTTCCGTTTACCTTTATCTCCTCACGATGCTCTCGCTGCGATTGGCTGAACATGTGATGATGCACTCATTCATGCCGTAAAATTGTAATACTTTATCATTTGCGTCATAAAACTCCCGATTATGAACGATCTGTTGCAACAAAAAACGTCGTTTATAATGTTGGAATGCAAAATAATAGTTTATTACGTTGCTGTTTGCGTTCATCACAACTCGTTTCAATTTGGAGCGGGTAAGTCTGGATTCCCGGTGGTTTATTTCTTATTGTGGTCACTGAGTTATTCGGTTGTGAATTTTATGCGTGCGGGTAAGTCTGGAATATATTTTGACAGATACTAATGGCAAAACAAAAGATATGGCTCTAAAAGGCATAATGAATGAGTAGCTCTAGTTTTTTTACACGCTACTCAGCATCAAAGTTTATTATAGTCCTACTTGTGTAATTAACACACTGTTTCTTAATTTTTTTACACTATGAACGATTGGAATCTGTAAAAACCTCTTTGTTAGGAATTACAATACATTTACATTGTAGGTCGTCGAGCTTTCGGCAGCAATGTTTTAGTAGAAACTTTTTGCGTGTTAAACTAATTAATACTTACGAAATTGCAACCAATTAAAGTGTACTCAGAAGTTACATAGGCATATAATTACGTTATTCCTGAGGATATCCTTTCCTTTAAAATTTTTAAAAAAAATATTATATATCTTCTTTAAGTTCTTTGTAAATTTCGTTGTTCCAGGTTTCGCCGCGGTTTATAACTACTGAAATGAAGTACAATGATCCTAATAAAGTGAAACGAAGGAATTCTTTCGTAATGACATTTTTAAACTGGTACTGGCGGCTATGACTAACACCCTAAAAGATTTCCCTTTAACAATGCACCCACGATATTTACACACTTTCAGGGTTCTCGTTTTGTATATTTCTCTCACAAAACAACCAACAAGAAAGGGAATGAGAAACATACATTCTCATGACAAGCATAGAACATTTTTTAAGTAAGCATTTTCGCTTAAATCGCTTAGATTACCAGTGACAAATAACAAAATGTTAGAAACTTTTCCAGGACATAGCCCTTTTATATTGTCCGACATGATGTAACATAAAAGTCAGCAAGAACAAACGCTTATGACTTCGACGAGAGAACAATACAGTAGTTGTCGTTGACCGAAGATAAATCAATACTTATCTACCATCAAATTACTTCTGATACAATCCAATACGACGAGATCGTCATAGAATTTTAAAGAAGATATCTCATAATAGTGAACTTGCCACAAAACATCAGAAATTAGTGAAATGCTACGTTTTTGTCGGAGACTGTAGACCTTTTTAAATGACTTTTCCAGCCGCCGCCTACTTTAAAATTCCATCTGCTTCAAAAGGTACCCTACGGGCGAGAACAGTGGAGCGGTTAATCAAAGAAAGAAAAGAAGAGAATACGGATTTTTCGTAACTGCTCTTGCGCTTAAGACGTAGGGGGGAACAAACGACAGCGTACCCGTTGACGCAACAAATCCTGAAAGCTTCCAAGATTTTACCAATAAAGAGTGCTTTTAAAAATTCTTCATTCAAATTGCATGCATATCTAATTCATTGCAGAAATTAAGAAGCAAAATTACTTAAAAATAGAAAAGTTTATACATTTATTATATTTTGGATTCCGTTTTATTACACTTATTTTATACAATTATTTTCACTAGGATTGCTGCGTCATGGTAAGAGAAAATCAGTTTTCAAATAAGTGTAATTCACGCTTATTTCATGGCATCTTTTCCTATTGGTATTCCTTCCCAATAAGTTTCATATTTATGAAATTCTTGCAGAAATGTCCTGTAAATAATGAGAACCCAAACTTATTTTGTAATATAGAAAATTACAAGAGAATTATGAACTTGGATCGTAAGAAACAGCAGCATGTATGAAAGTTCATTCACTTATTAATTTAATTTTACATTATTTAGTAATTGCGAGATAGCATATTTTTGATTCTTAAACTGAACTTTAACACTGATTTATGACCTTTCACCGCAAATGCATCTTCGTATGGTTTCTCCAATATTTCAAAATTGGGATATGAGTTTACCAGAATTATTTATTAAGCATTTTCAGAATTTGAGCAGTACCTTGCTTCTTGGCTAATGGGTGATTTGATGATAACTGATATGATGATGACGATGACGATGACGATGACAGACAGCAATGGTGAAGTGAGGGGCGGGGAAACGTGAGAAGCCGATCAAAACTTTTGGCAACCATCTTTGTATTCTTCAAATTCCAAATGAAGGGATCAGGATTCGAACGTGATATGCGAAGAAGGAAAGATAGCGAAAAGGCAACTACACTATAGATCGTCCCAATATAATGGTTGTTTTAAGACGTGCATTTTGGAACGTAAATTACAGTAAATTGCTGCATATAACAAAAATACCAAAATGTCGCCAGATTCTTTGCCCTTCTTAAATATGTCTTTGTATAATATTGAGATTTAGCATTGGTGTATAGTTAAATTTGCGTGCCTGGTATTATTCTCTGAGAAAATTCCACAAATTGCGGGACATGAGCTGAAAATTGAAGAGTCACTCTTAATTAAATAATCTATTTTTTAATTAATGCACATATAACATCTTTATTTGAATCTTACACATTATTGCGAATATAATTGTGTTACCTCAACCTTTAATGATAAGTTATTCCAGGAGCTTATAAATATTAGGGACAGAAATTACCAAATGGAATGCTTGTACAAAAGTGTGAACTATTTTTAATGGATTTTGGGGGTTCGCTGTGAAAACTTACAATCATCGAGGATGTAAATGGACAGTTTCTTCTTGGCTGAAAATTATTCCCATTAGTTTGAACTAACTGCTAGTAGTCAATCTACGTTTGCTAGGAAGATAATCTTAGTACGTAAAGCGTTTACATTATCTCCTATTATTGTAGCACACAACATTCAGTGGGCTAAGGGTTGGTTTTTAACTTTACTCTTGTATACGATATAGTCTAACAGAAAGCTATGACACAAGCAATTTACAGAAATTGTTCAATTGTTCAAAAATCAATTGCTACTAATTTCAACAAAAATGCACAAAGAATTCTCCTATTCCACAACATGAAACGTGTAACGTGATCTCGCGTGTACGTTTCGCTTGCTCAAATGAACGAATTTAAATCGAATGAATGTTTGCAGCACCAATTTTATGTGCAGTAGAGATAATTTACATTGATGAAAACGACTGGAAATTGCATATTCCGTTGAGAATGATAAACGAAATGAATACAGAATACCATTATCTCGGCCAACCGTGCACTTTCCCCTCATGTACTACGAGAAAAATGCAACTCTCATATTAGAGTCAATGTGAATTGAAATAAATGACCTTACCATGATGGCTTTTTGGTACAATGGGGTGTTACGTTCTGGCGTCAAAACATTTTTTTCGACTGGAAGAAAATGTATGTTTATTAGATGGTCGTTATTTCGGCAAGGTCGGATATTTTTTGTATCTCCCTCTATCGGATTATCCTCTTCGGATCCTTGTGTGTAGTATACTACACACAAAATTTCTCATTTTTTTTATTTGAAGTCGTTCAGATTCGTTGTGTTGCGGGAAACACATTACTTGTTGTTCGCATAATGACTACTAGACTTCAGGCGATTTTATAAATCCAGTGGAAAGTCTCTGGGACCGTTTAGAACGTTACTGTAACGAATTTTCTAACCACATGCGTTCAGAGGCGCTGGATCAGAGGAGGTTATTAAAATACGACTCCTTGTCTAAGGTATCGCACAGAACACATGGTTACTAAACCAGTATTAGTTAATGCTGAAACCAATAACTGTTAATGTTAATATCACTTAATTATTACGTATCATTCAAAGAACTAGTGTTCTTACTTTCTCTTAACAAAATTACCTCGGACAAGATGGTTTTTGCAAAACATTTTGTGAGAGAGCAAAATAGTTCGACAAGAATAAATTATAATTAAAATAATACCTTTTATATTATAGTTTGACACGGTGTAATATTTTTGAAAGTGAATTAATTTTAAGAAATGGAAATAATTTCAAAAAATGAAATATCTTTGATAGATAACATACGGAAGGGACAGTATCACATTCTTAAATTCGATTCCGATTCAGACTTCTAGATTCGGGTTCGAGAAGTCAAAAATAGCTTGTTTAATGAAGAAACACGTTCTTTTCATTCTCTCATCTGTACCTTCTCTCTGAGAAAAGTTGGCTTCAACGCACCAGGATCTCTAGGGCACGCAAAAGTCTCGTTGAACTATATGTTCTAGAGAGATAAAGAATAATCACACTGAAAGAAATTTTTGTAAATTGCTGTCAAGTTCTATACATTTAAGCAGCGTAATGGAGTTATTACTTATATTGGAAACCTATATGCAAAGAGTTAGAGCTTTATAAATATTTACAGCAAAATACTTAATAAGAAACGGAGAATTGCTTATGAACTCACTTTATAAGGTAACAGAGAACTAATGAATCTTCAAACGCACATACTTTCTCGTTTTATTTGTAACAGTTCCGTAAAATTGTCGTATTCCAACTTATAACCTACTTCGGTCAACACATGGAAAACTCTTGAGCAAAAGAGGCGTGGAAACTGTAATTTTCAAAATTTAATATGATTTAATGAAAATCGGACTTACGCCGTATTTATCAGAGCACTTTGCTCTATTTTAGGTCTTTCTCTCCTTTGTGTGAACTTGACAATTCCCACACGAACCTGATTGAGCGTTTGGAGGCGCAGCATTCACAGAGCTGCTGTACACACTACCGATCACAACTACTGAACACAACTACGGTAAATTTGTGACATAACCGCGCCGTATTCCTGCTTTGATGCATACAATCTACTACTGCGCGTAAAATGCTGACTTCTACACACTTCCCTGGAAACTGATGAATATCCAAACGTTCAAAGCGTAGTTTGACACCAATTCGTCTCATGATTTTGTTGATGTTGTTTCCTACACTAGTTATAAATTCAACAATCTCGACAAAACAATTTTTAAGTAGTAGGTGGCTACTTGCTCCCCTACAGATATCTGATGCGATAAGAGATGACACTGAGTAGTCGCGTATGTCACAAAACTTCATTGCTGCTGCTGCTGCTTCTTCTTCTTACACTCCCTTTCCACTTGCCTTAAAAGATCGTTAGTCTCATTTTCGTTGAAATCTCTGTTTGTTTGTTTTTCAAAAATTGAAAATGTTCAAAATGTTTTCCGCGCCTTTCTTCAACTATAACATTGAAGATAGATTTTTTTCTGAATGAACTCTCTTCTTTACAGATCTTGAAATAAGATCATGTACAATTGTATTTATTTTCTATTTACAAAATTAAAGCTCATCTAGTTTTTTTGTTGACATGTTTTCTGTTATTTACTTATTTTGCTATTTTTAACATTTTGTTTTAAGTTAAATCATCATCTAGGTTATTAGCGACTAAATAATTACAACATTTTACAATAACAATATTCAGTATTAGATGTGTAGATGGTACGATTTAATATGTATTTTTGATCATAAAGGATCAATCAATGTTGATTCCAGGAATTAAAACTTTAGCATAAATATATTTATTGTTAGCTCAACGTTTCGCACATTCAGTACGTGCCTTGTCAAGAGCAATACAATTATGGCAACGGTTGACAATGGTATACAAATTGATATAAAACAATGGAATACAAAATTATTGAAATAAATATCAATATCAAATGTTCGAGAAAGTCTGTTTTATTCCATAGAATCACTAATTTATTCATAGCGCTCCATGGCGCCTCTGCTTCCACGGTGTTTCAACGTTACTGTTCGTAAATGCCCAATTATATTACTTACATTTATAATATCTTTGAAAAAATTAACGTTTAAGCTGTAATATTTCCTCCGTGGCCTTGTATCAAAGTTACTCCAAATTTACTGACAACAAACTTTGCGTTATAGTACGTAATATATTAATTAAGGTTGATAGCCATTTATCTCCTCTTCATATTCGTGTAAGTTGTTAGTTGTTAGTCTTCGAGCTGGTAACTCCATGTACTTGAAACTTTGGAAAACAACACTAATGAAGCTAGTTCCTTTACAAAATTACGACCGCATGGGCCAATTCCCTTAACCACTAACCCGGGGGGACTTCTATATTTGTGATTGTAAGCGATTCTCTCGTAAACCCTAAAATTGCGCAATGTTTCACAAGAGGAAAGCTATAACCTCTTTCAGAAACTTCTTGGAGAGATAAATCGATTAAATCACTTGTACACTTGCGTTTCAAAAATAAAAATCGCGTCCGTAATAGCTCAAGGGAAACATTTTCAATTTTTTCAGATTTAACTCTTTTGCTTAGGGGTTGGAAAGGATAAAACCAGATGATAGGAGAAAGAGCGCTGTCTTAATGGGCATTTAAAATTCAACGAAGCTTTCAACGGTAATCAGACTTTCCCTTCGTATCTCTCTCATCCACTCTAATTTTTTTAAATTATAAACAACATTCAGAATTACATGTGGTCAAAATGACTGCGAAATATCCAAGCGCCTATACTAATTGATTTAATTAAGTAATTAAGTAGTTTCAATAAAGTAATAAAGTATGGAAATCAAATTCAAAAAGACGGTATTGTGAGAAATGAAAAATAAAATGCTTGAGTACGAACCTCTCAAGAGAATTAAATCTTCTAGAAAATAAATAAAGAATGTGTTCTTTTATGTGTTTATTTTAATGTTTTTAAGTACCTAGCACGTTATGCAGCCTGATTTCCAGTTTTTGTTTCAACTGCTTTTTTTCATCTTTTCTTTAGCAGTAAACAAACATAACTTTTTATATCCCTTTTCCTCCAAAACATACAAGTCTGCTGCGCAACTACAGAGAATAACGGACTAAGCATAATTTCTTAAGCGAACTTGAAGTTGTTTCCCCTTTGGGGAATCTTCCAATGAGAGCAATCCAGCAAAGCAAATCGTCAATGACGCAAAAGCGACGCAATGCGCAACGTCAATGACGCAAAAGCGTTGTAATAGAAATTGGTGTTATTATGACATAGGACCCACTGTGGTTTTCTTAGATCTTCAATTCCACTGTTTAACTTAATAAAAATAATGGAAAAGAAAGTATTTGATTTGATTTCATTTAATTTTTTATTTAATTTGATTTATTTTGTTAAAAACGGTATAAATCGTATGTGACATATGGGAGAGAAATACAATCTGCTCACGTTTTTTGTGGGCCAGAATTTTCTCTTTCACCTTTTAACCACAAATATTTAAATGTTGAATAAATGTTCCAACAATGTGAGGTTAGCAACATTTGTAATCTTAGATATTTTCGCCCCTGAGGTATAGAAAAATCGATCGTGTGAAGCATAACGTACAGTCTACAATAGGTAGGTGTCGGAGAAAATAGCAAGAGAATATTAAAGAAACAAACATTGATTGGGTTGATTTAAATTGAAGATTAATATGTTCCAAAAATCTTTTAATAAATACTAATATATAGTTAACGATTTTCTATTCATTTCTGTCATAAAATTAATTAAAATTGAACTCTAATAAAATAAATTAAATAATTACACTCGTTTGTAGCAAATCATCGTGAGTGAACACTTTAGAACTTCAAAGAACCTACAATGTGCCTTCTGATTCGCATTACTTTGACATTTATTTTATTTTTCAGACAAATCTCCTGTTAAAGTACATATTTACATGCGCTTCATTGGATGTGGAAATTTGGTAGGTATGGAACTAGTATAAATTGCGAAACTGTTTCTTTTATAGCGAGCATTTCAAATTAGGGGAAATGTTGATTTATGTTTCCTAGTACCTCAACTGCTACAGTAATTAGTCTCGTTAATATAGTGAATGTTTCATCCGGGAGGTGACGCTGATTCCTTCCCTGAAATAGAGTCCCTAGATTCAGAGAGTAGCTCAACCGCCGCCATTTAATATCCTCTCTCCCGACAGCCCCGCCAGGCAGAAATCAGGCAAATTGTTTGGTTTACAGGTGGTTGGCAGTATTATTACAGTTGGTGAAGCAAAGGAGATTTTCAAGAATATTAATATTGATTTCCGATAGTTTCTTGGTTCTCATCATATAGAATACAGTTCCAATTTTCCTGTCAACTGGATATAAAAGAGCGGGATCAGTACAACAATGGAATGCGCTACTCTCTGTATCGAGGGACTCTACCCTGAAAAGTGACACGTCGACTAGCGGAGTTCGCCCCTCCGAGTAACTCCCATTGACAGGGCACCGCCCCATCCTGGACCTCCCGACTGCCCATCCGACATGGGTGGTAGAGAATGGGAGTGTAAGTACATACCACGTAATGGTAGAACATGGAAGAAGAAAAAATCGCGTGTAGTCCACGGTGCGTTGTAGTGTACTGCTCTGGCATTCTCCCGGTGTTGATCGGAGTGACACGTAAAGCTATCGATGAGAAACAACCGACCGGTGGAATTCTCCTCCAGTCAGAGGCTGAATTCGACATAGTGATGTAACTAATCGAAAATCCGCCACTGTCGGGACTTCAAATCTAGGTCAGAGTCACTGCAGAGTCAGCGGTAAAGGTGTCGGTTAAAACGCAAGGATCAAATATAACAGTGATGTCAAGGTCTTCTACTGGTGGCAGTGGCACGCGTCATGGCACCGTAGCATACCACGAGCTTCTCTGCGCAACTAGCGTCTGGAAAGGGAACTATTAGTAGCCCCGTCGTTTCACAATAGGATGGCGTTGTCTCTGCTGGCAGGGTGATGAACTGCGTGGAGGGGCGATTTCGTCGTGACACTCGTGCCACGGACTCCCGCTCGACTTTGTCAACACTGATATACAATATACCTTGTAGTTTATCGTGTCTTTCCTTGCCTTGTTTTACATTTAAGAACATATAACAACGTCAAATTATTAAATTCTACAATGGAAAAATATATCCCAGAATTCCACCTTCACAATCGGTGCTTCCTAATAGGTTTCGTTTCTACCACGTGTTGAAGTTTATTCTTATGATGATTAATATTTGAGGGAGATTCGAGAATGTGGCTGTTCCAGGCTAAAACGCAATTTATTGAAAAATAAATTATTTTGAGAAAACAAAGTTTCATTATTTTTCTTTGGCCTTAAGTGCGTCGATGCTGGGTTTTACGCTGGAGAAATCGTTGAATCTTCCAAAGATGTTGACAAATAATCTAGTATAAAGGAGCGTCTTGATGCAATAGCCCACATAATATGCAATGGTGCGTATAAATCATTTTGCAAAGAAATTTGGTGTTTTGACATGGAGCAGCCGAATGATTAAGCATTCGAGTTCTTAAAGATTGTCAGTGCATCCCACCTCCAGCAAATACATGCCATTCCAAAAGTCCGACATCTTTTAACTCCGTGGGAAACGAAAGCTTAGTTCAATTCTTCTGTTTGAGAGTGTGCAACTCGTCTTCCGCAGGTCACCATCTTCCAGGAGTGCCAACCAGAGTTTCTACACGACTTGGTGCTGAAGATGAAGGCTTACATCTTTACTCCTGGAGACCTCATATGCCGCAAGGGCGAGGTTGCACGGGAGATGTTCATTATCGCCGATGGGATCCTGGAGGTCATCAGGTGAGACAGAACGTCGTCTTGAAGAAAGAGCGCAAGATGTCGGCTAGTAGGTTTGGCCAACCTGATCGAATTATTTTCAAGGAAAGAATTTGGACTTTTCTATTCTTAACCTCTTTATTTTCAAATAAGTATTTATATAAGACAGTTAGTGTTTACAAACTACAAGCTCATTCGCATGTTGTTTGAATATTTCCGTATCGAAAGCCACTTGCCCTTAAAGGGTAGTCCATGAGGCATGTGGCATTTTTTATCTATGTTGTAGCGAGACTGGCCGCGTGCTGACTACCATGAAAGCCGGGGACTTCTTCGGAGAAATTGGTATCCTTAATCTGGACGGCCTCAACAAGTAAGTAAAACACGACTATTCTTAAAGCATCTGATCACACATACGCTCCATCAACACCTGCTGTAAGATATGTGCTAGACTATACCGAATTAAAATTCACGAGAAGTGCTGTAATAGCCGGTAAATTCACGATTCGCGTAGTGATGTATGAATTTCCCGGTTATCATAGCACCTCGAGTGATATTTAATGTGACTACGTTTAGTAATTGACATATTATAGAATCGAATGGATAATTGAAGACACAGGAATTAAAGAAAAGAGAAATAACACTCAGAACTGCCATCGGATTGTATAAAAATCCAATCAGCTCCCTCCACTGTCTCCTGGAATAACATTTATCCAAGAAAAATATGAATAACCTTTTACTGCAGAAAATGATTTCAACTGTTTCAATTTTATGGTAACAAAATTTTTAAAAAACCATTATAACCAAACCACTTACAAGAACATAAAAACACAATTATTAAAGTTGTAGAAAGTTGAGTTTTCCATGTCTTGGGATTCCCTGAACGTATTTGAAATGGAAGACGTAGAAGCTGAAATAGCAGCGGAATTCTTCAATTTCGAAAGAATTGAATAGACATTTCTACTCATTAAAATATTTTCTTGTATAATTTTGGCTATAACATTTCACATGAATTTGATAGCGTATTCTTTGTACTATGCACCATCTAATCTTTCCTTATTAATTGTCCAATCTTGCAAATGTGTGTAATTTCATTTGTAGTTTGTGCTGTGAATTTGTATTTTCTGTCTTCACAAAATTCTTAAAATTTCTTCCACACACTTTCTCTGTTTCTATTTTTATTTTTCGTCACTGAATCTTTAACAATAGATATCATTTCATATTTTGAAACATTTTCAGAACGACTTTTTAAATATATTAATGTTCACAAGCTAATATGGACATAAAACAATTGTTATCGACAACAAAATCTTAAACAAATACAGCTGAATGCAAAATTGATAATTAATTCTATGCAGATAGGCATCTGGGATTGGTTTAATTTAAATATATTCTAGCTAGTCAATATAAAATGTGATATTTTATAAAATAAAGTCGCCTCCACTCTTTTTAACATTAAATAATTCATTTCAAATATAAATGTCCGTAAATAATTTAATTTTTTTAATTAAATCTAACGAAATATCTCTTGATGTTTTAAGAATTATATGTGTGTGTGTGTGTGTGTGTGTGTCTGTGTGTCTGTGTGTCTGTGTGTATATGTGTATGTAGTAGCCTACATGTAATCATATTGCAATGTTGAGCACATGCAATCGTCTATTAATTGTTTCTTTAATCCCTCGATTACAGTGAAATGTACTTCGTATAATTAAAAATGTAATTAGGATCATACAGTTTCACTTCGTCGTTCATATTTTCATTCTTAGGTAGCTGCTGCAGTAAAAAATAGTTTCAAATGATTTTATTAGAGATAATATGTTTCTGACTTATTTTAGAGAGACATCTACTTTTCCATCTTAATAAATACGCTGTATCATCATTATTATGCAGAAGAATATTAATAATTCATTTTTGTATGTGCTAAAAAAGGGTATATTTAGACTTTTATGTTCACTTTCATCAAAAGCTTCACAATATAAGTTCTTTGGCCTATTTTTTCAATACATAAGCGAATTGCTGAAAAATAAGTTCAATTTCAGCAACTTGATATTGGCTTAACAAGTAATTGATTACTAATGCATTAGTTCATTTTACAGCTGTATCGGAAGTCTTCTGAGTAGATAATGCTACATATTTTTCTCCACACCACTTCAAATTTCCTGATCCTTACACGAAATATTTGTCAGAACCTACTTTTAATCAATGCACTTTCCATCCTAAATTTTCTCGGCAATTAAAGTGTGTATTTGAATACGATGATTACATGGGAGTAATATACAAACAATGATATGCAAATTAGACCCCCACTCTTTCATTACAATTTCATATCATGATAGTAATTGTTTCTCTCCGATCTACTCTGTTCACATTTTTCCTTCTTTATTGGTCCTCGCAAACCAGCAAAAAGAGGCATCAAACACCAATCCCATTTAAGTTGCAAATTGAGCAAGATATTCCAAATTGCAATTTAAAATCAATTTCCGTGTCATAAATTCACAGAAATTGTACAAATTATTATTAACTGTAATTAATTCATATTACACGATCCATGCTATATTACTTCCGTACGTGTATAGACCATATCGTGATAAACAAGAATTCATTAAAGTAAATCTTCGGAAGGGGTATACTATCACATTAAAAGATATTTTAAATGTAAATTTAGACAACTCGCTCTTTTTTGTCCCGTTCAAGGCTAAATTCAATATTATGAAAAACGTATCAGTAATAATATCGAAAATGTAATTATTATATTTTTAACTAGTGTTGCTACAAAAGTACACACTTTCGCGCATTATTTCCAACTTTTGGAAGTTTCGAAAATTCAAAATGTTTAACAAAACAATGAGACCTGCGCCATTTTCAAGTGTTTATTTTCCTATCCCAGGAAAAAAATTAAAGAAAAATTGTTTATCTGTATTTTGAAAAAAATATAAATTGCCTTTGTTTCAAACAAAAATTACGCTAAAATTACTAGTTCAAAAAAGTTACATAAACTTATTTGAAGAATTAATTTATTATAATATATTGCAATAAGAAAACAAACTGGCTTACCAATTTGTTCACTTTGCTTCAGCTGTCACTTTTATATATCTGCTTACCTGGCACTTAAAGATTCGTGGAATTGTTTCTGAAAATTCTCTCAGCTTATAAAAAACGCAAACGCACATTCTTTTGTTTTTGAAGGTTGTTGTCAGACCCAAAGTCTTGACACGTGTTTCTGAATGCGTATTGGTGCTGTGAATCCTAATCCAAAACCGTAATTACGTCACTACCCTCCAGATCGTGAAAAAACACCATGAAATTGTAAATTGTAAATTTTACGATGGTTTTTCGCAATTTACAATAAACTGGAAGATGGAGGCGCAATTCTTGCTTCATATTCGGATTCAGCGCGTCAACATGCATAGAGAAGGATGTGTCAAGTCTTTGGGTCTGATAACAACTCCCTAAAACAAAAAATACAATTTCACAGTGGTTTTTCGCGATTTAATAAAACTGGAGGGCGGCGGCGCAACTCTGGCTTCAAATTCGGATTCATCGTATCGTCGTACATAGAGAAATATGTGTCAATTCTTCGGGTCTGACAACTTTCTTTGAGTGCCTGTGTAATCTATTTTCTGGCAAATAAAAAACATGAGTATATTTTTTGATCGACATATTTAAAGAAAAAATACTGTGCATTTAAAACAAGTGTGCGATTTGACGTGAAATGGCTCAGTAATGTTCTTGCTACCTCGGGATTACTTACGATGATCATCTCAAGATGTCAACTAACAATCTCTCGATTTCCAAGAGAAAACACCATCTCTTTCCCACTTCTTGACGATGTACTGAGGGCAGTAAATTTCCTGCTGCCACTACATCACTCGGAAGCATATCAAGATTTCAGCTTCCGATTCCTATATTCTCAACAGAAATCTCCTTCCTTTCTCCATTTATTTGTGAGGTGCTGAGAACAGTTATGTTCCTGCTGTCTCAAGATAACTTATGAATATCAAAATTTCAGCTTCCAATCTCTAGATTCCTGAAGGAAACCTCATCACCTCCCCACTTCTTGGAGGAGTGCTGAGAGTTTAGTAATGTTTCTGCTGCCTTCAAATTGCAGCTACCAATCTCTAGATTCTTGAGAAAAATGTCCACCTCATTCCCACGTAATGACAGTGTACTGAGAGCATTAGTATTCGTGCTGTCTCTAGACCCTTGCTGCCAATTCCCAGAGTCCCGACAAAAATTTCCATTCCCTCCTAACTTCTTGATGGACGACAAAGACTAATAATATTCCTATTGCTTAGAAATCTCTCATGAGCCTTCAGATTCCAATCTCGAGATTCCCGAAACAAATCCCCATTTCTTTATCACTTGTATGTCTGCGAACCCCGATGTGCTGTGCGCAGGCGAACTGCGGACGTGCGCTCCGTGGGCTACTCGGAGCTGTTCAGCCTGTCCCGCGAGGACGTATTGGCCGCCATGAAGGACTACCCGGAGGCCCAGGAGATCCTACAGAGCCTCGGCCGCAAAAGGTATGCCCGAACTCAACAACAAGGTATGTCCAACTCCTCCTGGACACACCCAGACACTGTCGGATTGGGACACTCTCGGTCTCCGACACTCTCGGACTCGGATACTCTCGGACTGGGACACTCTCGGACTCGGATACTACCGGACATTCTCAGACGCGCCCGCCCCGTCTTCAAAATAATTGTCTTTATTTGTGGGGAGGTTCAGGCCTTGAGCCATAGCTTGGACAAGGACTGGCCGTCTCGCCACGCCCCGCCACTCCTCGCCACGCCACGCCACGCCACGTCTCGCTCCGTCCCGCACCACCCCGTCTCGCTCGATCCCGCCCCGTCCCTCACAGCCCCGGATTTTCGACCATAGCTGAATAGCTAGGTCGAAATCAGATGCTGTCTGTAGGAGAATTCTAGTGGACGACTGTTCTTATCAGTTGTTTTTTTATTTAATTTGTGTCAATTCAATTCCAGTTCTACGAAAGTTTCTCCGATCAGTACCAGGTGCATGCCGAAGCAGTATCCTAACAAACGGACCGCGAGCGATATTTCCTTCCTCTTTTTGCCCTGTCCTCACCCCGTATACGCCCGCGCGGGTACACACACAATCACACACACAAATGCATACACTTACAAGCACTACACAACCATACATGTTGAGAGCCCAGTAAAGAGCTTAGAACTTGTCTTGGCTGGGGCAGTGTCCCATTGGGGGAATGCATGGGAGGCAAAACCTTGCAAGCTTTCGTGTAGATCGGCTCTGAATCTCACCATGCAGAGATAAACACTGCCCGTCCCGGGATAAAAACATTCAGTGCACTAAAGAGACTAATAACCATTGCAGTTGACATACCTGGAAACATCAGGCAATAAATCAACTATTTTATTTATCAATTATAGAGTATGTCCTGGTGGACCATGCTTTACTCAGCTGGTTATTTAAGAAGATTTTTTCATTTACTAAGAGTAGTACGGTATCTAGCAAAAAAGTTTCATCACATTTCTGGATTATAAGTATAGGATAGAGGCACCAGCTATGGCCGGTACATCAACTAAGATCTTATTCAAAGACATTTTAATATTTGAGCAACTGTGGTAAAATATGAAATCAGGTGTTGGATTTAAAATTATGTTTAGTTTCAGTACTGTTCCTTAAATGTATTAGATTGTCATTATTTTTCCTACCAGTCACAGAATGACCTAATCAGCAGGGAAATTGTAGAAAGTGATGTTAGATAGATAGATATAGATATTTATTATTTCCACAGATATGCAACCTGGTGGCGGAACACTAAAATTTACATATTATAAATAGGAATTAAACACAATGTTACTTAAAATTATTTTAAGACAATAATATTAATAATAATAAGATAAGAGTGATAACAATAAAGGCATTAATAACAATAACCGCATTCATTCTACATTTATGGTGGTCCTGTACAGATAGTTTAGACAAACAAATATACAACTTTTTATACACTGCACTCCACGTCACTTCACTTCACTTCACTGTTCCTGTAAAGTAATAGAAATTATTTGCGTTGATACACTGAATTATTGCACAATGTCTGAGAACATACAAGCCGACTCCAAGGTCATTAATCTGTCCCATTAAATTTTTTTACATCAGAAATAGTTCGTGAAATTTAATACTTATATATTACTTAAAACATTTTCAACATAGAGAAAAGTGGCCATAGGTAGAGAAAAGTTAAATGTTTTTATTAAGGAACTATTGTTGAAAAACTATGCCAGGTATTTTACACCTTACAATCTAAATTCATTCTACAGATGTTCAACATTTTTATAATCTCCTCCCTCCAAAACAAGAAGTTAAAATTCGAAGTAAAGGAAACTTCTTCAATTTGGTCAATGCTGGTGCTTCTGCCCTACTTCTAACAAATGAAATTGCATTTCCTAAGCTTAGTATTTATTCCTCATAAATGTTTGCTCTCTATTATTAACTCTAGGTTTCAGCCCATATTTGTTTCATTTTCGTAGCATCAGCATGCCAGTCCAGTAAATGCAAATTTGTCCGATCGCAAATTTGTACGTTGTGAAGTCAGGATATTACGCCGGCCAAATTTTGTAACTATTTGAAAATTGTATCAAATAATCTGAGATGGGCAGAAATTACGTAGTGAAGAGGGCGTTGAAGGTATTACATTTTATGATTATGGAATTAAGAAAATTAAGGAAAGGAAGTGGAAAATCAAAGAAATTAGGGTTCACACGATTGATGGTAGAATATGACTTAAGATAGTTCGATCGACACAATTACATGGCTCCATATGTTGGGACCATTTAAGGCAAATCAAATCTCTCGAAAAAGTACAAAAATGCGCTGGACAAATTAAGAGACGACGCCCTAATTCTATATTTATATCTTGGGAACGTTTGAAAAAACGCAGAGAAAAATCGCGACTTCACGCATTGTTCAGAGCAATAAGAGGTGATCGTCCATGGGCGGAAGTGTCAGTAAGATTATCAACGTCGATATATGTTGCGCGGAAGGATCACGGTTCGAAAGTTCGAAAAAGAAAACAGAGAACACATGTGGATACATTTTCATTTGTAAACAGAAAAGTACAAAATTGGAACAAATTACCTGCAGCGGTGCTGGAGACTTTCCCTTATAACGTCAATTTTTTTAAAAAGTAGATTAAATAAATAGCATCTTTTTAGAATATGTTCATATTAAAATTAATTTATTTTATATTAGTATGTCAACGTCAACAGATTTCTTTTTTATTCCAACAAACTTCGGCTTTCATCATGAACATAAAAATAAATTGCAGAGGAAACGTTAATTAAGAGGTCGTCCTCGGATATGTAATTCAAGAAAATGTTTATTTGTTGAATAAAATGCAGAAACTTCATTTGATGTTTCTATTTAGTATTACGCACGAGTACAGCAACCTTTACATGTTGTTGGTTTAGCCGGATTTACATCTACCTTAGTATCCAAAGGTGAGTCGAAAATACAAGTTCATCTACATAAAATCCTAGTGACTTCTATGAGTATAGGAAGCTTAGTAACTTGTTACTTGTGAAATAAAAACATCTCTATAGGATGGGCAGATCATCAGAACTCATTTGTCCCATTGCTCTGACAAAGAAAAACTTCCCGAGTGTCCTCGTTACCAGGAATTTTAGTGGCTCCCTTTGATAAAAAGAAACGAGGAAATTTCCGCTTACAAACGACCTGTGTAGCTACCTTCGAAGGCAATCAATTCCACTCCAATTGTATTCTAGCTGTATCTTTAAACCGTCGACTGAGCACCTCATGTATATGTAACAGAACTGGAAACCGTGAACATAAAACGACCGAGGATCTCTCTGTCTCGCTCTCTGTTCTTTTTTGAGCGCTGCCAGAAGTAAACCTTCGCCTCTCTTGTTTGCAAAGGGAGTTTGTCACATAATGTAGCGGCGGGTTCTGAAAGGTTTCCGAAAAACAGAAATCTTTGGATATTTGACCACATATTGACATAACCTCATGTTTATTGATCCGTAGGGAGATAAACGAGAAGCTTTAGCTGGATTTGTGGAAGATAATTGTTTATAAACTCTGTTCAAAAATATGTAATTATTACTTATCAGAAAGACACAACAAATTTCTGAACTTCAAAGTCACATTTTTCGTAAATAAAAAACCAGTTTGTCCAATAGCGACTCACATAATCTGCCGAAATTTACATCTGCGACCACTTCTCCCCTCATCTTCTCCACTTTTCACTCTTCTCTTAAAATCTAGAGGGATCATAAATCACATAAAATCTTTATTTTAATAAACTTAAATATTGGTTTACAAAAAATCATGTCAGTTTGTAGCAGAGATTTGAATAGAGGGATTCCACCGCATTTGGTCGGCAAGAGCTGACAAACAAATGCAACACAGTGCCATGACACTCATTCATACTGCAAATTCTGAAGTAACAGAAACGAAGACCTAACTAATCTTATTTGGGCTGTCTTTCTATTTTTGAGCCGTCGCAGATAAAGGTTTATAGAAAACTATCAGTATAATGTTTTATAATTTTAAATCTTATTTTTTGAAAAGAATATAACTATGAACTACTCCCTTTCGGCACTTAAGCAATGTAATGGTAATACGAAAACAAAACAGATGTAATTTAATGTTACAAAGTAATCAGAATAAAAAGAAAAAATGAAATAATTAACCTAATCCGTGAAACAAATGCAGCGTACTTTAACATCAGAACAGTGTAAGTGTATTTTCGATAAAACAATACAAATTTTATAATTCTTCCTCCGTGACAACTGCCGGATATTATTTTGAATTTTTTAAAAAATTTCTGATACCTTGTAAATAACTTTTTAATTGCTTCAGATATATTACATGGCAATAAACTTATTTTCTTTTATAAACAGAAACCGAACTGATTTGCCGAATTTCTCTCATGGAAATTACAAAGTGCCATAGAGCTCACATTTCATTGAAGAACAATAAACATTGTTGTTTGCTAGTTATTGTTGATACGCATTCATTTTAATTCTCTCCCTCCCTCATTCATTTTTTTCTCCCCTCCCTCCCTCCCCCCTCCGTTCCTCTCTCTCTCTGTCTTTCTCTCGGCGTTACAACAGACTAGGGATATCGATTGACGCAGACAGGAATTGCCTTCGAATTGAACAAAAGGCTTTTGATGAGCGTTCGTTTCATCACCCTTACATTTAATTTATTTTCAGCATAAATACTTGAAAATAAGACTAATAATATGTGTATCATTCTCGTACATTCAAAGCTTAAATCAAGAAAATCGGTTGAAGTCTCAAATGAATGTGTAAAAACGCTTAAGAACTTTAAATATTGTAGATTCGGTTTAAGTAATAATCTGTGTACAAAATCAATTACATATCTTGTTATAAGTCTACATATTATTACGTGTGTAGTGCTCTGGTATTTTCTGACATCTGTTGATTCTTTTCATACTCTTAGAGAAAGCAAACATCCGAAGAAATGGTAGTATTGATCTGAACGTTCTAAAACTTCGAAACCATTTAAAACTTGCGTTCAAGTGAGAACTTTTTAGAGTTAATGCTCTCCCTCCCATTTTCTTGGAAAATTTGAAATCGCGACAGTACAGATTTCTTCCTCAAAAATATGCCCTTCTGTTTGACTTTTAATATAAAGTTGAAAAGTTAAGAAATGGAGTTGATAAATAAGCAAATGTCAATCCCAGTTTTTAACTCATTTCTGGAGAACGGCATCATGTGTCCATGTCACTAACACTTCAACAAATTGAGAATTCTCTCTTGCAAATTAAATTTCAAATTGGACGAGTAAACATTCACAAGAGTATAAGAGTATTTGAATACAAGAGGATGAATTAAAGGCGAACTTGAAAGAAAAGTGAAGGAGAAAGTTTCAGCAGCATTGAGCGCGTAGTTAATATTTCCTGAATCAGTGAAAACTTTTAGTATGAAGTGTGCTTAAATGTTGTGAATGGGAGGAAAATCTAGGGAAATCTACTGAAAACACTATAATAGATATGGTAGAAGCAGTAAAAACTCGGATGCAAGTACAATTCCGCATTTTATTTTAGAAATATTCCCTTACATCGGTATGCTATGCAATATTTCCTTACATCGGAAATATATGCATACAGGAAAAGAAAGTTTTCGAATATAAATGTTAGTTAAGAAATCGTTTAACTGAGAGCTGTAACGTTTATTCCATTTTCTTGCTTTTTTATTATAACGATCCGAAGGTTCATGGATTCAAATCTCGCCCAAGGCATGTGCATTCCTTGTCTTCCGTGTGTTGACCTCGCGTTCTCCTGAGTCCAGAGCAAAGTAGCACGCAAGTGTTTTGATAGGGAGTGTTTGCAGAGCTTAGCGTAAAACTTTGAGACAATCATTTGACGAGCATCTTCAGTTTCTTGTGAAGTGTAAAAAGACTTTTCGAACTTTTTGGTCTAAATGGAAATAGTAAAGAACAGTAGCGGCTGTGTGAATTGATAATTTTACATTGTCAAAATGACACCTGCTCTTTATTTGCATTTGGTATGTTGAGCTGCCCACCCAGCTATGAAAAGTATCTTCTATTACATAAAAGTGAAACTGTTCACAACCTCATGTCTCACAAAAAATAGCACTACTGGAGAGATTGTTCTCAAATTTGGCACGAATAATTTTGAGTGACCAATAATCACACATAGCATTATAGCGATTCAAAATGTTATCCCGAAATGTGCTTTCTGCAAACATAAAATTACAAATTTTATTTGGAGCAGACACAGACTGCCTCATAGTTAAAATATATCAAATAAGTGGACCGAGAACGTATTTGTCTTCATGTACGTGTGGAAGTGGGACGTTTTGTGCGGATAGCGTCCATGTGTAGAAGAAGTATAACGTGTGAGTGAAGAATTAATTAATGAACAATATTACTAGAAATGATATCAGCACAACTATTGAAAATGAATAGTGGGTACCCCTGGGGAGTGGCTATTTATTTTACAATCAATTGCTTTATGTCCACTATTTCTTTTTGACATGATTACCTTTGCCAGTTTTTATTCACATAAAAGATAAAGGTAAGGTGATCTTAATTCCTTCTAGGCATGAATGTATAAAGTGTACAAAAGATATATGAAATTAATGAACAAAAGTCATGAACCAAGAATATGTATGATACTAGAACTGTTAGTTAGGATTATTTTTGCACGAAAGTGTGCTTTATTTATTGGTATGTTATATAAAACTCCATAAAAAACATAGACGTGCGTAAATATTTATTATTTTTCTTTCTGTGTAGATTTCTTGATTATTTTAGCTAGAAAGAAAGTAGAGGCTTTACGGTGAAAATAGAAAGAGGCAAGGTGAGGCGAAGCGGGGCACTTCAGTTTGATATTAATATATTAAAATATATTCAATAAAAATTGTAAATTTGATACTTTACTTACTTTTGTGCTTAATCTTTTCGCCTAAACAAGCTAAAAAGTACAGTTATTGGTGTTAGTGTGAACCGTATAACACTCGGAGAACGTCGTGTACGCCAGCTATCAAGAGTGTGATAAATGCCACAGCAATGCCGGGTTTCGTAAATGAGTGAACTTTCATTATATATACCATATCACCAACAAGATGTTAGATCATGGGACCATTAGCTACTCACACTGCTGCCACACGTGGAAACTAATTCCATAAATCGTGATAATGTGTATGATTTCGTGTCACATGATTCCCTAATTGGAGTCATTTAGCGTTTTCCGCTAGGGCTCTAACTTAACGTTGGAGTCGTCGTCGATAATGGCGGAAATCACTATTTTTATTGCTCCACAACAATCCAGCTCCCTGCTCTCGAGTCTCCCACCTACCTCCAGTCGTTACAAATATCCAGATCAACCCGGAAATACAATTTCAGTTGCCATTACATCACAATAATAATAATTTTGTTTTTATATTTATTTTCAATATTATCAATGACATACTTCATAATAAATATGTACTGTACTTTATTTGTACCTTTCAACTCTCAATGCTAACATTACAAAATGTCAAATCATTCATTTCATGGGGGTGCGTGTATGTGGGACTGAGGGGGGAGGAAGAAGGGGGTATTTGTACGTGAAAAACCTTGCCCAAGGGGTACAGCAGAGAAAAAGGTTGGGAACCGCTCGTCTAGTGTACGATCCGGGGTACATCTCATTTTGACACAGAGGGTACAAGTCGCCCTGAGGAAGGCTGTGCGTTGCGCGTGCGCAGACTGATGGAGACGCGCAACATGAGCCGGTTTAATATATGGACCGAGTCCACCCTATTGGGACAAATGGTAGAGAGCAGAGTGTAGAGGGTAGAAGTGGCCCTGAGGAAGGCTGTGCGTTGCGCGTGCGCAGACTGATGGAGGCGCGCAACATGAACCGATTTAGTAAATTGACCGGGTCCACCCCATTGGGACGAAGGGTAGAGAGCAGATGGTAGAGGGTAGACGTCGCCCTGAGAAAGTCTGTTGCGCGTGCGCATACTGATGGAGGCACGCAACATGGGCCGGTTTAGTATATGGACCGGGTCCACCCCATTGAGCCAAAGGATAGAGAGCAGAGGGTAGACGTCGCCCTGAGGAAGGCTGTGCGTTGCGCGTGCGCAGACTGATGGAGGCGCGCAACATGAGCCGCCCGCGCGGGGCGGCGGCGGCGGCGGCGGACGGCGAGGACGGCGCGCTGGACGCCGCGGACGCGCGCGCGGGGCGACGCATCGTGGAGCGCCTGCGCAGCGACGTCAAGGGCCTGCGCAACGCGCTGCGCAAGAGCCGGCGCAGCGCCAGACACAAGGTACCGCTTCGCCTCATTTACAGCGCTCCGCGTCCGCCATTCGCTTGCATGTTCACTATACTGCTATTTTCGTAGCTTTGCCCCTGACAAGAATCAGCTGTTGACAGTTTCATCCAATGAGCTTGAACGTCACCATAGTGACGTCACTTGAGCGAAATATAAGCTCCCGATTAGATGGCAGCAAAACAGCTGATTCCTGTCAGGGGCAAAGTTAAAAAAATCACAGTATATAGTCTGATTATTATTTCTGTCTATTTGACGTTGGGGATGGGGTAGAGCGATGTTTCCACGTTCTCGGGTGGCAGACACATGGTCTTTTGGCGTTCTTTGCACCAAATCACAACAGCAGCAGTAGCAAGAAACAGATCGTAATGAGAGCACACAGCAGTAATGACAGAACCGCACACACAATGCATAACCAAACAAGTAAAAGCGTCAAATGGCGCTCTTCAATTTTCAGATGCTTTGCGCTGTAAGATTTCATTTTATTTCTTAATAAGCATTGGCAACCCTGCAGTGACGTTACCACTATTTTAAATCTCTAATTCGATAACAGAATAGCCTTTCTTCTGGCAGCCGATAGCTGTCAAGTAGACAGAAATGTTATCAGACAATTTGCACATTGATTGGCTACTTAACATGTTCTCGAGTGGGTCAACTACTACTATGGTCGTTGGCCCCGTACGAATAGTGCATGTAAAATGGAAAAGCAGCGATGTTGCTCTCGACTGGAACGTGAGACCCTTCACGTAGGTTTGCGGGGTTCCCCTTCCAGGTTTCCTGATAAAGTTGAGGAAGGAAAGATCAAGCGCTTCGTGACTTAGGGCACTGCCCTGGCCGTCGCCTGGTTGAGGTCAAAACCACGGAAAACTATCGATCAGAGCGGTCGAGCTCTAGAACTCTTCCCTAGACAGTGATTGAATACGACCTAGCTATGTAGCTAGTGTCAGAAGTTTGCTAGTGCCAGTAGCTCAAGTAACCACGCATCGTCGATATATATACGGAAGTTGTTCAATAAACAATGATAATAGTTTGTATAACAACTTACCCTCCAAATCTTGATGATTCTTTTCAAATAGCCCTCATTACATGGCATACACTTGTCCTTTTTAATCTTCGAAGACATGTCGAAAGCCATTTTTTGAAAAGCTCTTGAAAATCGCGCCGGCAGTTTTCCCTGTGTCTTCTGTTTATGAGACATGTTTTCCAATAAGTAGTTTCTTCACATTGAAAAAAAGAAAAATGTCACTTGGTTCTCAGTAGACAAGGAGGATGGGACCCTCCAAATGTTGATGATTCTTCTCAAATAGTTCTCATTACATTACATACACTTGTCCTTATTAATCTTTGAAGACATGTCGAAAGCTATTTTTTGAAAGGCTCTTGAAAATCGCACCGGCAGCTTTCCCTATGTCTTCTGTTTATGAGACATGTTTTCCAATAAGTCGTTTCTTCGCATTGAAAAAAAGAAAAATGTCACTTGATTCTCGGCATGCAAGGAGGATGGGTGATATGCATCACATTTATTTCTTCGAGATCTTCAGCAACAACATTCGCAACATGCGTCCTTGCATTATGTGGTGCAGCATCCAGTATGTTTCTTTGAAATATCACCCTTCGATATTGATAAGGCCTTGGAGAATTTTCAGCACATCTCAGTAGTATTCTTCACTTACAGTTGTGTGTGTTGTACGACATGCTGAACTATTCCCTGAATATCGAAGAATGATGTAACCATAACTTTCCAGGCCAACGCTACCACCTCTTTTCCTTTTTTGGTGGTGATGAATAAGAATTCCTTGCACAGCTTTGTTGTGCAAGGAATCATTATGAAGCAAAGTTTCATCGCCAGTGATAATATTCGAAACAAAAATCTTCCTGGAGCGTCTGGTATTTCAGCTGCGAACAAACCTTCACAAGAACAGCATGTTGTTCGGCTATGAGCACCGCATACAGACACGTGTAGTGTGTAGTTTTTCTGTAACCTACGACAGAGTGGTTCCCAACAAAATTTTGAATGCTTCTGATCATTCTCTTAAAGTTATTCATCTATCACTCACAGCTACAACAGCTTTATTAACATTCACTCTCGTAAATGTTCAGAATGAAGCGTCGGGACCACTTTCATTTTTAAAGGATTGAGTTCCATCGTGTTCTGAAACATCTTCTAGTTGTATTATAGAAAAAAACTGACTCAATATGCATTCATTACAAAGATATCGAATAGCGATTTGTTCAGAAGAAAGCAAAATATCAATGCAAGGTATTGCTCGTCACGTGATTTCTCCATCGTTGCCCTAGTCTAAAGTAGACATGACCTAATTTGCACCGCTGCCACTAACACAATACAGAAGTCAAACGAATTTCATTTCAGTCACATATACATTAAATATTAAGCTAACAAAAATTATTTTTGGCAGGATTACGTCCCAATGCCGTTAGTAACCGGGGATCCCATACGGTCACCCGCCCAAGAATTCGTGGTGCCTCATGTTGCTTCAACTTCCATGACCCCGTAGTTAAGCAATTCGACCAAAGACGTCTGCGTTTCTCCATCATCATTCACCCCACTATCATTGGCGCTATCATCCACTCATTAGATCATCATTCATGAACGTCAATTACGTCAGCAGATAGTCCCTAAACCCCCCAATAAGTACATAAATTACAAATTAAATAAAAGTGATTGAACTTAGAAGTGAGTATTGTGGAACGTCGATTATCCGAACGTAAGTTATTCGAAACATCAAATATCCGAACGCATATTTTTTCTGTATAATTACTTTTTAACTACGTACCATATACTATATATACACACACATTTTCTTTTGTGATACTGATTATTGAGAATGATCCCAGATGTTATTGACAGTGATAAAATATTAACGAGATATTGTACTATAGTCAAACATCTGACTTCAGTTAACTTTGACGTATGCTGCAATAAATGTTCAATAAACATTCAGAGTTCTTATTAGTAGAAGAACGCTTTCCTTGATTGAAGAATGCTTGGGAAGATAGAAGGAAATGGAGATTAGGCAGCGAGAAACGGCGACAGCTGTAGAATACTCGCTTTACTACTACTACGCTTTTCACCACCTTTAAGTGCAAGAGAACTAATGGTACATTGTCAATTAATCGAATGTAAATCCTTTTCAGCTGTAACTCAATCGACATGTTCATTGTAGGTAGAAAACCCACCATCTTTTAGTACATACAGCATTTTATGTAACTTGCCGTTTTTATGTTCGGTTATCCGAATTATCGAATATCTGAAATATACCTGGTCCCAATCAGTTCGGATAACCGACGTCCCCCTCTATGTAACATTTTTTTGTTCGGTTATCCAAATTATCGAATATCTGAAATATACCTGGTCCCAATCACTTCGGATAACCGACGTCGCACTGTAGAGAACGTGTTTGACTGGCAGCGCCTTGTTGCAGGACGAGTCGCTGGAGCTGCAGCCGCTGGAGCCGGGCAGCGGCAGCGGCGGGAGCAGCGGCGGGCGCAAGGGCATGCTGCGGCGCATGTCGCGCGTGCACGGCAGCGACGAGGCGGGCGGCGGCGCGGCGGCGGCGGGGGCGGGCGCGGGCGCCGGGGCGGCCGCGGTCGGGGTCGCGGCGCCGCCGCCCGACGCGGGCGGGCCGCCGTCGTCGCCGCTGGGCGCCGGGCTGCCGCTGCTGCAGCGCCTGCGCCTGCTCAAGGAGAAGCAGGAGCGCGAGGAGCGCATGCGCCAGGCGCAGCTGCTGGCGCAGGGCGCCGCCGCGCCGCCGCCCGCCGGTGAGTGCCTTCCGGCGCCAAGGACCAAGCGCCATCTTGCCTTCCTCTGCCTTACTTACTCAAACACTTATACGCACTACTCTGCCACGGAGACCAGTCGGGAGCTTAGAGCTTGCCTTGGCCCTCGTGCCACGGACCAAGCACGATCTTTGCTTCCTCTTCCTTGTCCTATCCTTTCTTACACACACACACACACACACACACACACTTATACGCACTACTCTACCACGGAGACCAGTCGGGAGCTTAGAGCTTGCCTTGGCCCTCACGCCGCGGTCCAAGCTCGATCTTGCCTACCTCTTCCTTGTCCTATCCTTACTTACACACACACTTACACTTGTATGCACTACTCTATCACGGAGACCAGCCGGGAGCTTAGAGCTTGCCTTGGCCCTCGCGCCGCGGTCCAAGCACGATCTTGCCTACCTCTTCCTTACTTAGACACACACACTTGTATGCACTACTCTACCACGAAGACCAGTCGGGAGCTTAGAGCTTGCCTTGGCTGGGACGGTGCCCAGCTGATGGGAGATACCTGATTAGGAAAAACCCGGAAGCCGACGAGTATGTCGGCGCTGGATCTTGCCATCCAGGGGGGGTTGATCACCACCACCTGTCGTCATTGAAACATGCACTATACGTACGGGACTAAATATCTTAGCCGTTGGCATGCCCGAATTCCCTAAACAATCAATCAATCCAGCGCTCCTCGCGCCATGGACCAAGCACGATCTTTCCTTCCTCTTCCTTGGCCTATCCTCACCCCTTACTTACACGCACAACACACATGCCAGGAGATCACTCGGGAGCTTAGAGATTGTTCCGGCTGGGGCGGTGCCTAGATGATGTGAGATACCTGGTTGGAAAAACCCGCACACCTACCGGCAGGTCGGCGCCGGATCTCGCCATCGAGCGGGAGTAGATCACTCACCTCCAGAGTAAAAACACGCACTACACTAACGGAACGAATGACCTTAGTAGTTGACTCGCCAAGAATCACCAATCAATCCAGCGCTCCTCGCGCCGGAGAAGACCCTTTCCTCCCATCAGTTCCGGGGCAAGACGACCACAGTCAGGGCGAGCGCCCGAGTCTCTCAA
This sequence comes from Acheta domesticus, assembly GCA_031308135.1. Classification (NCBI taxonomy): domain Eukaryota; kingdom Metazoa; phylum Arthropoda; class Insecta; order Orthoptera; family Gryllidae; genus Acheta; species Acheta domesticus. The sequence continues at coordinate 24,109,597 of JAHLJT010009355.1, read as the reverse complement.
AGTCAGGGGACCCAAAACAAAATACTAACTTACTTATAGCTCTACCAAGTTGAGAATGATGTTTTCAGGAGCGCGCCACTGTCTATGTTTACAGCCGAAGCGACAGACGGTGATATAAGGACACTCAAATCAAATTAAAAATGGGACTCTGCCAAGCTGTTTCAGGAAAAGCGCGATTTATTTTGTCACAAATCTGGTACCTTTCCAATTAATATTTGAACTGTATTTGGACATGTCTGCACCTCTATTGGAAGAAATAAAATTTTATTTTTCTCTGCAAAATGATTCAATGTTGATCGAATTTCTTTGATGAGCAGAAAATTTGTACTGTATCATTCATTTACTTGTAAGTCATTTAATTTAACTTCAGTAGTTTCTCCGAATATATACCAAATCAAATTATTTTTATGTAAGAAGCAACTACCACCGTAATGACGAAACTTTTAAATACTTATGACAGTAAGTTTAATGTATTTTTACTTATTTCTTTTTTATTCCTAATATTCTAAAAACTTATGTCTATAACAATGTACTTGTCAATTTCATCCATAACAATTTTTCTTTTTCGTTTCACTTTTGATCGTTTAGGCGATGTTTTCAAAAACCCATTTCAAAAACCCTCAGCTTCACATCACTCTTTTTGAATTTTGCGTATCGTGTTTTTACATCACTTTAAGGTTGCTGCTGCACGTTTGATTGTTCTTCCTAGAGGTATTTTAGGTCCGTCTTTTTGATTATCACAATCAGTCTTTTTGATTATCAGAATTTAATTACATTATATGCAAGGCATCTTGCCTGCCCGCGAAGTGTCACACCTCAACGGAAAGTCATATTTCCCAAGCTATACCGATAAACAACTCGCTTCACGCTCCTCGCGACTTTTGTTAGCGAAACTGACAGTACAGACCCATTTTTACACTGTTAGTTCCACGACATGTCGCAATCACCTCCTTCATTCTTCGCTTGGTCGAGCTATACATACTTAGTACTTTTATTCGTCAGGTCACCTATTAGTCACTAAGCTCTTTCGGCGACCCGCCCATCACATCACAAATATCTTTCCAATGTCATTTTTTACTTCTACATTTTCAAAACGAGATCCTCGCCGTTCTCGGCTGACGGAAATGGCCCTTAGGCCTGTCTTCATCAGTTTCTGAGACTGACAAGAAAATCATACAAAATAGAACACCAAAGTATTGTCGTGATTTAATAAGCTGCTGTAAAGTAGTCTACCATTGCATAAAATTGGCGAATGATTTCAGTAACGAATTTGCTAGTCATTGATTCATAATATTTTGTTCACAAATACAGCGTTTACAATTTTTTTTATTTTGAAGGAGGCCTGAATTTCTCTTTTGAGGGCCCGAAATTGTTTAGATCAAACTTTGTTTTCATTGATGACTCATCCATTGTGTTAACGATGTGTACCGTAGTTCAACCGAGCTTGGAAGAATTTCCAACATAGCATTTGTAACGATGAGATCTGTTTAGTGAAAATCAGTAATTAACTCCACGAGTCTGGAACAATCTTGTTATTCATTTTCACTTCAATAGAGATATAACTTCTCTAAAAGGATGGCCCATTTTTAGAATAATTTAATAATTTATTGAATTATTACCTTTTTAATAGCTTCACTTGTCTTAATAGCAAAGCTTTAAATCAGACCTTAACTCTCTGAACATTCGCATGTTAAAGGTCTGTTTTCTAATAGCGCGCCAGGAGTACGACAAATTTTCCCTCTTCAATATGTCCCTCTTTAAATTTGTCACAAACATTTTGATAAAGCACTCGTTTTTTGCACACAAGTTTAATTTTCAAAACGAATATAATTTACATCAATAGTATACATTTCTCGAAGTTTAATTTTTCGCTTCCCGTTCCCCTACATCAGCATCAGTAATTCAACCAGCGATGTTAACAATTGTTTACCATAAACCGGCAATACACTACACTCTCATGACAGCCATAACAAACAAAGTGTAACTCAAATATCTATTTTGTATTCTGAATCTCCAAAAATTTCGAAAACACATCGGCTTTTGGAGGTTGCGTAATAAAATTTATATGCCAGTACATTTGGCTTTGCAATTTTAGAACCTTTACCAATAATCAGTTTTTGAGTAAGCCAATAAAAACTTCAAACATAACTCGGTAGTTGGCTAGCAAGCTAGCAGGTCCATGGCGCAGCGTAGATGTTTTTAAAAACCATATACATTTGACCCATTATCTCATTAACTGTTTAACCTAGCCCTGTACAATTTTAGGAGCAGCTTGGTGAAAATGTTTTAAGAGAGTATTCCCAGATTTACATCATTTGAATAGATTTTCTAATTTGAAGAATATTAGAAGCAAAAGTCAAAATCTTTACATTATTTTTTCTGCACTTTTATTCAGAAATCCTGAAATACGAAACTAACTACTGATTTTGGAATCATATATTTATTATTTATTAATTGACCTCCCACAAAAAATATCTAATTATTACTTGAGTAGTTTCAGAGATAATGGAACAAATGTGTTCAAAAATGTCATTTTTTAGAAATAAGAGTGGAAGTTAATCCTTCTTCAAAATTAGTTACCTCGTCATGGTAACAAGTCAACAAAACACATTTGCCGAATAGTCACAGAAGAACGAACTTTGATCTATCATTTAATGAAAAGGAGAAACTTCTACATGAATTCATTCAAAAGATATAACGTCAACGTGAGACTCGAAGCCAAAGTGACTGTCATTTTGACAAACGCAGATGAAGGAATAAAATATCCCAAAAAATATGTGAAGAGAATATATTTCACAATGATGTATATATGATTTTATTCACAAAACTGAATATTTAGAAAATGTCACAAAATCACAAAAATGTCAACATTTTATATTTTTGATTTACTTCTCCCCTTAATGTTTGAGAAGCCCCCCGCCTTGCAGTGGGCGTGTCCCAATTGAGATCGCGTGCCGCTCTCCGCAGGGCCGCTGTCTCCGCTGTCGCCGTCGTCGTCGGCGTCGCCGCCGGCGGCGGAGGCGGACGCGCAGCGCCGCCTGCTGGCGCGCGTGACGGCGGGGGCGGGCGCGGGCGCGGGGGCGGAGCGGCAGGGGCGCGTGCTGCACGCCGCCGCCGCCTGCGCCGCCGACGTGCTGAGCAGCGCGCTGTCGCCCCCGTCCTCCGCCACCACCACGGCGCCCACCGACGAGTCGCGCCACTCCTCCTCCAAGGAGCCGTCGGAGGACGAAGCGGGCGCGCCGCGGCCCCGCCCGGCCTCGCGCCTCTTCACCAAGCTGGCGGCCAGCCTCACCAGCAAGGACACGGCGCCGCGCGGGTTGGGGGCGGCGGCGGCGGCGGGGGCGGGGCCGGCGCCCGCGGCGGCCGACGCGCCCGCGGTGCTGCCGCTCAAGGACAAACTGCGCGCCGCCGTGCGCAAGGAGAGCAGCAGCGGCAGCAGCGGGAGCGCCACTTCGCCGTGCGCGCCGTCCGCGCCCGCCTCCGCCGCGCCGGCCCCCGCCCCGGCCCCCGCCACGCCCGCCCCGGCCCCCGCCCCGGCGCCGCCGCCGCCGTCCCCCGCGCCCGCGGCGGGCCCCACCACCCCGCCCGCCGCCGCGCCCGTGCCGCCCCCGGTCAAGAAGCAGCCGTCGTGGATGCTGCTGAAGCAGGCGGCGCTGGCGTCGTCGGCGCCCGCCGCCTCCGCCTCGCCGGCGCCGCAGCCCGCGCCCTCGCTGCTCACGCCGCGCGTCTCCACCAAGCTGCCGCCGCTGCTGGGGGTGATCGCCAGCGAGCAGCCGCCGGCCAAGTTGCAGACCAAGGTGTGCGAGCCGTCGTCGCCGCTGGCGCCGGACTCGACGGCGGCGCGCGCCGACGCCATGGCGGAGGCGGCGGCCGCGGCGGCGGCGGCGGAGGCGGCGCAGGCGCAGGCGCAAGCCCAGGCGCAGGCGCCCGGGCGGCCGCGGCGCCCCAAGCCGGGCCTCCTCAACCTCCAGCAGGGCACCAAGTTCTACATGTCCATCGACGACCTCTCCCCCGAGTACTCGGGGCTGCCGTTCGTCAAGAAGCTCAAGATCCTGAACGAGCGCCAGAAGCTGGCGGAGCTGGAGCGGCAGGTGGCGGGCGCGCTGGCGCGCAGCTGCAGCCTGGACTCGAGCGGCGCCGCGTCGGCGTCGGGCGCGGACGCGGACGCCGACGCCGCGTCGGGGCTGACGCGCAGCAGCTCCGAGGCCAGCGCCATGGAGTACGTGCGCGCGCAGCAGCTGCGCCTGGCCAACCGGCGCAGCGCGTCGCAGCACACGCAGACGCCCACCGCGGCCGCCGCCGCCGCAGCCGCCTCCGCCGCGGGGGCCCTGGCGCTCAGCGACCTCGACGAGCCGCACTCGCCCGAGAGCAACGAGACGCTGGAGCGCCGCCACCTCAAGAGCATCCTCAAGAAGCTGTCGGCCAGCAACCTCCTGGCGGCGGCGGGCGCGAGCGTGGGCGGGGCCGGCAGCGCGGAGGCGGACCACGGTGGCGCGGGCGGGGCGGGCGGGAGCGCGGAGGGCGACGCGGCGGAGGCGGCGCCCGGGGCGGCGCCGGCGGCCGCCGCGGCGCTGGACCTCCGCCGCCTCATGCGCGCCCCCACCATCGAGGGGTACGCCGCGCGGCACAGCAAGCTCACCAAGAGCGTCACCTTCAACCGGGACACGCTGTCTTCGCCGCCCGGCGGCGACCTGCCCGCGCTCTCGCCGCCCTCGCTCGCGCCGCCGCTCTCCGCGCCCGCGACCTTGGGCGGGCGGCCGCCGGGCGCGTCCTTCGAGCGCCAGGACACTGTGGTGGCGGGGGCGGGCGCCCCGCCCGACGCGCCGCCGCCGCCGCTGCCGCCGCCCCCCGCTGTGTCGGCCGTGTCACAGACTGCTGTTCAAGTGACGACGACAGTGCAGAGTGCGGTCGTGGCAGTGACGATGGCCGAGACTGTTGTAGAGGCCAGGTCGTGTACCACCACCACGCCCGCCATTACATGTTCCACGCTCGAATCGCCCACGAAGAAAAAGCCTCCGATTTCGTTCTTGTGCCAAAATCCTCAGTTGAATATCTCAGCGAATCAAAAGAACTTCTTTCGACCTTCTCTTTTGCTGCCTTCTCACGGGAGTACCGAAGAGGAATACTTCGGGGAAATAATTGTCGGTATTAAACAGGTCCTACAGAGTCATCTGGTTAGTAACGTAAATATTACAAAGAGTTTTTTTTTTGTTTTGTTTTTAACAGACACACTTTCTATTTTTTTCTAAATATTTTGCAGGATGAAATTCAACAGAAATTTCAGCTTAGATTCCAGTCTCTAGAGCTTGAAGTTAAGAAACGAGACGAAATCATCAGTCAACTTCAAAAACGAATACAAGAGCTCGAGGTATGCCTTTTTTCTTTCGGCATATGGCCGCGAACCTTCCAAATTATAAGTTGAAACCTTGTACTGCACTCATAGATCATGATTTGTCATCACCACCTTACCATTCTAGACCCCTGACACCATCCATCACCAGGAGAACGGCGATGACGGTGACACATCTGATGACTTAGACGAAGCTTCCGATCAGCCCTTCATGGTTGGTACCTCATAGGCAGTAGCGACTTGCATATTCCTTCATTTTCATATCCAATAAATATTATGTTCATGCGTGATCTTTTGAATTTGCATGCAATGCATTATATATGTCTTTAGAGAGCTTTGCTGGTTTTGCTTGGAGTGCTCCTCAATACATTTTCACTTTTCAAATGTAATCATTAGTATCACATCTCATTCATTTATTGTGTGTTTTGAGGTTTTGAACATTATTGTGTTCTTTGCAATACAAATTGCATATGGCCTGTCAATGAATCAAAACAGAAAACCAGTTTGATTTTTAATACAATTTCTTTGATTTTACATGGCAAATAATGATTTCATAAGAAATACCATTCTGAATACTAAATACCCAGTAATTGGTATTTAGATGATCACCATAAAAAGTATACTAGTTGTATTGAACGATACTACATACTTAACTATTGTATGACACTTCTACGCTAGTCGCTTATTAAGCTTTAGCACAAACGGAAAAAGTAAATATTTCGGTTTTGCTTGTTAAGTGGATTACCATTGTCTAATCCCAAATACAATTCTAGAATTTTATGCATAAGGCTTCCAACTTGGATAAAATCTTGAAGATTTTTTTGCGCGCGTCAATGTTATCGATTCTATATCTCTCGCTCTTCCACCAAACATTCACTTTTGCCACAATAGCCAAATTGTTTACTTGTTTCAGAAATATTTATTGTACGAACGCGATAGTCATTTTAACTGAGAGTAACAATCCAAAACATATAGTGGTCAGTCATAGTGGGAAGCTATTCAAAACCCATAGTCAAACTGCTCACTACAGCAAACTTCTTGGAACGGAAACTCGGAAAGAAATAATTTGCAAAGGTGGAGAGTGATGAATTGTCTAAAAAGAAAGTATCCCTCAAATATTACGAAGTTCTTGCCCTTGTGATAGAGCGCAATCATTATTTATTGTTTTGAAATCGCGGCAAGTGTGTGTGGAGAGTGCGAAGCGAGCGCGAAGAGGAGGCGCGGTCGTGAGCAGAGCGCGGGTGCTTGCAGCGCGGGGACTCGGTGGACACGGTGCTGGCGTCGCCGCCGGCGTCGCCCTGCGCGTCCCCGCCGCCGGCGCCGCCCCCCGCGCCCGCGCCCCCGCACCCGCCGGTGCGCCACCGCGTGGGCGGGGGCGGGGGCGGGGGCGGCGGCAGCGCGCGCCGCTCGTGGGAGGACCACTCGGAGGAGGAGGCCGCCGAGCTGCTGGAGCTGCCCCGCTCCATGAGCCCGCAGGCGGCGTGGAGCGGGCGCGGCGACGCCGTCGCGCTCGACCTGGGCTCGGACTCGGGCTCCGGCTCGGCGTCGGGCTCCGGCTCGGGCTCGGGCTCGGACGGCGACTCGCCCTCGGACGCGTCGGACGCGTCGCCGCCCGCCAGCGACGAGGACGGCTGGGCGCCGCGCGGCGACGCCCCCGCGCGCAACCGCGACTGGGAGGTGCAGCTGCTGGCGCGCGAGATGGAGCGGCGCGAGGGCCTGCAGCGCCTGCAGCGGGACGTGCGCCGCCTGCAGGACGCCGTGCGCGCGGGCGGCCTGCAGCGCCTGTCGGCCTCCGAGCTGGACACGCTGGAGCGCACGCTGGCGGCGGAGGACCGCAAGGTGCGCGCCGCCGCCCGCGCCTTCAGCCTGGACGCGGACGACGGCCGGGAGGCGCGCCGCGCGGGGGTGGCGGCGGCGGCGGCGGCGGCGGGGGGCGGGGCCGCGGGGTCGGCGCCGGCGGCGCGCGCGCGGCGCGCCGCGGGCAGCCTGGAGAGCCTGCTGCACAAGACGGCGCAGCTAAAAAACCGGCTGCTGGGCGCGCCCATCTCCCCGGCGCCGTCGCTCGCCGCCTCCTCGCGGCCCTTCCCGCCGCACGCGCACGCCACGCCGCCCCCGCCCCCGCCGCGCGCCCACGACGCCGTCGCGCGCCGCCGCCAGTTCATGGCGGCGCGCTCGCTGTCGGAGCGGCCGGCGGCTGCGGCGGCCCCGCCCCCGGCGTCCTCCCCCGGGCCTCGCAGCGCGTCCAGCGGCAGCCTCGCCTCCGCAGCCGCCTCGCCCGCGCCTTCGCCTTCGCCTTCGCCCGCGCCCGCGTCCGCGCTCGCGCCGCTGGTGCGCGGCCTGGGCCAACTGGTGCGGCCGCGCGCCGCCGCGCCGCCGCCGCACCACCCGCTGCTCTCCCCGCCGTCCGCCGCCGAAGCGCCGTCGCCGCTTCACACCATCTCGCAGAGCTGCGGCGCGCCGGCGTCCCGTCGCCCCGGCGCCGCTCGCGCCTCCTCCGATCTCTGAACTCGCTCGCGCTCTCTCTTCTCTTTCGTTTCGACGTACTCCTCTGCGAGGAACACGAACGTGCAACTGAACACCATGCTGGCTTTTGAGCGGTAGTCGTAAAGTCCGTACGTTTTGTCACGTTCTCTGTACGAGATTTCCGTCGAGGGTTCTGAACTCAAGGATGCGAACGTTCTCCGTTTGCTATATGTTTTGCCACGTTTAACAAACTAATATTAAGAAGCACCAGTTTGCCACACAGTTTTAAATAATTTTATCCGTACACGTGTTATTTCGGCGTGTGAGCACGAAAATTGTCACACTACAAGATTATCTCATTGTGCAATATATTACGTTCGTAACCAATCGTATAATCATACAACTATCTGTATCGTGTATATTTTAATTGTACTTATACATTTGAGGACAGCACATACGTTCAAAAATCGTTTTTCTCTGTTCTTTGGGTGGTATGTAATCAGAAAATTCAAACATTTGTAGATGAGTACATAAAAAGATAATTTTAGTTTTCAGTTATTGGCCATAGGGGTGAGCACCCTGCCTTCCAGTGCCTGATGGTGGGACCAGGGCGCTCGGGGGTGTCCAAGAAGTGGTGTACATTTGACTGCGTAAACAGCAGTAACAAGCGTAGTTTATGCAAATGTGAGCTCTGAAGCTGAGGGAATAGTTCATTAGTATGTAATAAACTGTCTCAGAGGTGCTGGCTCTGATTTAGAAGTTAAAGTGCTGTGGGAAAGAAATGTGAAATAAATTGATATAAAATATTTTATTATATGCATGTTGCTGCATTGTTTGCAGTTACAAACATAACTACCTAGTTTTTTAGATCTCAAAAATACGTTTTGAATTATGGCATTATTAGCAAGTATGTGCATGGAATTTAAAACGTACACCAAATAGAAAACATTCTCATTATCACAAGTTTGGCCTAGATTAATATTAGTGATGAGGCAAGAATGTTTCTAGACCTGGAAACTACTACATTTTCATAGTAACAAAATACTGAACTTAAAAGAAAAATATTTGGACATAGCAGGTATCAACATTTATTTCACAAATTTTTGGTTCAACACTGTACTTAATGAACAGCAGTACAAGTTGAAAAATGTGTATTACAACTCATTTAACATTATTTTCAGTTTATAAGACTCATCAATTTATATTTTAAAATTATGAGAATATAGATAGCTGCTGGAGATGTCTTTCAATAAAATAATTATAATTCCCATGGAAAATGTTTTCTTTCCATCTTGAATTTTTTTGTAAAATCAAGATTTTCAAAAATTATTTACTTGAAGAGATCAAACATAAAAGAGGGATTCCACTTGTATCTTAGAGATCTATTCACAATGAATATGTGTAAATGTGATATGCATCTGTTTTTTTCAAAATATAAATAGAACGATACATTGATTTTCCATAGTAAACACTTCTGCTTGCTTAGAATCTAGAAGAAAATTTTAAGAAGTCACATGTGCTCTGATGTCATTACTTAACAATGAATATTGTGGCTCTGATATTCAAGTGTCCTTATCACTGTAAAATGCAACAGGAGTGGATGTGAATGATCTTGGTTGTCCGGATGATACCATGTCAAAGGCTGTCATCCAGTTGTCGACGTGGCACCACCCGGAGAGCCAAGATCATTCACATAACTTCGGACATGGAAGCCTACGACTTCATTCAGGGGTGGATGTGCTTTACAACTTCATTTAATTGCTTCTTTGGTATAATTCTATAATTTGTAGCAACTGTAATGTTGTTCAGAGAAGAAAATAATTCACATATAAAGCACTCTTAAAACTTTTATTTTGAGATTTCAAATACACTGTTACATTCATATTTAAATTAATATTGCAAAGTGATAATGTTAGAAAGCAAACTAGAAAATAGCAGAGCACAAAAATTAAATAGGGACATAAATTTGTCAGTGAAAATAAAAATATTTAATACAATTTTCTCATTCAGCATTTTTATACAGGAAGTGCTAAAAAATGGAGCAATAATCATTTGACAAATATGGCTTATTATATTACATGTCCTCCTAGTTGAGACACTTAAGTTGATAAGTTATAAGAGCTTAACATTATGTAAGTAAAATATGGTAATAATAAGAATATATTTAGAATAACAAACCTCCTTCCAAATTTTATTGTTAGAAAACATGGAGGTCATAAGAAACTCCTTCGGTGCATATATTTATTGACTTACCTGCCTACTTACTTCCAAAGCATTTTCCATTGGAATATAACACACAATTTAAGGCAAGCAAGCTGTTTATTACTCTTTAAAGCAGTATTGTGTTAAGATGTCCGAGAATGATTGCAAGTTCAGTTTTGCAACTCAAGGACATGTTTTGTTGATTAAACAAAACTCTACATAATATGATATTCTGAGCGCTTTTCCTCTAAAACCAATTATTATCATTATTATGTTCATTAACATCAAATGTATATGTGATATAGGCAATAGTAAAAATAGCATATTAATTTATTAAGTGTTGCTATTCTTCAAGAAAACACAATACAAAAATATTTTGGTCCAAATATCAGTTTTTATACTAAAATGTGAGTGTCTAGATGATGATGACTTTTTTCATAAGCCAACAGTGTTTTACTAGACAGCCTACATTAATTTTGTGAAATTTCATCACGCATCACTTTTTGGTACAGGAATCTTTTAACATTCTTTTTCACACTCCTTTAGGAAGAGATAAGGTCAAATAAATTAGGCCAAGCGATTCACCTATTATTTTTTCTGATACCTCATAACATAGCATTCATTTTTTAAATATTTCTAATGTTAGATTACATTGTCTAATCAAGGACACGTAAAATTCAATACATTAAAATTTTTATTTACAATTTAGTTTTTATTAGTACAAATATAAGCCAATTTTGAAGCCCATGGTTAACTAATGGTCAGAATTCTAAATTTATAAATGCTATTCCTAAACACCATGATCTTCAGACCTCAGATCTTGAAGAATCCTCTTGTGCTTTCTGTAGCAACATCAGGCCAAAAAATTCAATTCTCAACTGAAATGTTGCCGATAGTTGATGAAAGTTGATGCACATAGATAACACAAGACTAACACTTCTTTTAGTCTGTTATAGAAATACATATATCCATTAGAATATTCATAAAAACTTACAAATACACATTTGCTTCTATATTCAGACAGGGTTGAAGAATTGACAATACTTATATTTCAGCTCAATTATAGCTCAATAGGGATATTTCAGCAGTTTCTACATTCAGGATTGATCATGAATTATATGATAAACAAAGGAAAATCCTTCTGAATAACACAAAGTAAATCAAAAAAATTAACTGCACTTCATTTTGTATGCCATTTTGTAGTATATCACATACATTTCTCCAATCCTGAATGTTCATTTATCCCTAATTTTAGAAACATTTAAATAATTAAAACATTTTGGAGAGAAAACACACTAATTATTTTGACAAATGGTGTAATAAAGTATTTAAAAGTGGTTTTATGTTGGCAAAAAATATTTAAAGCAGACTTTAAAAAAGGCTTTATCTTGAAAGATAGTTTCAGAGAGTCATTACAACAGTGAGCTCCTTTGAAAATCCTACAAATTGTGGGTCATTATTCAATAATGGTAATATCCAAGGGTGGCTTTGACAGGGGGAGGTGGGTAACAGGTTCCCTCCCCTGTATATTTTCAAGTACTTCTCCTAGTTTTATTCTAATTTCATAGATAGACACAACTACATATTCCAGCTGGGGCTGCTGTAATTTTCCAAGTTTTACTGTCAGAGTACATTATTGAATTCATGATTAGCTGTGACTTAACTTGAGCTTTTTTTAAATACCCCATGTACCTTGTTATATCCAATAAATTAATAACAAAATTTTAATGGCTTAATCTAAACTTCCCAGAAGATACACACTCCCTTTGATGTCTGCCTCAGATTTCACATGCCCGAAATGTCCATGATATCTGATGAGCATAATATCTGATATTCAAGCATTATGGTTGGAAAGTACATTGGATTTTGAAAATTTAACCTCTAAAGAAGAAAAGTGTTTGAAATAGGAAGGTTAAAAAGGAATTCTGACAATTTTGGACCATAAAGTTGATGATAATATTAATATATCAGAAAATCAGGAAATGGAAATAATCTTGAAGAATTTATGATAGGTACATCATCAAAAATATAGAATAACTTGTAAACAGGTCATAAAACCAGAATCAGAGTTTGCTTTGTCATTTTTTTGATTGTGTTTGTGTTTGATGTGTCATTTATTATATTCTTTTGGAGGTAAAAACAGTTGAAACAGTTGAATAATCTTTTTAATAATGCTGATCTGTACTTAAAAATGTACAAATATTTGTATTTCACAGAATAAGATCATACCCAATATGATCAATCAGCAATTTCATATTGTCTAGAAAACAGAGAAAAGTTACTTTCCCCCCCCTTTTTTTCTCTTTTTTTCTTTTCTTTTTTTTATTTTTATTTCTTCGTATATTACTGCATTATTGTCCAGCATTGGCATGGGATGTCCCAAACACGATGGTCTTTCATATCTAAAATTTTCCTTCCCTACACTTCAAAAATATAATTTTATGATAATGATGGTGATGTTGATTATCATCTAAGGCCAGAGCAATCTACAGGCAAACTAGGTGATCACCTAGGGCGCAAACCTCAGGGGAGCACAATTTTGTTTTATTTTTTATATTTTTTTTTTATTTTGGCCATTGGTCCTAATCGTACTATTGATAAAATAATTATTCATTAGGTAAGAAGAAAGCTTTGATATGCATAACTTATTATTGTTTCAATAATTTTCAAATTCATTTTAGTTTGTTGCTATTGTTGTTATGTTGATAATCTGAACAACAGTAAATATATGTGTTCATTATTTTATAATAAATCATATTTACTCAAAAAATATTTCTGAACATTATTATTATAGTAAAGGGGGTTAGGGGAAGCACAAACATATCATTTTGTCTGAGTCACAAAATAACCTAGTGCAGACCTTGTTTTAACCATTATTATTATTGTTGTTGTTGTTGTTGTTATTATTATTATTAATATTATTATTATTATTACCATTATTATTAGTGTTATTAATATTATTATTATTAATACAAAACTTTATTTTCCTTCATGCAATGACTCGTTATGATTTGCATTTTTTTAAAGGTCCAGAATTTAAATTGATGTTAGATGAATTTTATTTTGAATACTTACTAGTTTCACTTCTTTGAAAGAAGAAGCATAATCCCAATCTCATTCCCCAAATTAACTACAAGTCACTCACTAAAATTAAGGTTTAAGAAACTGAAAGTATTTTGCCTGTGTTTCAAATTAAATCATCAACCTTGTAAATAATTTTCTCTGGCAATTTTGTTCTCTTACAACCAGGAAACAAATCAACTTAAACATGAACTTTGAACTTAAACATTCAAATCTTTAGAGGAATCCCTTAATGAAAACAGAGGAATTAGAAGCCACAAGACTCAGTACAACTGCTATTAAATTCTGATAAGCCATTGCATCTGCTTCCCCTGACCCTAAAATAATTTGTAATATTTCAAATAAAGCAGGATATGAAAAGATCTAATTCAAGATTAACTGAAATACTTCTCTGACACACACTTTGTTTTAGAATAAATATATTAAATGTTTACACGTAACAAAAATTAAATTTGTCTCAAAACATCATACAAGTTACATCACAAATATAATGCCCATCCCTGGAAGAGTCCCTACTTCATCCCAAAATTAAGATATTCTAAAAGGAACCATTGGCATCTGGCATATCAAATAATCCTAACTGATAATTTGTTTAGAGATTCAGAAAAAGACTTATTCCCCTACACTATCTCAAGTGTTCGGGATTTTAAAAGGAAACAGTAATGAAAGGAGAAATCTCCTTGTGAGATTATTCCTCAGAAAAGTGCATACTGGCAACTTCATTATTGACCTGATTTTGATACATTTTAATACTCCTGTTCATTGTCATTTTCTAATGCAATTCGTAAATTACACTTATGTAAAACTTGTAATAAAGTACCAAGAATTCCTTTATAAATAAAGCAGAAAAATCAATGAAGATTATAGTGTTGTTTCTTTTTGCAACAGTAGTACTAAATTCCTCTTTTTGTACAGTTTGCTCCCTGAAATTTTTTTTGGTGATCTGAGCCTTAAGCCATTGGACCTTAAGCCATAAAGCAGCATATTTGCCTCATTAATTATTAAACACTGTATATTTCATAAGTTATAATAAAATTTCTGCATTTCTTGTTTATTTCATTTCTCAGAACTCAACTTCATACGGATTTATAGTGCTACCCAGCTGTTTTATTTCTCATTTATATCTAATAATATTTACAAAATAAATAATAAAGAAACAGAATATTTTGAACATTTTCATTACCTTTCTTTACATATACTACTGAAGTTTTCTGTACACTTAACAAATGCACCTGATTCACTATGTGTAGAGAATCACTTCCAAAAAAAATTATCTACACATGTTTTTATTTATTACACAGTTATTTTGTTATTGTTTTAATATTGTCTACCTGTCATAATATAGTTGGCTGGATAATGGAGCCAGACAGCCTTTGTACATGCCTCCGTACACCCTGGCATTTGCCCCTGCCATTGCTGGAGGCTGGTACTGAGTAGGTACCCTGTAGATAGTTGGAAAACGCTCAGTCAGGATGTTAAAGTACTTTAAAGTTGTAAATTGTCCAACAGCTTGTACTGCAGTTCACTAAGTGCACACGTAACAACAATAGTCTACAAAACATAAGTCTTTCTTAAAAATTCTCTTAGGCTTAACAAGCTAATACTCTGTAATCCGTTGCATTATTACTGCTCCAGGGTTTTTGAAGGAATGATTCTTGAGCAAACGAAGAGAAAAACTCATTATTCTCATTATTTCTTTTTTAAATAGAAAGTATTATATCAATATTGAATATTTCTCCTTCAGAAACCATTAATATACATAAGAAATAATATTCATTATATGTCATTTTCTAGCTCTCTCATTTTAAACAAAAGCACATTTGTGAATAATAATCTTTCATTCAAATGACTTGACATGCTCAGACATGTAAATTTACTGTTTTGTTACTATAATATTTTGCACCATATTCACTGCCTGGGAGAGCACAACTGGATAAAAGTATTAGAATTACCTCCTTGTGGCAGACATTATTAACAATTAAAAAATATTGACAAGACAGCCGTCTTATTCCATTTTCTGATTTAGTTGTCATGGATCATAGTTAACTGCATATAGCCTCACAATACACTGCTCACAAAATTTTTCTTTACAGATCATATTCATAAGTTGGTTTATATGTGACTTTGTCCAAGCAGCATTATGCTGCATGTTAGTCAACATTTAAGACTGCTAGTGACGAAGCAAATACTACTGTTACTTATTGAAAGGGGGCAAAGGGTAACTTATTTCTGCAAAAATTCATAAAATAATTATCTTTTTAGAAATTGTTATTCTTCGGGTAATTATTTTTTATAATGTACCCAAAGAACTTGTAGTATTTGTAACATGTAAGTTCACTGAAATTGAACTGCTTATCTTAGATGCTATGCTTCATTCAATTTCTGCCATGTGTTGCGTTAATACAATGTGCTTAATGTTTATATTATATTCCTACATGAAACTATTTTTAGAGTTATTTTTCTGAGATTATTTGTACATTCTGAGGCATAATATCTATAAAGATTTTGTTACTAAATGAGAAAGAGTTTTGTTTATGGAAAAATATTTTAAAATAAGAGTTTTAAACATACTTGTTGCTGAATTTTTTCAATCTCTAAAATGGGATCTTTATCTGTTTTAAGATGTTCTTATATTAAGCATATGATTGTCTTAAATAGGGAACAAAACATAATATTATCAGCTTCCATGTAGGCAATTCTTTTTCCATTCTCATTGTTATACTTGTTGAATGTGACTTGTATTCCACCAATGAAATTCTTCCTCCAATTTAATTTTTTGATTTTCTGGTATTATAGATACTGTACATTCTATATCAAATTTTCGCGTTCAGTTTGATATTTATTTAAAATTGGGTAATTAATTGGTCCCCAGATTATCTTGATCAGCCGTCCAAGTAAAATGATATGCGTTTCCTTTTAAATGTTCATCTTACAGCAGTATCCCATTTGATACATTGTAGTATGTGTGTGTCTCTGCATGGTATTCAGTTTCGTGTTTTTGTAAATGTATTTGAATGTTCTTGAGGAAGAACAGATATTTCCTTTCTTCTCTCAGTGACTGTAAGCAAACTCCAAGACAAAATTATTCCAATGCAATATCTTTAATATTGTAAAAACAAACTGCTGCAACATGTACATACATGTTATATTTGAAAATGAATGATAATTGACAAAATATGTATTATAAAATTATATATGTTACAATTTTAAAATATTAAGTTTTTAAAAACATTGTTCTAAAAAATTCAAACATGAAGTGTAGTGAAACCCTGGTAACAAATAATTGTTTGAAATATTTACTGGACACCACCAAGGGGCATGAAGTGAGAAAATTTGAGAGGAATAATGAACAGTGAAGTATATGAAATGTGTAAGTAATTTTCATGACAAATTCCCATGTGTAATAATATAGCTCAAACACAAAGAAATACCTGAATTCACTTTGTATCATACTAACATATTGTAAATAACAATACACATATATATAAAACATAACTAAAATGTATTATTAATATGAAAATATGCAAAGTTACTAACATGTAGATTGTGGAATATAATGTTTTGTTAAATGTTTTCGTGAGCATTTATCATTAAAGGTAATATATTTTTGAAAGAAAAGATTACTTAACCATTTCTGAGTCTAATAAATTATACACTTTTGAAATAAGAGTGTTTCAGTATTTAAAACATTAAACCGTCTTATTCACAGAAGATTATAGTTTATTATCACACTTAATTTTGTTTCATAAACCTCTTAGCTCCAAGCATGTTGAACATTTTATATTCCAAATATGCAAATCAGGCAACTTACTACGTGGTATTCTTTTAAAAATAATCTGACCTTTCCTCATATTTAATCTCACCTTTTCCAACATTTAATCTTCCATTTTTACTAGACAATTTTTAATCCAATATTTAAACACTTCTAATAAAGAAACTTGAGAGGAAAAAACATATGCAGTTTTACAAGAAACACATAAAATATGCCCAACCTAACATTATGCACGAAATTCTTTCAACTGATAATAATAAGAGAAATTAAGATAATTCTTGGGATAAAATTTAGGAATAAAGGAAGATGTATTACAGCTCCTTGAAAAACTTTTGAAAAGACAAAACATTTAATTTGCTTAAAATCTTACGAACGATTTATCAGGGTAATTTAAATACCATGAAATATTAAATATATTGATAGTATCATTTAAAATATTTTGTAAAGCACTTAACAATAATGCACCAATAACATATTTACTTTCAAAATACATCACTGGAAAAAGTTTCATTTGAATTACAATATTACTTGACACAAAGACATTCTGCAAATTTTCCTTTTTCTTTTTAAATGTATTTATTATGAAAATTTCTAATAGCCCAAAAGTTACTAGTCAATTGTCATGTTTTTAATTGTTTTCAAAACTAGGGGAAAAACTCAAATTTTCATTTCTGACATTCTTTTTCTCATTTTAATAACTTATTTTTCTTTCCTAGACTTTTAAATGTTCCCTTTTACATATAATTCTTAAAATACAATTCTGCTAGAGAACGCTTGATACCAATGTTCAATAAGCAATCTGTAAAGTAAGTTTCTTAAAATGTTCATTAGATGACGATGCACTTTAGCAACACAGGACAGAGAGAAAAAAATTGTCCTGTTTCAAAACTATTTCCTTTCATATTTAGAGCAGCGAGGCTACAAAAGGTAAGTAACAATTACTAGATATTTTAAACTCTTGCAATAAAAAAATCAATTGCCAAATGTTTCAATGAAAATGAAACTATCATATTGTCACCACAATAAAACAATTTATGAATTAATAATTGAAATATATTTCTATATTAATATTGACAATAACATGTGTAAGTTCCTGCATATTTTGTTCTGACTTAATAACCTTAAAACTAAGAATTCAAGCATAGATCAAAGGACAAATGTACATATGTAATTTACAGGTATATGCAAAGAATCTTGAGAAATTAACAGTTTTCCCTTTGCAAGGAAGATGAGTCTACTGCAATCTAAGGAAGTCATAGATTAAAACTGAAGGGAGAATATGAGAGTATCAATTCTATTTAATATATGGGTACCAATAATACTCATCCAACAGGGAAAGAATGAATGATTGTGCAGACAGCATAAGCTATTCTTTAAAAACTGTGAAAGCCAGATGTAGAGAGAATTCATTTCAGACTACTCATGTACCCACCTTCCTATCCAACTTTTCAAAACCCAATGCAATGTTTATTAAAGTTTCACTAGATGAGTGAAAATTACATAAATGAAGTGGAAAAACAATAATCTATAAAATCATTAACAAATGAACTGGCTATCCTTATTTGGCATTAATAACAATAATTTTGCACATTAAAATAATAGCTGTGATTCCCAATGTTTCTTCCAAACATATAAGCAAACAATATCAATGCCTGAAATATGAAATGTAAGTTCTTCAAAATTTCTAGTAGTAATAGTAGTACTGCAATAATATTATTTGAACTGTTTTTTTTATATTTTCTTTGTTGATATCTCCAATTCAACTTGTAATTAACATAATTCTTTACAGAATAACTATTTTGCCAAAAGTTAATGTGGACATTCAGTGAAGTCCCCAACTTTAACAGTAGTCGATTTGGGGATTAACAGCTTGTTGATGTTCCTACATCCAACATAGCTATTGTCTTCTCAGCCTTCCACTACTTCATTTACATGGGTAAAGCCATTTATATCTGTGATTTTAGATTGTTTCATTTAGCTTTGTTTCAGATGCAATCGTTTTTCTCAAATTCCCCTTTGTAAGAATTTATATTCAATGGATAAATAAGTTATCACCAAAAAAACATGAATGTGTTGATATCAGCTATTTATCCAATCAAGAAAATCTAAAATCCAATTACTAATATCCACTACCTCATAACATTGTCTAAACGTACTTTGAAGATAGTGGGTGATAGGCTGCATTTCTAGCCTCACTCATATGTTTATTGTTTCAATGAGAAGTTAGATATTTTTATCCCCAAAACAATTTCTGCCCCATCACTTTTTTCATTACTAATGTTGTAAGATACTTGGTTAATTTAGAATCTGTACAAGCCTTTGCATGGTTGGTTTGATAATCTGTCCAATGTAATTAGAGAAAAACTATGAGAAATTTTTAAACAGGCATCCCATTGAAAATAATAAAAGGAATTAAAAGTATGTAAGACTTTGTGTCCAAAACATACAGCCCATTCAATCTAGAAGAGGTTTATGGCAAGGATGTGGACTCGCACAACTCCTTTTTAATTTATATGTCAATGTCATGATCGGAAGATGTGACAATGCAAAGCAAAAATCAATCAAGGAATACAACTGAACTGAAAACCTCAAATCAAAACTGTATTGTAGACAGAAGATAAAGCAATACTGACAGAAATAGAAAATTACCTGCAGAAAGCAGCTCATGAACTAAAATAGCAGAGAAGATAATTATACCAAAGAAAATGGCAAGAACATATAAAAAGAATAAAGAAAGATAATTTTCCACTGCAGTAATTCAATTACACACCAAGAGGAAGGAGAAATCCAGGCAGTTCTGTAAAATGCGGGAAAGTCCAGGAATACCTTGGACACAGCTAAGAAATACAAGAAAATTTAAAAGGAACAGGCCAAAAAGCCTAAACTTTGTATGTTCATGATGATAATGATATGGAATTAAAATTTCTGAGAAAATTTAGAGAATGCCTTTTCTTGGCAAATAATTAAAAACAGTAGATAGAGTAATAAATTGGAAAATAATTTAACAAGTACAGATATTTGATTATGAGGGCAGCATAATTGGACAAGAAAAAGAATTCAAAAATTTGGCAGAATGGGACAATAAAAAATACTTGGAAAGGATATGAACAAGGAAATAAAACAGACAAAATACAGAGTAACAGCAAAGCCAGCATTAATGTATAGATCAGAAATTTGGGCCCCCTCAGTATCAGAGTTAGAGATTAGAAGCAGCTCAGATGAGGATTCAGAAGACATTGGCTGGAGTAACACACTAAATTGACACAGAAATGATGAGATCAGATAAAAATGGAAAGAGAGAACATATGTGAAAATATCAAAGAGAGCAATTGGCTTACTGTTCAATGGATAGGACCATCTGAACCCCACTAAATATTCATGACAATGGCGAAAAATCTTTCCAATTAATATAAATGTTGTCAAATCTTCACTTACAAATCTATTGGATTTATTCTCTAAATAGCATTTAACAATACTTCTCAATCATGTTGATACTCTCCATTTAAGTTGTTATCCCCATTTTCCCAAATTATTTTCACTTATTTCCAACAGACTTACCAACTGTGGCATGCAAAAATTAAGAAATTTGATTTTGGCTAAAACATCAATTATTTTAATAATCTCACATATTAATAAAAAAACTCAATATTGCCCCCCCCCCCCAGGGCTTCTAGAACTGTAACCACGGTTTTTGGATATGGCATCACCCACCATTCCCCACCCCCCACCTCTTTGTTCTCCAGGCTGGGACCCATAACCTGCTGAGAAAGCCACAGCACTTTCCAGCTATTTTCTCAGTTATCACTTTTAGATCTTTAGTGGAATGATAGTTAATGATCGGACCAAAAATTAACAACCGTGGAAAAGGAACACATGAAGAAAAGATGTTGCAAACCCTCGTTGTTCACCACAAACTCCTCTTCGTACCACCAGTGATCAAACCCAGACACTAGCAATAGGAGGCATGTAGTCTGACCACCATACTATGGACCACCTGTCTCAGATTATTACATAGAGTAATATCAAATTCTCTCTCTAATCTCGTATTCTATTAATTTGGGGCTTGGGTAAAAAAAGTGCTCTGTATGTAAATTTAAGAATATGTTGGCATGTTCTTCTGGTACTTCATTTCTGGTTAACAAAATTAGCAAACAATTTTGAAACTTTCTTTCAATGAAATTTCCCTGTGGAATGTTTTCTCACTTATTTGGATGGTCTTGTTTTTGTCCCAGGAATCTAAGTTAAGATGGTATTTGAATCAGGAAACCATAAGAACAAATATACAGAATTTTATTTACAAATATTTACAATACAACAGCACTGCACCAACTTATAGACCAGTACTTTATCAAATAGTGTAAAAGAATGCTTAATATTTATAATCCACTAATAAACAAATTCAAATGTCTGGACAAGTTAGGGTCATGAATATTTCAGAATAAAAAGGAAATGAAAACCATATTTTTGTGGTACACTTCTTAAGACTCAGGATGTGATGATTTTGTAATGCAATAACATTTTCACAAGTATAAGCATCTTAGAGAACAAATTAACAGAATTTTCTGTTTCCCTACATCAAAATAAATAAAATATCACAATTATACTTTGGTTTTTAATGTGGCACATCACAACCTGTCTTCCCAATGGAATATGTCACAGCATTTCACGTCAAATTGCACAGCAGATTCTTGCTGCCCTCCCCAAAATGCAATGATACCATCCCCTTCAATTTCAAAATTGTTTCTACAGTACAGAGCAATTTGACAGCAGGAACCCAGTAGCAACCTACAGAGCAACTTTCAGAGAAGTCTGCCAGCTATGTCAGGTAATTGCACAGTGATGCTGTTGAAAAACAATCTCAGAATTTATTAATAACATAGATGTAGCTGTAGGCTATTCCCAGTTACTGATTTCCCAAAAACTGCAGCAGAAAGACGTGAAATGCCCTGACATGACACATGATAAAAACTGAAGTATATGTGAATGATTAGAGTCACTGCCTTTTCTTTTTAATTGATGTTCTTGACCATAGTCCTAGAAAATCACAACAAACAGTACTTCATAGCAATAAGTACTGGATGGATTAGTATATTTCTTGTCACACATTTCCATCTTAAACGTATTCTAACATGTCTTTAAATAATCGCTTTCAGCGAGAGCACAATCACATTATGAGTTAGGGATTTGAAGCCTGAAAGGATTCCATTTCACCCTAGAAATACACAAGATAAGTTTTTTTAAATTATAATCTAGAAAGCAAATTTAACTCTCAAACACATATTTACAGTTTACATTTAAATTTTCCATAAATACCTTAAATTGTTCTTCAATTGCATCACATACTTTTACTAAGTCTTCAAGTCCCCGCTGGAGAATATCAGTTGCTTTTGGTCCTTTGGTCTGTATTCTAAAATGCATTTTGTTCTCTGCTGGATGCGGTACAGAATAACCACAGAAATCCACGTCAGGGCTGGTAAGAAAATAAATAGCATATCTAGTTAGTTTAAAGTGGAGGAAAAGCAGATGCTGTAAAATTATTTCAAATTCACTTCAAACTTACTATCCCATTACAATGCTACGCAAAGCATTGCCTAGGGTGTGTCCGTGGTTCTCCAGTACAAAAGTACGCGCCTTCTCATCGCTCTTCTTATCGCCTGCCAACTAAAAAACACATACATTTGAATACATACACTTATCTTTTCATGATAATTACACAAAGAGATGGATGATGGGTCACCTCTGCTATACTTTTCGTCAGTGCCATTATATTATGAAAATTAAGGCAAATACACGACGTAACCCTTGCAACTCCTTATTTCACATAAATGTACGGGATCTAGTATACTATTACCACAGTTTAATATAATCCACTAATTATATTAAACTGTGCTATTACATCTCTCTGTAATCTACACGTGTAAACCGCATGCACCTCCCGGCAGCACAAGTAAACAAAGCGATTTTGAGGTTAGAAATCATCAGAGAATTTCCAAAGGAACCATGGTGTAAGTAAGGGGTCACATGTTCACGCGTCAAAGAGTTGTAAATCGGGCCACCAACATTCTTCAATATGTCGCTGTAGCAGCGGGTGCGTTCAAATTGCGCGGACCTTTGGATTTAAATTTTAGCCATGAAGGCTTTGCCGCAATACCATAGTGGTAGTAAGCGGTATACGGACGCTGTGATCTATGATAAAGACTCACGGTGGAAAATATTTCCACCATTGTCTTCGTGATTTTAACATTGCTAAATAATGAAGGGATAACTCATAGCAACAGAACTGCATACTACCGAATAATTCAGATTATATTTTAGATCAAATTTCGTTTTGATTTACAGTCTTGAAATTTCAACTTTAAAATTACCAAAAAGCTTCGATATTATTGAAACGTATTTAAAAAAATATGTAACTTGGGTATGTCAATTCTCTTATGTGCATTTAACATACTAAAACAGGACCACAAACCTGATATTTCCAATACCACTGATCGCTCGCTTAAATCGCGTCATCCGTTTCTTTAAATATCTTCATTGACGCCTCAATTCTTATTTAAAAATTACTAAGTTTCAGCTTAAAAGCTAATCTAAGTTTTCAGTGACAAATCCATCCATCCATTTATAGAAATCGGTTTTCAGGTACGAAGTGCAGGTATCTCCTCTTTACCTCCAATCTCAACAACCTTAGGAACTGGCGCGTACTGGCGAGTATAAATTTCAGGTGGGTAGTACCATGGGCGAGGGTCGTGTAATTTTTTATTGTATTTAAGTTTTCTTAAAGAGAAACATGATAATATTATAAAATATGTAGTTTATTCAACATTTTTAATTAATAATTTATATAAACACATTAATAATTTATTTCTATACATTTTTTACTTGCCAACAACAGAGAGGATAACTTCTACATCCGTTTTTAATCTTTTCGAGTTTTCATTAGCATTTTTTAAGGTGAAGACGGATGTACTCGCAGGTTGCAGTGTGATCCTCTTTTGCGCTTGACTGAAAGATTCATCGTTTTCATCGTTTACCTCGAACATTAAATTGGTCCATTATCGGTTCTTTTGGATACGACGGGACACAATCAGCTTGCCATAAACGTATTGCGCGAGGTCACAACTGCGCTTCTCCATTTGTACGGGTTTTGCGAGGGTCCCTTGACTACGAGGGCCCCCTGTCTTCGGATGCCCCGGTGCGCTTAGTTCGAAATCATATTGTTGATGGGATTCGTTATTGCAATACTGAGTTGAACTAGCGTATCCGTGCGAGAACTCTCGCATGCTATACCCCACCATTTCTCCTTATTTTTCCATTTCCATATGAAGTCTGTAAAACATATTTTTCGTCAAGACCCTCTTATCCTCTGTCACTTGTTCTATGTCACCTCGTAATTGATAACAACATATTACACCCTTGCCAATACAAACTATTCTTATTTAACTTTATTATCGAGCAAAGAGGTATACCCATGTATTTCAATCGCATAGAATATCAAGTAATCAGTAACTTTACATACAGTTGCAGATTCTACAGGTTCTGAACAGGAGGGGTAGAATCGAGAAGAGTCGAACCAGCAAAAATGAAATACTCGTAGAATGGTCAAGAATATCTCATCCTGTAGATTTCGGTGTGATCATTTCTTTGAGGCCATAGGCCTCAAAACTTTAGTTTTCAAGGCCCTAGAACACTTCGTTTAGTTATTTAACGATATATATATATATATATATATATATATATATATATATATGTGTGTGTGTGTGTGTGTGTGTGTGTGTGTGTGTGTATATATATATATATTGTAATGCAACCACCCACGTCGGGTGCCGATTCTTTGGAATGAAATCGGAGGGGGTCACATCACAGGGTGGAAGCGCCGTCACGCTGAAGGAGTGACGGTCGTTTCCAGGTAGCAGAGGGAACACGCGCTAAAGTTATTTGAGGGGCGCCAAGCGCATGCCCACTTACCTGCTATTTTATCGCCGGCGTTGAGCGTCTCAGGGGTGAGTGCCCTGGGTCGAAGGATTGCATTGGTTTTTTTTTTGTTTATGGTAATAATGAACACTTCTCTCAGATTTGACTTTTTCACCCGGCAAAATGGCGGGGACACATTTATTGAAGAAAAAACTGTTCTTGCAGGCATAAAAACTGTTCGTGGCTATAGGCAAGTGATGGTGATGGAGACTTACAAAATGTTGAAGATGTGATGGTTACGTCACCGCGACAGGATTGCTCACCGATCGACGGGCTGACGCGGTCGGACCATCAGGAGCGACGCTGGAGCGTTGGAACGCGGGCCTGACAGTCACAGTGGCCCCAGGGATGAATGCTCCGGCGCGCGGGGCGTCGGCGTTGGGTGTCCGCGCAGCGATGACGTGGAGCAGTCGCGCGTCTCAGGTCGTCACACGTCGCCTGGACCGCATGCAACGTTGCAAGCCAAAATCTGGCTATGCGGAATAAATTCCGCGGCTGAATGAAGGCCGGGCGGATCTCGTGGCGATCAGCACAATGCTCGCCTCTTACGAACTGCTGTTGTTGTCTTTCGCCGCTGCTCTCTCTCTCTCGTAATTTTACTATAACTTTTCTGCTGATAATATCTCGACCAGTTGCTAAATTAAGAAAAAAAATCCCCTAACACGTGGTGTAGCCAGAAATCCTGTTTTCTAGGTCCTTGATACCGAAAACGTAATTGAAAGGAAAACGTCCGTCTGTCCGTCCGTCCGTCCGTCCGTCCGTTCGTCTGTCCGTCTGTGAACACTGCTAGAGCCTAAACCATACATACGATTTCTTCCAAAACGGATATTCCTCGGTCGTTCTGATTGTAGTCGAAGCTTTGAGATTTTGAAAAAGATTCTTTAAAATTTGGGGGTACTTTATATGAAGCCCCCCGGGAATTTTCAAAATTTTCTCAAAAACGGCTCCAAATTTTTTCTTTAAATTTCTTGTATGAATAGAGTAAAGTACACTTTTTAACATGGCATAGGTACGATTTTCACGTACAGCTCTGAATTTTCGAAAATTGTGAAAGTTTGAATTTTTTTTCGGCGTCTTTCTCCAACTACAAAATTGAAGATAGAGATTTTTTCTTCAAATAAAATTTGTTCTGCATATTAAGTTCTTTAATAAAGGTCATGTAAATGTTTTCAAAATTTTGGTAGTTTTCGTGCAATATTGCGTGCAATATGTGCAATTTTAAAAAATTACAAAAACAAGATTTTCTCAAAAACGGCTCCAATTTTTTCTTTAAACTTTTTGTAGGGATAGTGGTAAATGTACTCTATCAATGACATAAAAGCCATATTTTTCTATCGGTTGGTTTTTTCAAAAATTACAAAAATGTAATTTTTTACGTGTCTCTCACGTCATTAATATTTACATTATCGGCGATTTTTTCACATTATTATATTTACGAGTATATATGCTTTAAATAATGTCAAGTAAAGTTTCTCGAAAACTCAACCGTTTTCTGTGAAAAGTAGCTCAAACTTTCGCATTTTCAGAAACGCTCAAACGCCATTTTCTCATATATGGCTGCAAATTGTTTCTTCAAACTTTTGTAACGGATAGTGATAATTACTCTCTTTAGTATGGCGTAAAGTTTATTTTGAGTTATTTTTTTGTTTTTTCAAAAATTATATAAATGTAAATTTTTTGAAAGATCTCTCACATCTTTAATATGCACATTATCCGCAATTTGTAAAAATTATTATATTTGTGAGTGTAAGTGCTTCAAATAACTTTAAATAAAGTATTTTGAAAACTCAAACATTTTCTGTGAAAATGAGCTTCAAATTTCGCATTTTTAGTAGTGCTAAAACACCATTTTCTCTTAAACGGCACATAATTTTTAAAGAAAATTGCCATTTACGGCTAGGTTTTTGTGTTCTTTAATATCCTAAAATTAATGTTTCTGTTCTACCAATAGGAAACCGAAAAATTAAGAAAATGACCAAAAAAATGTACTTTTGGCGGTGATAGATGGTAGCTGGCAAGAAAGAGTATGTGGCAATTGCGAATAGCTAGCGATGACCCAAGAAAATAGAAAACTAATACGGGAAAGCCTGTGCCATTCTGTAGCACCACTAGTTACTTTGCGGTATACATACGTATATACGGAGTAATATATGTAATATAGGAAAAGTTATGAATGCTGCGGAAAATCGATTTCGAAATTTCAACAGAAATACACGTTTTGGGGTCCCCTGTTACCGGAAAAGTCATTTTTTTCAAAACGTCCCTCCGTCCTTTCGCCCGACCGTCTGTCCGTCCGTCAGTCTGTGAACAACCATAGCCCGCTAGTATGCATAGCCTGCTAGTATGCCGCTAGCATGCCCGCTAGTATTCATACTAGCGGGCTATGGAACAACACTAGCGCCTAAGCCATACGTACGATTTCTTCCAAAATGGATATTTCCCGGTCGATCTGGTTCCAATCAGCGATTTTGAAAAGCTTTCTTCAAAATTTGGGAGTACTTTACATAAAGCCCCCCTGAACATTTTCATTTTTTTAAAACGGCTCCAATTTTTTTCTTTA
Source organism: Acheta domesticus (assembly GCA_031308135.1). Classification (NCBI taxonomy): domain Eukaryota; kingdom Metazoa; phylum Arthropoda; class Insecta; order Orthoptera; family Gryllidae; genus Acheta; species Acheta domesticus. The sequence goes on along the minus strand of JAHLJT010009355.1, from coordinate 24,082,201 downwards.
AATTTCTTGTAAGAATAGAGTAAAATACACTTATTAAGGTGGCATAGGTCAGATTTTAACGGTTAACTCTGAATTTTCGAAAATTTCAAAAGTTTGAATTTTTTCGGCGTCTTCCTACAACTACAAAATTGAAGATAGAGATTTCTCCTCCAAATAAAATTTGTTGTCCAAAGTGAGTTCGTTCATGAAGGTCATGTACATTTTTTGAACATTTTAGTTGTTTTCGCGCAATATTGCGTGCAAATTGTGCTATTTTAAAAATTACAAAAACAAGATATTCTCAAAAACAGCTCCATATTTTTTCTTTAAATTTTTGGTAGGGATAGTGTTAAATGTACTCTATGAGATGACAAAAACGCCATATTGCTATATTCTTTTGTTTTTTCAAAAATTACAAAACTAATTTTTTTGACTTGCCTCTCACGTCGTTAATATTTACATTATAGGCGACTTGTTTAAATTATTAAATTTATGAATACACGTGCTTTAAATAATTTTATATAACTTTTCTCGAAAACTCAAACCGTTTTCTATGAAAACTACCTCAGAATTCCGCAAAGTTCCGAAATGCTCAAACGCCATTTTGTCATAAAGGGCTCAAATTTTTTTCTTCAAACTTTTGGAAATATAGTGCTAATTGCACTCTTCAGTATGATGTAAAGTTCATTTTAGGGTATTATTTTGTTTTTTCAAAAATTACACAAAAGTAATTTTTTGAAAGATCTCTTACTCCGTTAATATGCTCATTTCCTGCAATTTGTAAACACCATTGAAATTGTGAGTTTAGATGCTTTAGATGATGTGAAAAAAAGTTTTTCGAAAACACAAATGATTCTTGTGAAAAAGAGCGTCAAATTTCGAATTTACAGTAGTGCTGAAACGCCATTTTCTTAAAAACGGCTCCAAATTGTTCAAAGAAAATTGCCATTTGGAGGAGAAGAAGAATGAAGGTGAAGATGAGGAGTACTACTCAATGAATGGCGAACTGGATAATTTTGATGCGAACAAAATTTATGTAGGGCGAGGCACGTTCGGAGGTCAATATTAATGTACGTATCCAATCGCCAAAGAAGACACGAAATCAAAATTAAGGGAAAACTTAATTAGATGAAAAAGAAATACAAAGATTAGTTGAGAAATATTTATGCTTAAGCAGTGATAATTACAGTAGTGTAGGCATTCATCATGTTGTAGCAGAGAAAATAAATTCCACCAAGAACGTTAAAAATCCACTAAGATTAGGCCTACCAACTCATGAAAGAAACGTGTACACGACAGTGATCGGCTATGTCCGGAAACTCAAATAACCTTATGGGAAATAAAATGTTAGTAAAAAAGAAAATATTGTTCTTGCTAAAATACTGAAACATTCTTGTTCTTGTAGGATGAGATGCTCTGAAAAATTACTTGACAAAGAGAAGATTTTTTGTTCATGCTGAGTGAAAAAGGAAGTTCCGATATGAAAAGGCAATTTATTAGTTCAAGTTTTAAGAATCATAGTACTCGAACGTCAAAAACAGAACTAAACTCACACAAATCCAAAAAATACCCTATTCTTCTCTTTAATAGTAAATCTATGAATTAGAGTGTGTATCCTAAATGAATCTTTCTTGTATCAAAATGAGTACAATTAGAAGCACAGTTGGGAAAGATAGGCAAACTCTATTTAAAATCTTTTGATGGTGTTCACCAAGTAGTTGACTTGTTAGGTCACACAAAAAATAAGTTACGATTGAGGAAGAGTTGATGCCAGTGTAAAATGTCCCACATAGTACACTAGTACAGTTAACATTTTAAAAACTTTAAACACTAGATACCATCTACATTTGTTAAAATTTTCATATTCATTATTTTAAAGTTATTAATATAATAATTATTACAAAAACGGGGAAGAACATTCTTTTTCATTAACCCCATGCTCACTCCCCTCACAAAAGTGCATGCATTTTTTTGTATGGTTTCCATAATTACTTCTTACATTTCTTCATTCTGCTTTCTTCTAAGTTCAAAGTAAAGCACACATTAGTTTATTTTCCTAACTTATATAATAATAATAATAATAATAATAATAATAATAATAATAATAACAACAACAGTCCACATTTTGCGCAAAGTATTGTAGAGACACCGACAGACCATATATCTACTCCTTAGGTAGCTGGTTGCAACCTGGAGTAGATTTTATATTCAGCCGACACATAACATCTTTAGTCGTGATTTAGAGGAATAATAATAATAATAACAATAATAATATTAGTAATAATAATAATAATAATAATAATAATAATAATAATAATAATAATAATAATAATAATGTCTTTATTAATGGCGAGGCTCAGGCCATAGGGCCTGCTCTTCCGCCAAGCTGAATTACCATAACTTTTGAAACATCCTGTGGAATTTTCAATCCTTAACCCTAACGAACAGATTCGGAGAGAGTCCCTAAACAAACGCGCATCGCGTCTCGCGCGTTCTGAATGGCCGCGTCCGCATGGCGTCCTGCTCCACGTGAGCGGCGCGCATGCGCAATCGACCGCTCCGCCACATGCCCTCCCCGCCCGCGGGCGGAGGTCGCGCTGGAGTGCAACGCCGTGCGGCAGCGTCGAAGCCACGCCGCCGCCACCAACGGCCCTCCGTCGAGGTAAGCCAAGGCCCCATGCACGCGTCACGCGCCGCCAGGCAAACGGCGTTCAGCTCTGCGCCGCGCAGTCACGCTAGTTAGAGGTTATGTTCGGCTGAAAAACTCAACAACCACGACCCTACTTGAATCATGAAATGTAGATATTTGTATAATATTTTGTTAAAAAAATGTAGTGCCACTTTTAAATGCATGTCGATATATTATTTACATCCATTTTGTCTTCAAAAATAAATAAATGAATGAAAGCAAGAAGTAGTATGGACCTAATGCGACTCGGATCGTTAGTGGAGGTCGATATTAACTTGGGTGTAGATAATGTGACTGTCAGTTTGGCCTTGAGTAGCTCTATCGTTTTCCACTGCAAAGTTAGGCACGTGCTTCTTTGTGAGAGACGTCAAAGAAATGTTTATCATTCACAAATTGAACGTCGCAACGTATACGATCAGAAACGCGAAAGATTTAGACGCATGCGTCGGATCTTCTGTATTAATCACTCCCCGCGACTAATTTGTGCATAGAATGAGTTCAAAATGTTGCTAATGTAACAACTGTCTCAGCGATATCTAAGTGAGAAAAACCTACGAATCTAACCGCCGTCTCCACGAGGGCAGAGACGGGCGTCGTCATGCGGGTGGCGGAGGCAGCGCCAAAATGGCGTAGCGGGGGCGTTCGGATCGATGACGCGCCGCCAGCTGGCGTCTTCACCCACGCCAGCGATTCCCTCCCACGCCCCCGCTCGCCCACTCGTCGCGGAAGTGTGTCAGCGGGGCGCCCGCGCCCGCTCCGCCGCAGGGCAGCGCCGAGCCACCGGCAGCAGCGGAGTGCATCGCGGGTCGGCGCGGAAGCAAAAGAAGTAGAGGGCGCGGTGCAGCAGGCGCGCTGGTGCGACACGGCGATGGGTCGGAGCCGGGCGGCGGCGGCGGCGGGGGCGGCAGCGGCGGCGGGGGCGGCAGCGGCGGCGGCGGGAGCGGGGCCGGCGCGGGCGGCGGCAGCCTAGCCAGCGGCGTGAGCACCGCCGCGACGCTCGGCTCGCCGCCCCCGGGACAGCTCGACTGGCTGGGGGTGAGTACGCACCCGTGCGGGCGGGCGGGCGAGGGGGCGGCGGGGGGTGCACGCACGCGCGGCGCGTGGCGCTCGCCGACCTGCCCGCCCGCCCGCAGGTACAGCTGATAGCGGCGAGGAGGAGGTCGCGGTCTCATCGATCGAGAGATGCGGCTTTCGTCGGACGTGCCATCCCCCTCGCGGGTTGACCAACTGCTCGGCCGGCTGTTGAGCCACTCGAGGATTCACCCCTTGCTCTCCACAGCGTGGAACGGATTTCTTCGTTATTGCCATAGGTTGCCTTGTTCCAAATTCAGATGCGATTATTATTACTATATTGAAAGTAAACTTGCTTTACTTGTGACGGGGTCTTTGAAAATCACCAGTTCTGAACGTTCCTCAAGCTATTAGTTTGTATCACATGCTTCAAATATTTATTTTGAAATTCTTTTGTAAGGCTGTCACTTAGAATTATTTAAAAGTTCAAGAAGATCCAAAAAGATCCAAAAATTGTTAATTTTATGACTGTCCGAAATCTTTTTGGATTTTCTTGAACTTTCAAATATTTTACTTTCTGGATTGCGTTTGAGACCAAGTAATACCGCAGAACCAAATTAACGCGTTTTTTACGTCGACCAAGAGGCGCATCCCAGTAGCCGTGTTTTCTTTTATTATTTCGGTGGCGAAAGGTTGCACAGAAATATGATACTGCACCTCTAATGCATGTATCGGGTTGGTGTGAGGCTACGTAACGTGAAGTAAAATATATTGTAAAATGAACCTTAACATAATATTTACACTTTCTTATTTTTTTGTGAAGTTGCGCCATTTCTGCAGCGATGTGTTTACTCTCGCTCGTTGTTTAGTTTGCGGACAAGGGCTATGCTTTATATTAGCGTTTTGGAACCTTGCATCGTAAAACAGCGAAACGGCTTTCCGGCAATAGTTTATTTATAAACAGTCTATATTTTAGAATATTGTTTTAAACTTACAAATTATGATGCTTTCTGGTTTAAATTAAGTCAAATTTCAAGATGAAAACTAATTCCGGATAAATTACTTAATTATTAGTCTTATGGCGTCATGGCAATGTATGCAGCCTAAACTCCATGACAGGGTTACTTAAAATCGGGTATACCTCTATGCATATTGCATGCAGTGATCTGAATTTGATAAACAGTTGATGCTAAGGGACATATCTCTCTCTCTCTCTCTCTCTCTCTCTCTGACCTAGGTATCATAATAAAGTCTTGTCACTGTAAAAATCATTCTACTTAGTTTTGGGAAAAGCTTTTCTGGCTTAGTGTCAAAAATACAAGCAATATATTATGCAGAATGGGTGAGCTAAATGTTTCACAGTGTTGTTCTTCCTTAAAATTCTAATAATTACGTATGACAGCAAAAGTCCATCATTAGTATAGAATACATAATTTAACGTATAGAGTCTACATTTATCCAGATCAATACTGTTTCTATTAAATTGGAAATTTTTCTTTTCTTTTTCTTGTAAATTTCTTCACTTATCGTCGTAGTTTTTAGAGGTAATGAAACATAAGCGGATAACGCGAGCAATGTTTTTCGCACGAATTACTGTTAATAAAATATCTAGTCGTCATGTAATGTGTGAGTAAATGTTGCAGACACGTTGTAAATAAACAAAGGCGCAGGTGAGCTTAAAAAGAAAAGTTAAGATATTTTTGCCTATTCTTGAATATTAAGTTGATTCACATAATTCCCATATACCTGATAAATACCATGTTAACGAATTATACTTCGTTATTTCGTTTCCTTTTATGAGGGCTTGGAAATTGAGTATTTACACAGAATATTACATTTGATTGCATGCAAGCTGTATATGCGAAGATTTACTTCATCAAGAACGCTATTCCGACTCTTAATTCGAAAAGAGAGCTGTGTAAACGATCGTTAAATGTTGCAGGATGTAGCTATTATAATACGATACGATAAATCTTCGAAAAGGAGAGGTTACTTTGCCTAAATATTGATCTGCTGTGTGTTCCACGGTCGAGATAGCACGTTATCCTTCATGCTAGAAATACTGCCCGGACCAACGTCATTTTTTAGATGAATGGCGTAATGTATTGTCCGTGAGTAAATGTTATCTCCTAAAGATTTCTAGATTTACAAACTCCTCTCCACCACGGATGCTCGGTCTATTTTAGAAAAGTACGTCCGAGATTTTCCTGATCTCCTCCTCTTTTTCAGAAAAAAGGAATAAACACTTCCTGTAATTGTTAAGTTTTTGAGCGAACAAATAGAGAGAAAATTAAAAAGTTGGGTTCTTATATCTATTATTTTCTTATCTACATTTCCTACTTTTCTCACTTAACATGAAAGATAATATGTAAAGAAATCACAGTCTTAGCGCGTTAATATGCTGAACCACCAACTGGAATTGTGCACGTTTTAATTTTGTTAACATAAACAATACAATTTCGATCTTAAAATATATAAACAATAAAATATGTACAAACGATTCAAAAAGTGTATATTTCTGATCACTACTCTCTTTAAGCTAGAGGTTTCTGCCCATACCTCTGCATGTTCCAGTTCCAGTTCCTGTGATGTTCTAAAGAGAGCATTGAACATGCCAGTGGTGGATTCAGGAAGGGGGGCATGGGAGCCAGGGGCTTCCCCAAAAGACTAGAGAAATAATTAAAATGGGAAAAGTGCAGGAAAAATAAAAATATGTTTGTTGTTGAAAAAAATAAGTGTCTTCATTTGGCAAAATTGATTTAAATATTCATATTAGAATTATGTAATTATTTAAAAATTATATTGTATAGTATCGTATACCCAAAAATAATATACAATGTAATAACAAATATCTTTATTATTTAACAAAAATATATGATTGCTCTTCCCAAATGATGGGCTGGATCCGCCCCCGCACATGCTGCCCAACTCACTTTTTATCTTTTCCCACATTTTACGCTCCATCCGAACCACCGCGTGAGGTTGCCTCGCGCCCCAGCTGTGCCCGCGACCCCACGTGACCTCTGAAGGGTCGGCCATCGCCCTTTGGAGCGCGCGCGAGCTGCCAGAGGGCTCTGGGCTCGCTTCCGGGAACAGGCGCGCCACGGGCTCGTTAGTACGCATTGCGATTGCAATTTCTTTCCGCCGATGTGCAGGTTAATTGAGCGTCCACGGGGAGGTGGAATCCCGGAACGCCCCCTGCTGTTATTGGGCGTTAATTCGTCCGCTTGCGGTTATCAAATGACGTTCACGGGTTACATGGGAAACTCGTTAAAACAAGAGGTGGGGGGGTACTTAAAAAATATTGAATACAAATTGAACACGTGCGCGCAATTTTATGAGAAGTGAAAGAGACCTCGATATAAATTACGTGTATGCTCGTAGCAGATATTTAATTTTCTCATGCATATGATATTTTCTTAAAAATTAAAATGTAACGAAATTAAAACTGTTAAAATCTTAGAACTTGTGTAGACATTAGTTCATGGGATAATAAAGTAGTGTTTTAAAACAAAATATCATTCGTATAACAAAATTAAATTCATAACAAAAATATGTGATGAATTGAAGAAATGAACTCCTTTCTCAATTCTAACACACCAGAATATGGTAAACGGTTACAAATAGATTTTATTTAACAAAAAAATATTTTTCAAACCAGCTTTTTAAATATACGTTGAACAACAAAATACTGATCTCGGTTTATGACAGTAAAATTGTACAGATTTTAAAGAGAAACGTTAGAGAGAAGGAATCCTCTCTTCTTAATATGAGCAGTATTGTTTTGAGCATCGTTTTAATAATTAAGTTCATTCTATTGTAGAGGAAATTTGTGGCCCATTCTGGAGGGTGCATCTGGACTTCTGTTGTGTGGTGTTGCCAGCTGCCTTCTTGGCAATGTTCAAGCCCTGGATAGTGTCCAAGGCGCCGTCCTCAATGATATTGGATAGGGGATTGCAAACGTCTCGCCGCGGAATCGATTTGAAAGTAGGTTATGGAAATACAAAGAAATGCGATAAGCACTCCGCAGTATCTTTTTCAAGTAATTTACAGTGACTAGAAAACCGATGTAAATGAGCTGCCTGTTGATTGTGCAAGAAATTGTTATTCTGTTCATTTTTTAGTGTTTCCCTGGCTGTCGTAACGTGACGGCCATAACCTAATACAATTTATCGCTATCTTACGATATGGCGTTTTGTTAAGCATGCGTAAGTATTCACTTGGTATTTGTAGTATATATTGATGTGAACATTTATGAACATACAGGAAAGGAATATAATGAAGTGTCTGAGTTTTTAAAGAAAAGGTCAACACCCGTGTTCAGTGTGCGATTGGAATATAAATTGCATATAAATTGTACGAGAATTGTACAGCTTTGTTCGAACGTCCTATTTGCAGTTACATCTGTATGTGATATACTCTGTTCTGCCACAGTTGTCATCACCGAGACGCTAATAGAACTAAAACATTTGCCATGTTGGCAGGAGTTAATGGATCACATGGACCATATGACAGTCGCGTAGTGGTGGTGTGCGCCGAGCTCTAGTGACGTGTGCGTGTGGTGGCGAGTGGAACGAGGGTGATTAGGTCTTCAATGTTTTAGTTTGAATAACGTAGATTCTGTGACCTCTTGAGCGCTTCCAGAACCTCAGATCAATACCGAAGCTGCTGTGGTAACGATGTGCGAAATGGAAGTATCCGCAGCTGATCAGTAAGTGTTTTCTATAAATGTGTGTGCGCATAGTATTCGTTTTTGCTCACCTCAGTTCTTTTTTAATTGAAGTCCGAAATACTTCTAAAATTGCTAATTAGGAAGTTCGTATTATGCGATTCATAAATGTGGTATTAGCAGTGTTAGTTTTTATAATCATAAATTAAATTTAATAAATCTATTAATATAAAGTTAATAAAAAATCGACTGCAAGTAAAACAATTGTGCTTATTCATATAAAATAAGTCAATAGGTAATCTAAAAGTAGAGATTTTGATCCTACAATAAATACATTATTTTAATGTAAAATTGTGTAATGGGAATTATTTTATTACAATTGTGAGTTATTTATTAACTCATTTTATTACGATTTAGACATTGCTAATGATCATTTTCATTACCCAGTTTTCAGACTGATATTTTATTGCAAATTATTGTCACAATATATAAACTTTCTGTTTCATTAATGATTTGCGCAAATACGCGAATTTATGAATGGAGTATCCATATGCAAAGGACAACGTCTGAAACGAAAGTACAGGAAAGATAACAGGAGTGTAATATGTTCTCCAGGAACACCTTCCGAAAACAATCTTTCGTTAGAACAAATAAATGAAAAACTAAATGCACGACATGTTAATTCGAGTATAAAATAAATCAGAAAATTTGAAACTAGTACGTTGATACGGTGTGCAAAATTAAAAACGTCGATTATGAAAGATTTGGTACCAAAAACCGAATACGAATACTCCCAAACCATATTATTAGAAATTTAAAACAACTTAAATTTACTCTTTCTCTAGATGTTTGGATAATAAGAACTAAGTGGGTGAAATATACAGTATTACATATATAAAAGGTATGGTTGTCACAAAACTATAGACATATATTCTTTATTTTTTACACTGTGGAGATGAAATATATATCTCAAGTTATACTGGTGTCCTTTGCCTCCAATATACGATTATGTAACTGATTAAATCAACAATCGAAAATAGCCTAAAAATAACCCAAGTATTTGCAGGAAGTTAGACATATATTGCACCTCCTAGAACGATACAATCATAGCTTGATTACAATGTCGGGTGAAATGTGAGAATTCTGATTGTGTGAATTCCAAAATCATTTAATTTTATTATCTCCTGGAATAACACTTTTAATGCGAAGGGTTATTGTGCTTCTTGGTCAGTTTCCTTTACTCATTAAATCAGTCTAATTCTAGATTACACTTGCGAAAAAATATTTTTTAAGTCGCAACTTGCTCATTGACGACCGCAGACACGAATAACAATAGTGTTACGGAACTTGCATTAAGTGGTATTGCAATAAGATTTTTTTAATAATTTGAAATATTTGTCCAGTTGAATATTAAAAAAATAATTCCTTCTGATGGGAAGTACAATACTATATGAAGATAGTTTCTAATTTTGAGTGAATTTCTATGTATAAATATTTCTAGATATAAATCAAAAAGATGTGCAGAAGAATCTCAATTAGAACATGGATCGGGAACATATTTTTTACCTGTGGCTGAGATAAAAGTGTTTAATAGGGAGTCTAGTTAGTATAATTTGCTGCATTTTATGTACTTTTATGTTTACAAGTGAAGGTTTCACTGAATTTATTCAAACCATGTGTAGTTTGGTTGGAGAAGTTTTCCTGCAGAAGATAGTAGGTTTCCTTCAGGTTGTCTACCAGTTTTGTTCTATTTGTAGAACATAATTGCTGGGTTAGGAGCTGAGTCAATTTATTAATCTTCTTGAATACCTGCGAGAGAATCAAGTTAAGGGTAACGTGGCAGTCATTATTGGAATGATAAAAAGGAAACTCAACTTGTTCAATCAGAGGGTTTAACACACCATTGTTTCGCACTGCAAACGAAATCCTTTAGATTGCACTGATGTCGATCCGACTAACAAGGATTCGAAACTTATATAGAAGTTTGTTGTTGTGACAAGTATTTTAATAATTATTAAAACACGTATACCTACACTTTTAGTGTAAATATGAGCAACTAATTGTTTTGACTTTTTATTAATATAAAAAGTTCCATAAGTTTGTTTCATCAGATATTTTTAATTTCATACTGTAAGTAGATTCGATTACGTGAAGATTGGCCATAGCCTGCAGTCAAATCCGACAAACAAAAGCAATAAAACGTAATCCTACAAGGCTAGACTACGTTTCTTACTGTTCTCTATTACTGTACTATTTTGCTTTCTCTCACTCTCTCTCTTTTCTCTCTCTCTTTTTTCTCTCTCTCTCTTTTTCTCTCTCCCTCTTTTCTCTCTCCCTCTTTTCTCTCTCCCTCTTTTCTCTCTCCCTCTTTTCTCTCTCCCTCTTTTCTCTCTCCCTCTTTTCTCTCTCCCTCTTTCCTCTCTCCCTCTTTTCTCTCTCCCTCTTTTCTCTCTCCCTCTTTTCTCTCTCCCTCTTTTCTCTTTCCCTCTTTTCTCTCTCCCTCTTTTCTCTCTCCCTCTTTTCTCTCTCTCCTTTCTCTTTCTTTTCTCTCTCTTTCTCTCCTTCACTCTCTTTCTCTCTCTCTCCTTCACTCTCTTTCTCTCTCTCTCTGTACTCCAAACCTCGTATTTTTCTACTCACTTTTTTCTTCATATTTTTCTCTGCAATACCTTCTTTTATACTCTCTTACTATATGTCTCACTGTATTCTTTAATCTACTCTCGCTCCCTCTCCGAATTTTCTCTCTCTCTCCCATTCTGACCCTTTCTCCTTGCTTTTTTCCTACCTCTCTGCTTTTATTTTTACCTCTCTCAATCTCTAACATTCTCCGTCCTTTTCTTTATTTTTCCTCTGCCCGTCTCCCCTGCACTTGGTAGACTATTGCGCAATGCTTTAGCCAGTGGCCACTTTGTTGTGCGTTCTACTTATGTTATGCGTTCTTGTTGAAGAACATTAAATCTAGAATAGTAATGATGAAAACTATCGCATATTGTTACTGTCGAGTCAAATTTATTCATTTAAATTTGACTCGTTTGTACAAAGAACATTTAAATTAGGCGATTAATAAATACACTATCGCTAAGCAACTGTAGTAAAAGACTGCGTAAAAACTACTTAAACATCGAAGTAACTTACATAGTATCGCTTAAGTATCAGTAGTATCGCTTAAGTATCGCTTAATAGTATCATTAAGAGACTTAATACTATTTAGTGAGTCAATCTCACGAACCTGAAGACATACGATTACTGTAAGAAAACGAATACAATAACAACATTGAGATTATGAGCATACTAGCTAGTACCCGGCGCGTTGCTGCCGCAGAAGAAATAATTGAGTAAATATTCCTATCCCCCTCTCTTTTCTCTTCTCTTTTCTCTTCTCTTTCCCCTCTCTTTTCACCTCCCTTTTCCCCTCTCTTCCTCTCCCTCTTTTTCCTCCTCTCTCATTTTCCCCACTCTCTTTTCTATCAGTGTTTCTTTCCCTCCTCTGTGTCTCTTTTCTCCCTCTCTGACTCTTCATCCTCTCTGTGTCTCTCTTCCCCCACTCTCTGACCCTTTTCCCGTTCTCTCATTTCCCCCTCTTTCTATTTTTCTCTCTCTCCATTTCCGCCTCTATTTCCCCCCTCTACTTCCCCCTCTCTATTTACCCTCTCTCTATTTTCCCTCTCACTATTTTCCCTCTCTCTATTTCCTTCTCATTCGCTATTTGCCCTTTCTTTCTCTCTTTCATTATTTTCCCTATCTTTCTCTATTTCCTTCTCTTTCAATATTTCCCTCTCTCTTTTTTCCTCTCTCTTTTTTCCTCTCTCTCTTTTCCCTGTCTCTTTTTCACTTTCCTGTCATCAACTTTCGCCGCCTGCTCCTTGTGTGCTTCTCAACCTCGCCCCACGGCACACGGCAACACCCAGCAACAATAAAGCGCACGTGCATTGGGAACTGCATTTAACTGAAATGCCATCATGTGCTCTAGCGTCATCTAGTGGAGTTACAATAATTGTAATAGGCCTATGTTCTTTCCGCAAGTGCAAGCAATATGTTGACACATTTTATCGCAATTGGATGCCTGCTACTGCAGCGCATTAAGCACGAACCAACAAACATGGATTTTTATATATTAGATTAGTTTTCTGTACAATAATTTTTCTAGCTGAAGAACCCCGCGTTGCCGGGGTATTTATCATAATTTTGTATTAAACAGAAAGAAGAATTCCATCTATTCTCGCCCTATGGCAGAGCCTTCTTCTATTCTACTGTATATTCCCTCCGCCCTATCCCGCCTCTTTCTGCCTTGCTCCAATATGGAAATACCTGGTCTTCCGTAAACACTAAAGCACTTCTCACTAAAAAATATTTAAATTTTAGTCCTAATGGGGTTCTCACCCCCAAACTGCTTTCTCTTTATAACTGAAAATAATAAACAAATCTAAACTAAAAATTAAAATACATGTACTTACGTATATTCTGTTTGTGGAATTTTATGTATTATATTCATACTTTCAATCAATTGCCATATTATAAATCTTAACCATTTTCATATTTTTTCTTCTTGCGTATTTAGAAAGGAAAGTTTGAAATTGATCTTTCCGTATCAATCGACGTCTAGAAATAATTAAAGGAATTTTAATTGAATTCTAGTACCTGTTTTAGGATCCTTGATAAGTTGTGGCTGACCGAAAGGAGCCACTGAGCACTTATGCGATTATAACATCTACAAAAAACCGAGTTCACAGTGGCTCTCAGCTTGTCAACACTTTTTCTATTTAAAATAACAACCTTCAAAACTAGCAATGTCACACATTAAATTCCTCCAAATACCCATTTACCAATATTGTTTTACTTTAATTGTGCTGCGGTTTTACTAAAAATTCTATTATTGCCGAACTATCATCAATTTAATAATTCCTTCAACACCCAAAAGTACTCTCTACTATCCCACTCTCTACTATATTGAAACACTTATCTAAAACATGCATCCCCCTGTCAGTTTCAGAATAACACGTAAATCGCACTGTCACTTGCCCAACCTGCAAATGCTTATGCTTAATTTACTACGATTAAACATGTGTGCACTCATACCTTTTTACGGCAATGTTAACCACATCCATTAGAAAATTATATTTTCCAAACATTTAGTCTCTTGTACACTTAATGCACTCACACCTACACGCAATTAAAATCAATATTCAAGTTACTTTTATAAATAAAGCGGAAAAAATGCAGAATTATTTCGGGTTAGACAAATGACTGTGAAAAATAAACAAACAGTCCTCTAAATACGCAATTCTGTACATTGATGAAATCAGTAGAAGATCTCAGACTTCATCCTCTGGTGGCGCGCAGCTAAACAATCGACATTGATCCACTATTGAATCTGTGATGTAGAGCCAGGCGATAAATGTCCGGAAAAGTAATTATTTTGTGAATATAGTAAGGTTTGTGATTGTAAATCATAGCCTATGTTACTCCAGACCTTTAAAGGAAGCTAGTACAAAAGTTTCATCAGTATTGGTTCAGTAGATTCAGAGATTATCGCGCTGTAAGTCAGTGCAGTTCTGTCTTTATATATTAGTATAGATAGATATAGAAGATATAGATGAACGTCCAAATGGTAAATACTACACTACCAGGAGATGATATTTTGGCATATCAAGATAGAGACGCTGAGCGAATGAGTACATTTTGACTCATCAATAGTATTCGAGGGTTAATACCTACAAAATTTCCCACACCCCAGTTAAAAATTCCTTTGAAAACTAGTGGTTTAGTTAGTTAGCTACCACAGCACGTACTTTCTCGCGATGTTAATGTTAATGGCTATGTAATATCACGCGAAATTACGCAAAAAGTACTAAAATTTTTTAAACATTGTACACGGCCTTATTAAAAAATCTATCATTAACGAACTGATTTCATTAAGAGAAAAAATTATATCTTTAATATTTTAGTTCTGGGAAGATTCCGAAAAAATTATATCTTTAATATTTTAGTTCTGGGAAGATTCCGAAAAAATTTTGAACTTTTGCAATTTTCGAAAAATCAGATTTTCTGACGAACATGAGACCTGCACCATTCTTTTAGAAGGCCTTCTTGCTATTCAAACTCAATAAACTCAACAACAAAACTTAATCAAAAAAGTTGGATCATTTTGTTTTGAAAATTTTGAAAATGTCCTAGGGGCTTCATGTAAAGTACCCCCCGAAAATTAGAATATCTGCTTCAAATTCAAGAGGCCGCGACATCAGTCAAGGTCAGTCAGGGTCAATCAATTTTGAAGAAAATCGGCTGAACGGTTTAGCCGCTAGCGTGGTTCTCAGACGGACGGACGGACGGACGATTTGCCGTCAATCGACTTTTCGGTATCAAACACAAAACCTAGATTCTGGCTACACCACGTGTTAGAGGATTTTGTTTCTTAATTTAGTAAAGGAATTTATCCACTTTTTCGTTACCAGGGCCCGGCACGAAGAGTTTTTCTGCCGAAAATTCTCCGTTTTTTTCCCGCATTACCCAACTTTCTCTTTTTAAGAAGTACCTTCTTTAGGACGAGAAAGTAAACACACTGTTGCGTTGCTATTGCAGACGATGGCGACGGACGACAGCATGAGCGACGACGTGTTCGAGTCGCCGGGGGAGGCGCCGGGCAGCGCGGGGCCCGCGCCGGCGCCCGGCCTGGGCGTCTCCCAGGAGCAGATGCACAAGACGCCCTCGCCCACGGGCTACCCCGACTACCAGCCGCCCGCGCAGCTGCTGGCCGGCCTCCCGCCCAGCGCCGACGCCGACGCGCCCGTGCACAAGGTACGCCAAGCCCCGCCCCGCTCCACCCCACCCCACATCGCCCCACCCGCCCCGCCAATCCCCGCCCCGCGCCGCCCCGCCCCACCCGTCCCGCTCCGCCCCGCCCCGATCCGCCCCGATCCGCCCCGGTCAGCCCCGCCCCGATTCACCCTGCCCCGCCCCGATCCGCCCCGCCCTGCCACGCTCCGCCCCCGCTCCGCCTCCGCTCCGCCCCGCCCCGCTCCGCCCCGCTCCACTCCGCCGCGCTCCGACCCGCTCCGCCCCGCTCCGCCCCGCTCCGCCCTGCCCGGCCCCGCTCAGCCCTCGCTCAGCCCCCGCTCCGCCCCCGTTACGCCCCCGTTACGCCCCCGCTCCGCCCCCGCTCCGCCCCCGCTCCGCCCCCGCTCCGCCCCCGCTCCGCCCCCGCTCCGCCCCCGCTCCGCCCCCGCTCCGCCCCCGCTCCGCCCCCGCTCTGCCCCCGCTCCGCCCCCGCTCCGTCCCCGCTTGGCCCCCGCTGCGCCCCCGCTCCGTCCCCGCTCCGCCCCCGCTGCGCCCCCGCTCAGCCCCCGCTCAGCCCCCGTTACGCCCCCGCTACGCCCCCACTCCACCCCTACTCCGCCCCCGCTCCGCCCCCGCTCCGCCCCCGCTCCGCCCCCGCTCCGCCCCCGCTCCGCCCCCGCTCCGCCCCCGCTGCGCCCCCGCTCCGCCCCCGCTCCGACCCGATCCGCCCCGCCATTATTCACCAAAAGCTACCATTGTTGTGTGGAATTCCGCAGAAGCAGTCCTAACGGAAAAGGGACACACTGTGTATCATGCACGGATGATATTTGGAATTATTAATTAAGAAAATGATGCTATTTATTTCCTTCATTCACTATATCGTTCTAAACAAAATAATGTTTCCAGAAGAACATTCTAGCAAATCCTTATAACTATATGTAGGGGTCTTCCATACCAGCATGAGAATGCCTGATACAAAGTTACTAACTCGTAATAGACAAATACTCCAGATTGCCGTTCAGAAACAACAACGTAATATTATAAAATGGAAATGGATACGTTTCTAGAATATTTCTCTTAATTTTAATTTCTCACCTCATCCACATAAAAATCAAACTACTTCAAACAAAGAAAACTTAAAACAACTGAAAAGTTTACAACAGATGTAAAATTGTACTTAAATAGCGTATCTAAAAAGGAGAAGTTCATGTAAATAATTTTCAGAGTATTGCAAAACATTATTTGCGGTTGGAGTAAGAAAATACCCCGAACAGAGTCTAAAGTTAAAAAGGCGGTTTAAGTTGACATTAGTTGTTTACGAAACTAGTACAGACAGTACGCCTTCGGCGTACGAATGGACTACTGATGGCCGAGGCGACGATAGGGGTCGAGTCCGGCATTTTGAAATGAGTACGTTAAAACGTTTTCATTCGCATTACACACATAATTTTGAAGGAATTCATGGAAACTTACAATCAACTTACAAAACTTGGAATCATTCTTAATTTGCGATGAGAAAAGCTACATAGCTAGGTCGAATTTTGCTGCTGTCTAGCGGAGAATTCTAGCTGCTCTGATTAGTAGTTTTCCGTGATTTCTCTGGTCATGCCCAGGCGAATGCCGGAGCAGTACCTTAACAAACGGACCACGGATAATATGCGATCTTTCCTTCTTCTTTCATGTCTTCTCTTCCCTTACACTTACATTTGCCTGCACTACACTGACACATTTGTCGTGTAGGTCTGCACCGGATCTCGTCATCCGGCGGGAAAAGATCATCGCGACCTCACAGGATAAAAATTCACTCCACTTACTGGACAAATGATTTTAGCCGTTGACACGCCCGGAAACACTAATTAATCGGTCAATCAATCCATGAGAACAAGCGGTGGAGGTGGCATAAATTTCTTAAGAAGGCAGATTAGGTTGACATGAATAATTATTTACGCAACTAGTACAGATGGAGGTCTTTGGCGCACTAATGAAATATTAACGAAGGAGGCGATGTTGAAGCAGAGTACGGCGTTTTTCAAATGAGTACGCCAAGTTCGTGCGAGTTGCATCCATTACATTTTTGTACGTATTCACGAAAACTTACTTACTTATACTTTTGAGATCATTCTCAAAATACGAGGCAGTAGCCACAATTATTCATATCGCCGCAGCGTGCTGTACTGTAAAGTAAACAAAACATCGAAGTGATTTGTTTAATTTACAGTACGTAGTTGTTATATACGGTCAAGACTTTTTCCGGGTACCCGAATGGGAAGGTCTATTTGGCCGTAGGCGTCCCGCAAAGTAACACTTTCCAATCAATAAACAGTGATGGTAAATATTAGTTTCCACTCATGAGAGATATAAAATTTAGGATAGCGGCAGCTTAGTGTTTACGACACACATTTGCCGAAGTAGTTATCTGGGGATTTTTCCGCGGTCGTGGCCTATTCAGGAAAGCCTCACGGCTTTTGTGGATTAAAGTATTTTGTAGCACTATATTTGAAATGCAAATTGGAAATGTTATTAACCTACCATTTTCCATTATTCCAGATATTTATTTTCATTGTATTTTCTGCAATACTTCCATACAATGATCCACGTTTTCTGTTGTATAGATAAATTTCGACCACCTCAATAGTTCCCTCCATTAAATGATTAAAGTAATGTCTTCTTTGAGCAAACAGTTCCATTGTCCCGAGAATCAATACCACAAAAGATCTGTTCAAAAGGTCTTAAGAAAACTGAAGTTGTTTAAATAAGATTTTACCGAAGTTTAGTTAAGAAGCTTTCTCCAAAAACAAAGCTTAAATCAAAGATGGAAATATTTTCTGCTTCTAACCTATCAGAAACTTTTAAAAGTTTGATCCCAACAACAACTTCTCAAGTTTGTGGTTGATAAACATGCCCTGGTTTTATCTGAACCTTTAAGTCGCACTCTAAAGCCCAAAACGTTGCCACAGATATATATTGAAAATGACATAATTCAATATTTATTTAAAAAATAAAAACATTCTATTATGTTTTCTCGTAGTGTTATTAACACGAATACTTTAAAGTTTCTCCCACGGAAGCGGTCGTTTAATATTGAGATTGCTTCTCCACTGGGATAGCTACTTTATGAAATATATGAGGAGTATAAAGTAGAACAAATTAGACAAAACCCAATATTATACATTAAAAACATACAATATTTGAAATATCTTTTTCTTTCCAGGGGTAAAATCAACATGTGTATCTCTAAATTGAAAGTTGAAATTTAGTAATTATTCTATAAATTATTTTGAAATATATAATTTTAAATAAAATTATCCTTTTCCTTTTAGGTTACGCAGGAAAAGATTTGCTGGTTCCTTGTCAGCCGTTCACCGGAGTGGCTGTTGTTTTTTAAGTGCTCGTTGTTTCATCCTCGTCTTAGAAGTTGGGTAGGAAGGCACAGAAGGGCCTCTGAGCTCCTTAGGGAGCAAGCATTAGCGACGTATGACACTCACGACCTACAGGTCAAACTTGGAACTTGAGATTTGCACGCGAGACAAGTACCTTGCCTTCGAGTGAAAGGTGAATTTTACTCTGTGTATTTTATTACAAATAATGGATGATGATTACAAAATAAATACTTTTGTATATAATATATTGTATAGAATAATCCCAATCGATTGGGATTGGCATGCCGCTAGGTACTTATCAATCTAACAGTGTTCTCTTTGAGTTAGACCTCGGCATTTGCGACTATCTGCAGGTACATAATAAGATGTAGACACTGCATGAGAGATGTAGACACTGAAATCTTAGACCAAAAAGTCATCATTATGATTATCTGACCCGAGTACCAGAATTCAAAAGACGAACTAAAATTGAAGATGATGCTGCGGGTACACAGAGCTAACGCCTGTCGTTTCTTCGTAGGCTACCCGCGTGTCGTAGTCGTATAGCGGGTAGCGGACTCTCTATTAGCACTGGTATGTCGCGAGTGAAAGAAGAAACGGTTATTATTGTTGTTGGATGGAGGTGGTGGTAGTGGAAGTAGTGGCGATGGGTTGATGATGGTGATGATGATGATGATGATGATGATGATGGTGGTGGTGGTGGTGGTGGTGGTGGTGGTGGTGGTGGTGGTGGGGGTGGGGGTGAGATCCTTCTTTTTTAAGGGACAAGACATTTCTCTCCCGAAAAGATTATCTTTTGACTGAGAGTCAACCCGTAATCACTGACCTCCAGGCGGATCTATTAAATTCCAAATACATTTGGAACACAGTAAATCTCTAGAGAATTGGTTTCACTGCGATACTCTAATCAGGATCGAGAAAGAAGCGTCATGGCAGCTCTCCTCCTACCCGAGAAAAAAGACGTGGGAGCTCCATGTGGATCATTCAGAACTAGTGGCTGACTTCCCTTCTACTCGTGCACTCATCATAGAGACAAAATGAGAAATATAAAGGTCATTTGATCGAAAGTGTGTCCTAAGTACTGAATTACTAAGAAGAAACTCATTAACAATAAATTCAATTGCATAAAAAACGTTACAATAATGTAGATTCCTGCGACGGATGACAAAAAGTGCAACGACAAAAAAAAATTTTAATTGTAAATCCTTTTCAAAATATCAATAAAATATGCTAATTTAACCCAAAAATATTGCTGGGAAACTATAACCTACATAATTAAATTCATATGCAAATATATTACAATTATTTGTACTGAAAATTTATGTTTCTCGTTGTTTTCACCAACAGAAAGCTTTTATGAGCACATTCCACGAAAAAAAGCCCGGACGCTTCATTGATAAGAAATGACCTTCTGTTGGAGGCTCCAAATAGTTCACATTGAATCCGCTTGATGTCTCTGGCGTTTCAAATGGCGCTGTGAGGGAAACTGGTGTCCCTACCTCTGGGATTTTTGTGAGTCAGCCTACGCCATATCTACTCTTTTAGGCCCGAAGTGTTCGAAGAAATGGAAATAACATTAAATACCAAATGAAGTAATGAGAATATGCTAGCTTCGAAGAGCATAAGATACTCTAATTATACAGTATTTACTATCGATATGATGAAGAACTAACTACTTATATCATAGGCAATAGATCAAAAGAATATATTATTTTATGATATAAGCCCTTATTACATAATTATCTCAGAATTATTACTATTCCTCATTTAATTCTTTGCAATTTTAAATCTACTTAAGTTACTATTTCCAGTACTACTTCCAGTTCTCTAATGTGGACGGAATTGATAAGTGCTAAATGCCTATCTTGAAAATGCAAGAACTCCAAAAACTACGTAGTTGCGCTGTTTGCAAGGTCTAGCGCCTAAAGGAATCTACCGCTTTGTTAATATTTTATTTGTTTACATCCGAAAGAAACTATTATTACTATATACATACTATTAGTGTACACACAAATTTTCATGAGTAGCTCCATGCAACGTTAGTGCTATTTCCTTTCTTAATCGTTTGATTAATGTCTACCTACTTCTAAGAAAGAACTACTGGTTCCGAAGATTTTGATACATGTAATGAATTTACATATTATTATGTTGTATCTCCTCTAGTCAAGTGAAAAATTATATGAAAGCATAACACGGTAATTCCATTACTAGGTATTATTTTGATTAATCCTTCGAAAAATTGCATGAAATCGTGTGCTCCCTGCACAATAAGTTTGTAAACATTTCACTTATTAACAAACAGAAAGAGATGGTGTATCAATATCTCAAAATGAATAAAATATATAGGTAGCTGGTAAGCAAAATAGGGAATTGTATAGAAGGCAGCTGGTAATCATTGCAATAATTCTTCATATATTTCTATGCATGTTTGTAACTCGTATGTCGCTAAGAATCTTTGAAACATATTTATTAGTCTACCCGCGGCATGATCTCTATTTCAGATAATATTTTATATTCTCTCCCTCCTTCTAGGATTCTATTCTAGCAAAGAGTTATCAATCATTTGCGAGTTTTTTAGTGCCGCGAGAGAATGCCTCCATGTTTGCCTTTACTTGGATCATTCCGTAGCTGTGCTAATATTATTGGGATTGATTAGGAAAATCTTTAGTTGGGGAATTAATTTTGCCTGACCTTTCGATGTGGTCACGAACACGACATGGCAACTGTTTATTTTCCGCTCTCGGCCGGCTGGAATTCGCGATGATAAAGCAGAATCTAACCTTTCACTGCTAGGTGTGAATTCTCCAGACAAACTAAATTCGTGAAATGAATGGGAAACATTTCTTCAGGTTACACACCGACCACGTCCCTCTGTTTAGTTTGATTTTGGCGTGACTGGGCGAAAAATCCCGCATCGAAAAATTTCCCACATGATTAAATAAACTCTATCCTACGTGATTTACAATTTATGTCTCGGGGTAGAAATGTGTACCAAACATGAACGGCGAGCAGTTTGGGTGGATTGGGACACAGAGTCACTTGTGAGTTATGGTTGGCAATACAACCAATCCATGCAAAATGTAGTATAGAACATAGTCGAGTCCATCGTTTTGTGTTCACTCTTTCTTTCTCTTCTAATTCTACTTCCATTACATTTCTTCAAAACTTCATTCACTTGTTTATGCACTTAATTCACTCAAAGAATCGTATCTAAATTAGTAATGTATTATTTTCATTCGAGTAACTGAGGATTACACATACATTGGCAAAACCATAGAATTATGTCCTCTTGAGTGGTTATTGCAGCCCAGTGAATCGGAATATCCAAGTAGTTTATTAGAAAAAATATGCTTAAATTGCCTTAAGAACCTATTTTCGAATTTTCCGACGTTTCCTCCCCGGACTCCTGTAATATATATGGTATCCCCCGCCCTCCTCCTCGCTGCTCCAACCTGACTCACACTCGCCTGCCTAGCCCCGCCCCTTCCCCATTCCGCCCATCATTCTGCTCCCTCCCCTTGCCCAAATCTCCAACTCCATCTTGACCCTCTTCGCCCAGCTCAGCCTCACCTTGCCATGTTTACTACCATAATCGTTGCTACCATTCAGAATTCATTCATTTTCAGAATACCTGCCGACGAACTATTGTTAAAGCCCCTTGATTTATTTCTAATCTACAAATTCATTCTGAGTTAGGTATACTTCCAATTAAAAACTTTTTTATACAAATTTCAGCAAAATTCTACGGCAAAATTAATAAAATTCCATCTGCACTTCATTTTGAACTTGGTAAACACAATCCCCATCGAAACCGACTAAAACGTAAATTGCCCAAACAATTATTCGACCCCCCATAATCTCCTTTCAAATTTGAATTCAACACATAAAATAGTGTTCTTGATGCGTGAGCTTTCTTTGTAGATACTCAATTCTGTTTGTAATAATCAGTTCATCTTCTGCTGCCAAGGGCCTAACAGACCAAAGGCATGAAATTATTAAAAAAAATCGTTGCTACCAGCTTCGTTGCTAAGATGCATTGTTGCATGCTCCTGGCTCGGCAAATTTTCAGTAACAATTTTGACGTTCAATTACTCAAAGCGTCGATGAAATGAGTGAAAGTTCATTTAGTACAAAATTTCGCGGGGTATTACAAATGTTAAATTAACTTTCGTGAATTTATCGCTTTCGAAATATGTGCGTATATCCAAATGTGCTTACTCTTAATTTTAGCTTTCAAGAATTAAAAAGAGTAATGAGGGTACTTTTACGAAATCTCATGTAAACCGTAACTTATCTCTTCTCTTCAGTCATGTGTACACAACGTTATTAAGATGAAAATGAAACCATAGATTTGCATACAAAAGCAAACAATGTAGTCATTTTTATAATTAAAATAATTCTTAAAATTATGGTTAATAATACCCCACAAAATATCTCACCATTTTGTACCAATGAAAACACCATTGAAATTGGTTTAGCCGTTCCCGGCATTAGCCTTGTGTGTCAAAAGTTTCCTTTTTCTGTGTCTAGGTTTATTTATTTGTCAAAAAAACAGTAAAAACTGAATATGACGTGTGGGGAAAGAAATTTATCTGCGCACATTTTCTTGAGGGCCAGAATTTTATTTAAAAAAAAAATTAAAATTGTCATTTTAATACTTTATACTACGTACGTAGGTGTGTGAGAATGTAAAAGGTGATCTATTAATCTATTTATTTAAGTCAACGATGAAGTGTGTGTTTAGAAGTGTTTGCTGTAGTTTAAATTAAATACATTCTGAATACTACGTACATTTCGAAACTAAACAAAACTAACACTACCAACTTCCTTGTTTATTTTAAACTCATGTTTTTAAAAAATTATAGAGATATTGTGACCTGTGACATTTTGGCAGCTCTAAGTTAAACTGTTAGAGAGCTTCGAAAAGTTGAAATGGCAAAAGGAGAAAAAGAATAATAAATGATAGCACTACACAAGTAAAAGACACAATTTTTTTTCTATTTCGTCTATTATTAAATACATTTTTTATTATTTAAATACCACATTTACCTTATTTAGATATCAGTAAAAGTAATATCAGTAAAATGTATAAAGAGAGAGCGCGCGCTTGCAAATCGATTATTGATATACACTAAATTTGTTTAAATTAGTAAGTATGTTCAACTACTTCGATCATTATTTACACAACTACAGTGCACGTTATAGCCCGGAGATTGTGTTTCGTCCCCCTCTGGAACGTATGATCGGGAGTCAACCTACACGTGCGCTTGTGAGGATTTCCTTCTACACGTGTCTCCCCTAACGGATCACCTCACAGGCTCTTACAAGCTTTAAGCCCCCGACTAGACCCCTGATATGTGATAATGTAGTGCACTTAAACAAGTGTAAGGGTGTGTATTAGGAGAGAGGAGAAGGATGCTGATAGAAAGTTGACGCACTGTCCGAAGACCGTTTATTAGTGTACTACTCATTTATTTACCTGACATGAAGAGGAGAAATCACGGAAAACTACCGATAAGAGTAGCAGGGTGCTAGAATTTTCCTCAACACAGCAGTTGAATTCGACCTGAGTATGAAGTAGGTGATGTCGAAAACCCACCACCGTCAGAACTCGTCAGAATTCGTACCATAGAGCCTTCCAATAGAAGAGTTGCTACTGTGGCAATGGTTGTTTTCACTAAGCCATCTCAGCCGGTGTATTGGTTTAAATTATTATTATTATTATTATTATTATTATTATTATTATTATTATTATTATTATTATTATTATTATTATTATTATTATTATTTGCGTATATGCCATTTATGATTACACGTCATCTTCCGAGGCCCGGAGAGATAAGCGTGTGTAATTTAGGTTGGAACAGCGTTACGCTAGATCCCATTATTATCCCCCAGGGCTGTTAGCCCTGAGGGTATGGAAGATGGAATGATGGTGATAATGAGGGATGAGAGAAAGACACACACATACAGACATACACAAATACACCCATGTCCCAGGCGGAACTCGACCCCGCGACCCTTTGGTCCAACACTCCTGTCTTAGCGATCTCGGCCATGAAGCCGACATATTGGTTTAAATTAATATTTTAAAATATTTTTATTATTTTTAATTCAAGTTCTATAAACGAGTAAGTATATTTTCGAGATATTCTTCGAATTCGAATTGGAAGTGAATCCATTTAACTCATTCCATACAGTATACTATGGCATGCACGAGCTTCAGGCACGGTAAAGGCCTTGGTTCTGAAAGGTCGCAGGCTCATCTATTCGTGGTCACGTAGAGAGCCGATCCTCGTCTACCTCGCAACCCCTCCCCTCTCCCCGCCGCACCCCGTCCACCCACGTGCCGCATCTCTCGGCCACTTTAAATGCCGCTATGAGCTTCCTCCGCTACGGAGAGCTGCGTACGATGACGTCATTAGTTGACTTTTTGGAATGAAAGTTGTGTTGCTTGTTAAGAATGTTGGGGACAACGTTATTTTCCGAACAAACACTCCTCCGACACGTACAGTACGTGAGCAAACTGTTAGAGCACGAAGTTATTAAAGATGCGCTTTGGAGCACCTCATGGGCAAACTCGACAGCAGTGTGATGTGGATCAATACAGAACCTGTTGTTGAAGGTGACTGACTGGATAATGTGAAGCGCAAAGTGTATATCGTGCAATTACGCACATCACGGGTTGATTAATTAGGTCAGCATTCGCTGGGCGAGCATGCAACTTGTAAGGGGCAAATACACAAAGAAAAGCTTGAATGTACAGTAGAAAGGCTGGTATTTTATTTGCTACTACTTTTTTAATCCAGGTGTCTACTACCCAAACTACGAATACACTACTACGTAAAGAGAAAGCAAATGCAATGTTTAGACTTCTACGAGAAAGTAAACATTCTTTTATTTTTTTCAAATCGCTTCCACAACACTGAACGTATTGTAACTATTGTCTCAAAACGTTTCGCGGCAATAAATTGTAGTAGAAAATATTTTTCACTTTATGCTAACTAGAAAAAACAATCCAATATTTTAATCACTAAATTATTACATAAATTTGCCAAGAAATATACAATAAAACCAAATTTGATTTAATGTAAATTCAAGGTAAACCTAGCATAAAATTCTTCTGATTTGAATGTTTTGCGTTTGATTTTCGTCTCTATCTTGCACCTCACATTTCCTTTGGTATTTTATATTCATTGCAAAAGTAAACACAAATTTCCTCGGCAAGCTTACTTGTTTTCAAAGGTACACTTTTATACGAAGATCAAAGCTCTCAACGGTAAAGCTCCCGATAACAGATCGACCAATTATATCACAGAATGGGGTTGAGAGCAAACAGTAATGAGAACTACTATTCGTCTTCGTATTCGACAGAGAGATGTTTTGGGGCGACAATACCCAGAGGTGTACGTGGAAAGTTTCTTCCTCTAAAATATTTTTCATGAACTTGTTTGGGTTGCTGTTTATTCATTATGTATAGAAATGAAAAAATGCATATGAACAAAAAAAAATGGGAATGAAAATTTAAGAAAGTAGTCAGATGGAATTCTCATATTAGTATTACCCAAGATATATTTTAAGTAGTAAACCAGACATTTTAACTGAAATAATTGGTGCATTTATTCAATATCTGGATGTCACAAACTTGGCAACAAGAGTTTGGTCGAGCAACAAGAGTTTTGATTTTCAATGCAGATAAATAGAAGCTCTAGAAAAATGAGGAAGTGCTTTTATTAAAAAGAAATATTTGAAAGTCGTCTGCAAAACTAAAAATAATAAAATTTGAAATAATGTATAAAATAAATCTACTAATAAATTTGTCAATAATTTTGTATTGGTGAACAAGAAATCACATCTCAAAAATTAAATTTTTGCGAGAGAACTCTTTTATTCTCAGGGGAACCGTTTATTTCCGTCACCCGTCTATCTTGTAAACTATCTTTTCACTAGAAAAATATACTATGATCTTAATATGTTTCTTTCCAAAACAAAAAAAGCTACTCTAATATTTTAATTAACCTAATTATTTGCATTTTGTTCCATGTAAAGACTCAATAAGAAAATTTAAATATATTATTGATTATGTAATTGAGAGTGGTAACTTGGTGGCAGAATATCTTAACTTTACATTCATTAAGTTCGCATTTAACAATAATCAATAATCTACAAAAGAATAGTTAATTAAAAATAATAAGTAATAATAATACATAATATTACCGCACAAATCTTCTCTCCACTTCACATCATTTTACCTCGCTTCACTTCTTTTGTTGGGTAATATACCATTACAATATTTGTGTGGAAGTTACACATTCCTGATGTTTATTTAGAAAATTACATTCACGTAAACTAGGAATTACAGTTCAATATAAGCTTATCATTAATCTTTATAACAAACAGTAAATACGAATGTTTTGTACAATAAATACGAATAAATACGATCGAATTACGTTTGTAATTCAGACTTTTTAGATGTGCCACATTATCACATTATTCTCATTGATTGATTAATTGTTAGAGACTCCAGGCGCGTCAACTGCTAAGATAATTATTCCCATAAATGTAGTGCATTTTTTTCGGGAGGTGGCGTTGATCTTCAGTCGGCTAGCGGGATTTACTCCAACCAAATATCTCCCACCAGCGGGGCACCGCCCCAGCCGGGACAAGCTCTAAGCTCCCGACCGGTCTCCCGGAATGTGCGGTCGTGTAGTGCATGTTAGTGTAAGTGGAAAACTACCGATCAGAGCAGCCGACCGCTAGAATTCTCCAGATAGCAACTGAATTCGACCTAGCTGACAAGATACAGTCGAAAATCCTACCACCGTTGGGACTCGAACTTCGGACCTTCAATGACATTAGTTGATACCCTGAGCCATCTCTCCCGGTTTATTCTCATTTATCATGTCTGTGCACCTTCTTCAATTACTTGCCTGTCCTAACGTTCGCTTGCGATTCATGCACGGTGTAAGATATATAGGTGTGTCAACTACCCGCTTTGGGGGCAAATTTTCTGAAGCCAGTTTGAGGGTAGTTCCTCGCTCGCCCGTAATGTGCGCACGATCGGTTTGGGTCACGGTGTAAGATAAACATCTTAAGATGACATCTTAAAGTGTGGCTACTACACAGTTTTACAAAACATTTCCTACTCATTTTCGTAACTGTTCGCTCTAGAATTTATCAATTCCACCGCGAAACGACAAATCACTGATTTTAAATTAGAAATCAGCTGGCCACAGAGCTGTCGAATGGATCACGACCTTTCCCAAATGAGCCCCAAAGATCGCAGCGCCTATATATGCGAGAACTGTGAGAACTAGCCTCAAATAAGCTTCAGTTTTAGACTGGGAGTGAACACACTTATGCAGAGTGTCCGGAGAGGAAACGTCAAAACTTCAACAATAGGCTCTTAAGACAATTTTAAGTATATTTTGTCTAATAAACCACATGGATATTCCGAAAGGCTGAGCCGCAATAAGCACTCAAAAGTTGGTTTGAAAATATGCTTTTTAGGCAAAAATTTACATTGTAGAAGCATATAAACACTGCACAAATATGTAAATTGTATATTATTATCAAAATAAATGAACATATTTTACTGCAAAGAAAAATTAACCCAGAAATAAAAAAGCACCCAATTTTCACAATTCGACTGTTTTTTTTATTTCTCGGTTAATTTTTCTTTCTGAACAAATGTATTAATTTATTTTGTAAATAATAAACAATGTACATGTTTGTGGAGTGTTTAAATGCTTCTACAATGCACATTTTTGCCTAGAAAGCATATTTTCAAACCAATTGTTGAGTGCTAATTGCGGCTCAGCCATTCGGAATATCCATATAGTTTATAAAACAAAATATGCTTAAAACTGTCTTAAGAGCTTATTGTTGAAGTTTCGACGTTTCCTCCCCGGACACCCTGTATATTTTCAGAATTGTACAGAACACTGTACTACTCGTACATTCAAGTAGTTAAATCTCTCTCAGCAACTGTAACTCCCTTGGTTTGTCTTACAAATACAACAAATGTTCTCTCAAGCGAGAGAATGTCATCATCGGAGCAAGAGTAACGCACAAGAGAAATACCATTTTTGCCAAAGCTAATCTTGCACCGTGGATTCATGGAACCATTTCCGCCGCAGACGATCCTGCTGGGCGACTCGGGCGTGGGGAAGACGTCGCTCCTGGTGCAGTTCGACACCGGGCGCTTCCAGTCCGGGAACTTCTCTGCCACCGTCGGCATCGGATTCACGGTGAGTGCACTTGGCATTCCTCTCTCCCGTGCCTTCTCTCCTTGCTTGTTCGCTTTCCGTTTCCCTTTTCCACTCCACGATCCCCCTCGAATTTCATGCTCGGTTTCGCGCCCAGGTCTACGTGGTTCTGAGTTGTCTGTCAAATGCTTTTCCCTTGGGTAACAACAGGTAAATCATCGTAGCTGACTCTCGCTTCTCTGGTATTCGTCGGGTGAGATGAGAGGAAACCACGGAAGTTCTTGGAAGAATTCCTAAAGCGACGTATGAAACTCTAGAGAATGTAGTAGCAGAACCCTTATGTAGGTAAAGTACTACGAGATATCTGCTCTCCTGCATGTTTAAAAATCTAGTGAAGTAACAATACGAACTAATCTGATCACGTAATTATAAAGGTACATTCGAACTGTGTGTAAACAAAGAACATTCATTAAGCAATAAATGCAGTGATATCTAAATAATTTGTAATGAAGGAAAGAGCAATATTTTTCAAATTGAAGTGTTGGATTTTCGAGTTTTGGTCAGGTTAATAAATTCTTATAATAGAAATTTAAATATTTCTTTAATTAATGACATATCAGTTTGCTAAAGCAATGTTGCAATGTCTTGATGATCTGTAAAATGCATGGATCAAGTTCCAACGACATTTTATGCCTTCTGCTTGTTTACTTCCTGCATCCTCTAGGGTGTCAGAATTCCAAAAATAACTTCTTACAACCACAGGCAAAATATTGTCAAGTTGCAAAAGTATCTTTTGTGAATATCGTCGAATACGAGGTTATATATCTCAAGAATTTTGAATTAACCATTGTATTTACTTGTACGAGTATATTAGTTTAGTCTTTTCAATGAGATATTTTTTTCAAAGTGCCAGAAAATCTGCAAATGAGATAGTGTATGCTATAATTGCTGCAAGTTCCTGCAGAAAATTAATATATTCTTGAAGGTACATTTTCCGAGCATGTATAAATGTTGGCTAAACTCACACTAATTATACTGTATTTGATCGCAGAGCAATATTAATAGAGACATACTCATCGACCCACAAACAAATTTGCAGCAAATCAGATTGCATTATGTAAATTAATATTTATTTACTGGAGATAACCCGTCAAAAATTACAGGACAAAATCCAACTCCCGTATTAATAATTTATTTTAGTGAATAGTGGAATACAATTTATTTAATGTAATATAAGGAATTTTTTATTTCAAAATTTTATTTACTATCAATAAAAGGTTATCAAATCGGGGCTCGCGGTCCCTAGGGGACTGACAAGCGATTCTCGAAAAATCCTGAAAAGGCCAAGAGGTCAAATTCTGGGCTGTTTGTCATTGTTGTCACTGGTTGTCACGTCTCGCGAAGGAATCAAATTTAGTTCCTCTGATATCTGTTATGGTTCTCGGAATCCAACGGCATTCTCATTGCGTTCTCGAAATCCATCAGCGTGTGTATCGAAGATTATGTCCATTGCGTTCCCAGAAATTACGCGTATGTGGGCAGAGGTCGCCCTTTCCTCTGGCACGGAAGCAGGTAGCTCGGTGTTCACTCTTGAGAGTTGTCCTCCCGTATAGGTCGTATTGTTATTATATACTTTTCTTATTTATTTGTTTTTAGGAAAACACGTTTAACCATGACATTTACTTGGCGATAAATCTGTATTTGGAGTTTATTTTACTAACTGAACGGGGATTTAGTTGAACCTGACACTCCCTTTACAATTTAGCTTCTGTAATAGTCAACGTTGTACACCTCTAGCGTCGCGACCAAGGATATTTAATTCATCTGCCTCCGAGTATTTCGGGTTTCAAAGCGTTCGATTGGTCGGGCGTACGTGCGGGCGGCATTGACTTCCTGCACAAAACATACAGAGCGATTGCCGCCACTAAAATAGCAAATCCGAATTGCGCGCCATAGAAACGACTGGCGCGCTATATTGTTACAACAGCATCACACGTTTGGAAACGTTCTATCCGAGAAATATTAGTATAAAACAAACACAAATACAAGGATAATTAGAATTTCTAAACAAAAGTCGATATTTAACACGAAAATGTGCTCACGATTCCATTACAGCTTGAAAATCTTCATTCCGAGATCGAAATAAGTTCTTACTGGAATCCTAACACCCACATAAAGTGTACAGGGAGGGAACACTGTCATGAATAACATGTTTTTTGAATTTCTTCCATGAATTTCACAGATCAAGGCTTTCGGACATTATTTCAGCAAACTGCTATTACCTTCATTAACGTTGCAACATACAAAGGCGTCCGAGAGGGCGTATAACAGTTACTTCATTAATTCCTAGAATAGCAAGAGATAATTGCGAGATGAGGGCTACGAGGCGAGTGAAGCGAGGCAGCGACCACCAAAGCGCACGTAGGCGCGCGTCGGTGGATGTAGACGCGTGTGGCCGCATGTATGAGGATGTAGGTGGGTGTAGGCGCGGGTGGACGCGTGTGGGAGTATGTGGGCGCATCTGGACGTGAGCTGGCACGATTGGGCGCATGTGGACATGTCTGTTGGCGTTTGGGAGTGTGTGGGCGAGTGTGGTCACATGCGGATGTGTCTGGTGGAGTGTGGGAGTGTCTAGGCGCGTATGCGTATGTGCGGCTACACTTACACGTACGCGTATGAACGTACGTATGCGTATGTGTATCTGCGCGTATGTTTGTGTGCGCCTGTGCGCGCGTGTGGTCACTTGTGGGTGTGTCTGTGAGCGTACGAGCGCATGTGGGCGCGTGAGGGTACGTGTGGATGCGAGTGGGCACGTGTAGGCGCGTGTTGGTGAGTGAGGGCGCCCTTGGGTGCGTGTGGTCACGTGTGGGCATATCTGTTCACGTTTGGGAGTGTGTGGGCAAGTGTGAGTTCGAGTGGGCTCGAGTTGGTACGTGTGGTCACGTGTAAATGAGATTGGTGGAATGTGGGAGCGTGTGGGCACGTGTGGGCGCATGTAGGCGCGAGCTGGCGCGATTGGGGGCGTGTGGGCATGTCTGTTCGCGTTTGGGAGTGTGTGGGCGCGTGTGTCTGGTGAAGTGCAGGAGAGTACGTGCGCGTGTGAGCGCGTGTAGATGCGTGTGGGGTACGTGAGGGCACGTGTAGGCGCGCGTGGGCGCACCTGTGTGTGTCTACGTACATGTGAGAGTGAGTGGGCGCGTGTAGATGCTGTGTAGGACACATGAGGGCACGTGTAGGCGCGCGTAGGCGCGCGTGGGCGCGCGTGTGTGTGTGTGTGTGTGTGTCTACGTGCATGTGAGAGTGAGTGGGCGCGTGTTGAGGCTTGTGGGCGCTTGTAGGCACGCCTAGGTGCGTGTGGTCACCTTTGGATGTGTCTGTGCGCTTGTGAGAGTGTGTGGGTGCGTGACGAGGCTTGTGGGCGCGTGTAGATGCTGTGTGGGGCACGTGTAGGCGCGCGTGG
This sequence comes from Acheta domesticus, assembly GCA_031308135.1. NCBI lineage: Eukaryota > Metazoa > Arthropoda > Insecta > Orthoptera > Gryllidae > Acheta > Acheta domesticus. The sequence continues at coordinate 24,050,031 of JAHLJT010009355.1, read as the reverse complement.
GCGCGTGTGTGTGTGTGTCTACGTGCATGTGAGAGTGAGTGGGCGCGTGTTGAGGCTTGCGGGCGCCTGTGGACGCGTGTGGGCGAGGGCGGCGCCGCGCTCCGCTGGGCCCTGCCGCTCGCCGCCCCGCTTCTCTGCTGCCTGGGCGCACAGAGGGCGCGCTGGCCGGTCGAGCGGCTAAAGCACACACGCCGCCGCCCGCGCGCGCGCGCGCGCGCACACACGCCAACACCAACTCCGACACCAACACAAGCACACGCGGTGGAGCGAGATGAGACGCCGCACGCGGAGTGGGGAGGAGAGGGAGATACATGGACGTACGGAGTGCCACAAAGGCAACGCTGAAGAAGACTGACGACACCGTGAAAGAGGACAGAGAGAAATATCGCAATGCAGCAAGAAAGATATTAGAGAATAAAGAGAGATGAGATCTGAAATGATAGAGGTCAAAGCGATGAACTTCTGCAAGGAAATAAACGGAGAACAAATAGAAAATAAATACTGTATGTGAGAGAGGGGGGATGCAATAAAGAGAGAGCTTTTAGATCAGGGTTTCCCAATCTTTTCCTTGCATCGACCCCTTTTAAAAGAATGATTTGCTTCATCCACTCCCTTGATTTTTCTATAATATATAGCATATAAAATAATCATAACGCAAATAATTGTATGTAAATGACATGATAAGATTAGTTTAAGAATAAAAACGAAAGTTTTGAAAAATATTTCTTAGTATGTTTTAACATTTTTTTGTACGATTACATTTTTCAATTTTTAGAAAAATTACAAGTATTATTATTTGTTTTGAACCTTTGTATAAGAAAACAGTTAAAAATGAAAAGTTTTTTGTTATCAATAGTATCTTGATAATACCAGTCAGTTGCCGGTGCATATACTACTACTCTTCAGATAATCATTGGCCGCCTTTATAATTGCATCGAACCCCAGAGGGTTCATACCGACCCGTTGGGAAACACTGTTTTAGAGGCTTAGAGCAGACACTCAGAAATAAAACAGGTGATCGAGACAAGTATGAAAGCAAGAAAGAGTCTGAGAAACAAAATATGAGGTGGAGGGTCATAATTGACAGGAAACAGAAAGTTATGAATTAAATTGTGTGCCAATTACAGTGCGAAATGTCTTTCGATGTACTCGTGCAATGTGATTAGCCATAGAGGTCACACTGTGCATTGATATACGCCAATTGTGGAGACACACTAGCTAACAAGTTAGATTAACTGATAGTTAAAAACATTCATTTTCATTTGCTTTATCACGAATATTTTAGAGGTTGAGTGTGACACGAAAGAAAAATGTTGAATTTATTTGAAAATGTAATCAACTTGAGACTACCACAGATACTCAAAAGATTCGGCCTAATAATTTTCAAGATAGAAAGAGTAAAACGTCGGTTCTAAAATCGTTCAACTTATAACAGAATGGTTGCGCCTTATGCAACTGGATCGATTCCTAACTTTTCTCAGGAAGATACTAAATTTAGCAGTATAAAACTAGGCGGTAAATGAGACTCGCCTCTTCGATCTTAGTTTTCTCGGACTCGGGCTGAGATGATGTCGTAAGTTAACAATTACCTCAAAGATGATTACCTCAATATCCGTCATTGGAGAAGGCCATCTACTCAGGTTGATTTTCAGTTCAATTTAAAATATATCACTGGGTATCGCTTGGTAAGGAGATTTCTGTTCTTTTGTGAAAACTGTTGTAATTTATGCCTGCAAATAGAATTAAAACGAAACATTTGGTGATTTTTTTTATATTTATTGAAACTTAATTGACTTAATGATCCAGGAAAACACCCAAGAGATTCAAATCAAAGAAATGAAACTTATAATGACGAAAATTGTAGCTTTTATTTACAAATTATTAGATATGTATTATCAATATTTTCTTTACACAATGAACATTTTTGTGAAAGTAGTTTATACACATACAACAGCTAAATTTTGTTCTCGCCTAAATTTCTTGTTTCGTTCTTGTAATAATCAGTTAACTGAAATGGATTTACCTACTTCTTTCGTTCAAATACGAACTTATTATAAAGACAAAGTGCATTCATAGTGCTCTAGTTATTTACATATTTGAATTATCACTTTGATAATTCAAATATATATGTTTAAATTTCTTTCATGTCAAATCATTGAACGAATACTACAATTATTTCATTTAACACTATATCTTTTTAAGTTTGTCTGTAAATCACTTTTCTCATTAGGACTCGCATCTTTGCTAATTTTGTATCGCCAACTACATCTTGCCAATAAAGAAATGTATTATAATTCTTATAATCATTAGCATTAGTTACTAAGTGTAATATTGTAATACGCCGTGAGGTGGCTGTGTTTCTTTTTGCTGAATCGTGAGATCCGACGCCGATCTACATGTCGGCTTGCGAAGTTTTCTTTCTCCAAATATCTTCCCATGTGAGGCACCACTCCAGCCAGGACAAGATCTAAGCTCCCGACTGGTTTCTCGAAACGTGTGATAGGACCCTGTGTGAAAATGTGAGAGTAGGGTACGAAAACGGACGACGGTTTGGACGTCCAAACAGACTAACTTATCAAACTAAAATACTTATTTACCTGTACAGTTCAGAGGACAGTCAATAATCGTAAGAAAGTTCAGTAAATAAGAGTGTCTGTTAATTATGAAAATATTTGAAAGTGCAAAAATTATATGATTATGACTGATATCAACTTTTGTGGTTTTCTAAACTCACCAGGCTGAAATCTGAGAAGCAATGAGTTAAAGATATTATTCCTCAAGGTTTATGTAGAAACGATTTCTATGGTTATATAAATCCTATGATAATATCTCAAAAAAATCGGTGCCGTCACAGTTTGGTAATAAGCAGAATGCTATGATAATATACCCTTAGTTGAATTGTATTAGGGATTAGAGTATTCAACAGTAAAAACTAGGGAAAATAAATGATCAGTAATAATTTGAATATTTACGAGTTTCATTGTCATACTTCCGAATTTTACACTCAAATTAGCGTATGTAGTAAAAAGCATTGTAATGCTACTTTTCATGTGTCCCAAGCATATGTCTTGGTGAATTGTAGCCACCTAAGTTCTTGTGACTAATGTAAGACATGAATCCTACAAACGGTGTAAGGTCAGATTTGTTACAATGCGTGAATTCTTTAATTGAGCCACAAAAGGAGAAAATAAACAAAATAATTACTTATATTATTTTAACGAACGACGTAAGCGAAGCTCCAGAAAAATATCTTTTTCCAGGTCGCCTTATAACCACGCGGCGTAGTTTTAGGGTAGGTAGCTTTGATATTCACTATATTTTATGAGAAAATGAGATATGTTATGTCAAAATGACACATTCAAAATAGAAGTATAAAACCATTAGCCTACCACTGTCACAAGTCTGTTATTACGTCATGTCTCGATGTGGCGTTCAAGACCAGAACATCCACTGCCGTTGAACCCGGATAGCTCCCAAGCAGCCATCTAGATCCTGGATCAACATGAAATATCGAGCATTCCCTCTGGAAATTTAACGAGGGAGCATGCGTACCCAAAGGGATCACGCCAGCAAAGAGTTACCCGGTACAGCAGTAAGTGAACTTATTCGGACCAAATCCCAGTCCTTCGGGAACTCCATCCCCGTCCTCAGCTTTGCTATTACCTGGAACGAACGGCGCCGAGGGAAACGTCAGGACCGAGAGCAGATCTCACTGCCCTGCTCCCTTCACCCCCGTCGCTTTGGAACCTCCCCCTCGGAGTGGCGGCGGCGGCGGTGGCGGCGGCGGAGGCGGTGACCCACGCCGTGCGCGCGCCCCGGCCGGGCGCACGCGCGCGCGCGCACACACGCTGCTGGTGGCGGCGGAGGCGGCGGCGGAGGCGGCGGCGGAGGCGGGGGCGGCGTTGTCCGGAAACGCGCACTGTGCACTCGACGCAGCGGCGGCGGCACAGACGGAGGCGGCGGCGGCGGCGGGGACGCGAACAGGTGGGTGATGCTCTAGGCTTTGTTGCGCATCGTCTCTTTAGGGCAGTGGTAGAGTCTTTTGGGAGAAAATGTGTTTGAAATTGTACTTTTATTTAAGGTTTGGGTAGGTTTGTTTTGAAAAGTCTAAAGTGAAAAGTCTTCGTCTAATTGCGAAAGGCACATGAACAATCATTTTGTTTAAAGATTATTCTGTGGATTGCGATAAAATCCTATTTTTTTCAAATTCATGATTGAAAATAATTGTTTTGTTTTTCTTGGGAAAATAGTCTTCTTACAATTTCATAAAATCAAATGCAAAATATCTCTTCCACACTATATATTATATTACTTGGACAAGAAATAAAATAGATATTTGGAGTCTGAGAATGTTAAATCACTTTTCATCATATAAAATAATTCGTAATTTTCTGTTATTAAGGACAATTCTTACGAGTTTACTTTCTTGTACATTGTAACAATGTTTGTTCGGTTCATTAAATATGGCATTAATACTGCTATCAGGATTCCATGAATTAAATAAGTTTCATTTTCAAAGCAAAAAGTTCGTTCCGATCATATTCTTTGAGTCTCCTGATACGAAAGTAATGACAATTTGCAGTCAAGTGTTCCTTCAATATACGTATGTGGAAATCCAAGTGTAAGCTTGCTTGAATGAGTAAAAAAGAACCACTGCCCTAGGATGATAAAAAGAACTGGGCACTTGAGAACGGAAAATGATGTGGAGTGAAGATATTTTACTATTTCAGCAACGTTCAAGTATAACGAATACAAAAAATATTTCTAAACAAAAATATGTCAAACATAATTAGTCATTGAAATGTATTTCTGTCAAAGTAAAATTTCGCCTACAAAAGTTTACTTGCACAAAACGCTGATGTATTATTTCGCATTATATTGGACTTACTTATAACTCTATACACAAATATGCGTTAACAAACGTTCAAATTTACTTAGTAGTTAATTAAGATAATGTTAATTAATATAATATTAACTTCATAATATTCTTCGTACTTTCGTGCCCCAGTTATTGCATGTAAAGTTATTGTTTTGCTGTATTGTGTATCTTTGAAAGGATAACGGCCTAGAGATGTGTCACCTATATTTAAGTTCGAGTTTTGTGAGCTTAAGACATCTTAGAGGGATATTAAGTGCGTTAAAATACCTGTTTTGGCGGAAGAAAATTGCATAAAATAATTGCATAAAACCTTCCTCTTCTGTGATCAATGGTAGGTTCTATTTCATTAATAAGTTAACAACGTTTATAAAACGTGGCTTCTAGAACATTATAGCCCAGCATAATATACTAAAAGTCTTTGCTAGAAGTAAAAATGCTATGACAAAAATATGCCCGCATGTTAAGCTGTGCTAATTTACGATTTGAGTAGGCTTTGATATTTACATTTGAGTCCAGACTTAATATCCATTATTGTATTACGTTGGTCAGTAATTTCATAAGAACCGTCAATTTAATTAGCAATCCATTTCTCAATTTTCTGTCCCCAAATCTGAATTATTTAATACCCAGAAAAGTTTTAATTTCACATAATTATGACATTATTCACAGAAGTGTGGTAATGTAGAGCCCAAATCCTAGTTGTTACCTAATATATTCAACTTTAGTCCAGAGTTTCCAGATACGCGCACTTTGTCAATCATTATATGTTTTGTTTTCTTTTTTTCGTAAAGAAGATCTAATGGAAATTGATTCTGTAAACAAAATATTCCAGTTATTCATGTTGATTCTTGTAAATTAAAATTAAACTCACTCTCAAAGAACAGGAAAAATTCTCGTAAAAGAGAAAAAACGGAGTTATAACATCGCACCGTTTTTCAGTAGATTTCACGGAGGCAAATACGAACGTTTCGTAGAATTTTTTTTGAGCTCTGCTCTTTCAAACAAGTAGCGGCAGAATAGTCCAAAGAAGCTCAATATCATCCAGTGGTACTTAGAGGCAGTTTTTCTTATTCAAACCTCATAACAAGCGAACGTTTTAACCCCTTCAAGAAATTTCCTCGAAATACTTTTTCCTTGTCTTTTCATGTTTTTTACAATTTGCTTCCAAAACTATATTTTAAAAATAAATAATTTACTAATCATCTTTGAACTTAGAACACATTTTTTCATCAGTGCTGACAGTATGGATACATCTACTGTTTTAATCAAGAAACAGTAAGATAAATGAACTGTTATAGTCTGATCGCAAAATGATTCATGTTATTTACTACCCTTTGTGGATTCAACCTATGGGGAACAGTTGAACCTTGATGTTGTAATAGAATGTTGATTGATTGATTGATTCGTGTTTCCGGGCGCGTCAACTGCTCAGGTCATTAGTCCCGTAAGTGTAGTGCGTGTTTTCCCCGGGAGGTGGCGATGATCTTTTCCCCGCTGGATGGCGAGATCTGGCGTCGACCTACCGTCGACTAGCGGGGTTTTCCCCCCAACCATGTATCTCCCACCAGCGGGGCACCGCCCCAGCCGGGACAAGTTGTAAGCTCCCGACCGGTCTCCCGGCATGTGTGGTTGTGTAGTGCATGTTAGTGTAAGTGTGTGTGTAAGAGGGACAGGATAGGACAAGGATGAGGAAGGAAAGATCGCGCGCGGTCCGTGGCCCGTTTGTTAGGGTACTGCTCCGGCATTCGCCTGGTGTTGATCGGAGAAACCACGGAAAACTACCGATCAGAGCAGCCGGCCGCTAGAATTCTCCTCCAGACAGCAACTGAAGTAATATAATGTATTATATTTTGTATGTAGGATAAGATTTTTAGTAAAGTTTAAAAATATATTATTTTATTAGATATTGTATTTTCATTACACGGAATGGAATACATTCATTACACGTATGAGATACAACAAACGAAATCCTCATTAAAGAGTACAATCTAATGCGCGAAAACGGGGGAGAGCGGGCAGACACACTGTGGATCTCGTACTCGGGGCTTTGGGTCATCTCAAATCGCAGACAATTGCGTTATCTGCGCGGCTGTTTCAGCGTGTAATTACATTACTCGGCGGCGAGCGAGTTTCGAGGCGTGTTTTGTGAGTCTCAAAGGCTCCGGTGTTTCCGACTGAAGGGTCCCCGGCGCGGGCGAGCGGTGAAGGCGAGTGCAACTGTGGTGACAGCGACTGGGAGAGCCTCTCTTGAAGCGGCTGGGCGACGGAGAATGCTTGCCTTCCCATCGTGACGACGAGAGACGTAACAGAATTTGTGCATTCGTAACTGTTGTTATGAAATTAATATTTGCAATCTGTAACGACTAGCAGTATTTGTGCCCAATACACGTGAGATATGTATCACACCCGAGAAAGTTATTCAGCACACTCGCAAAGTTGCATAGAAATAGGTTCACATCACAGAACAAAACGAAGATTAAAGACACTCAGTTTTCCATAAATAATTTGTCAAATATAGAACATATGGTTTTTTTTCACAATGCACTTCAGAGATGAATGTGTATGACCTCACGACACCTCCTGTAAAGATATATTAATATGCCAAAGAGATTTGTAGGCCCAAGGTTATTAATACGTATTTTTAGATTTTGTCTGCAAGACGAGGCATACTCCGGCCGTCAAAAGACTGGAAACAACGCTGGTGCATAGCAGATTGCGATGCTTAGATGATCCTGAAAAAGTCATTAAATGTGCTTGACATTCATGATTTTACAAAAGTTTGTTTTCAGAATGTGTGTTAACGGTTAAGTTAATATTGAAAATTTATTATGGAAATTATAAACCTGTAGTTAAATATTTGTTTCATGATTGCAAAGTGTGCGGCACAACGTTTACTTTCAGCATATCAATGGCATATTGAAATTTCATTGAAATACTGTCACGCTAAATGCACGATCTCACGTGAACAATCAAAATTATTCACCTTCCTCTAGTTTAAATATATTTTACGCCCTTCACGAACGAGATCCAAATTCTTTAAGTACACAGATAGTGCACTCTAACAGTACACAGACAGTACACTGCAATGCTCAACGTACAATTTCTTTAGAATTAAAAAAAGAACAATAACTCCACTTAAATTGCGATAAAAGGAGATGCATTAAAGAAGTTTGCTAAAAAATACAAACTTATATCCAATAGTAATGTTATAATATTAAAATAATAATAATAATGATAATAATAATAATAATAATAATATTGTAAAAGAAGACGTTGTTTTGTGTTTTACTGTTTTTTCTCTACACGTCTCTTCCACAGCCCGTTCAGAAAATCATACATCCATTTCCCGAACGTAAGTTTCTCTTTGAATCGCGAAAGCACGGAATTCTCGGAGCCTGCCCGGGCCGCAGCGGAGCGAGTGGCTTCTGGGCGGGGGGGGGGGCGAGTGGAGTGGGCTGGGCAGAAGGGGCGAGGGGGCAGGGAGGGGCGTGGCGAAGTTCACGGAAGAAGTTGCGAGTCGCTCGGGCCACTGGACCGGCGCTCGCACAAGATGCTGCTTCACTAAGACTCTACTCGGTAATCGGAGCGGGCAAGCGAATACGGCAGGTTGAATAATCATTCGGGGAAATAAATTAGTGTTTGCTTCATGGTTTAATCTCTTTCGTCAGACATGTCTCTCGCCAGTGTTTTGGGTGCTTTGATACCGCGTAATGGTTCGTAGAATTCATTGAAATAAAATGGCTTTCAAACTTTTTTTTTATTTTTGAAAGTTGTTGTAATTAACTTTTCTAGGCCTAAATGTTTTTTAATGATTTCCGTTTTTCGATTGTTGGCATAAAGCTCGTTGAGTACGGACAAATTCGATTCGCTTTACAAGTGAAACTCAGTTCCTTAGAGCTTCTTGAAAAAATTCAGCTTAGACATGAGGAAATGTTTTAAACATCGCCAAACAGGAGACTAAAACTGTACGACCAAAGAGGGTATAAAGAACTTACTTGGAAATCGACTTCAGACACCACGATGCATGAAATACGCTCAGGAATGGTGAAAAAAGTCGGTATAACAATGAAGCGAGAAATAAGAAAATAGATTAAAAAACTGTGAGGGTTCAAGTATCTGAAAGTAAGAGAAGGGTTTTATAGGGTGGGCCATCGTGACCTCAAAGCATTACCTCTCTTTACACATCCCAAAAGCACCTTTTAAGTCTCAAAATCACTTTGCAAATCAACATCCTGCATCTCGGACATGGGAAAGGATTTGTGAGAAGCGACATCAGTAGCTGAGCTAACTTCCACCAAAACCATTTGGATGTAATCGCGAAAATATCTGTCTTGAACATCTAGAATTCAACTCTCACTAGAAACATATTTTGACCCAACGTTTAATAAGTTGTCGTCTAAAAGCCAACAATGTCGAGACGCTACCCGCGCCCAGTCTGTGCATCCCACGTGCAATTGAAGCTTATTGAGACTGTAGCATCGGATGAGAAACAGCAGTGCATAAAGCAGGGGTCCTCAAACTACGGCCCGCGGGCCACATGCGGCCCGCCGAGGACATTTATACGGCCCGCCGGGTTTTTATGGTTTAAAGATTTTGTTTTTTAAATCCGCACATTTTTTATGTATTAGGGTGTCTATGGATGGCAAAAAAATCGATGGTTTTAAAACAACGATGTTTTCCACCAGAAACATCGATATTGTGCTTTCGATGTTTACTTCACATCGATATTTTATTGCCAAAACATCAGTGTTTTAAAAAAATTGTTTTAATAAATCAATATAATCGATATCGCATGATTGCGACCATGCGACGTCTAGCGACAGGACCGAGAAAGACGCGAAATGCCGTGTGATCGGCCAAAGGGGCTTGAGAGGCAGAGTTAGAAAAATCGCACTGTATGATCTGGCCCTCCGACGGCCTGAGGGACAGTGAACTGGCCCCCCGTTTAAAATGTTTGACGACCCCTGGCATAAAGAAAGGGGATCGGGGATGACAGTCGAAGGGTTGTGGATGGTGAGGTCGTGCGTCGCAGAGCCACGAGGTGCCCCGCCCCCTTCCAGGCGACGCCACGCCTCGCCGCCCGCGCCCACGCATCGCTGGAGGCGCTCCTCCTCTCCTACCCCCACCCTCGCACTTCGCGCCTGGCAACAATAGCCACCGCCTTCTGGGATGGTCGATGCTCCTTTTTATTTCATTTCTTCCTGTTCGACTTTCTCTCATGGGAGTTTAATACAGGTTTCTCCGTAAATGTTGCAGCTTGCTTCCAAATAAGATGAAAAATTCTTTCGAAATTTTATGTGATTTTCGCACACATTCTGGCTCGAATTTTCAAAAAAATGAGTTAATGCTATAGCATTGTTTCTTAAGTATCATTCTTATGTCCTGCCGAAATGAGCCGCCAACCACCCGAATGCTTAAGGGTTATGTCATCTGTGAACTCATTACAAAAACACAGAATGAATATGGCACATTTATCTTTCTGCAGATTGAATGCAGGTGATGTCGTTCCTTTCAGCAGAAAATAAATTCTGCTTCGTTAGGTTAGTAATCCAAACCATTCTGGGAGCAAATAGTTGTTTGTTTAGGTGAAGTGTGTTCTGTTGTTTTGCAAAATTGCGTTATTCCAAACGCCTCTTACGTTTCGTGATATTGGGACATAGTTTTCTACCTAACGATGCTGATTTTTCTTGAATCGATTCAGCACCGAAGCATCAAGAAATAATTTACTATCCCGAAAAGAACAAAGCAATAACGAAGAAATATGAAAGAAAAATGCCCTTTAAGTCGTAAAAATGGGAAGGTTAAGTGGAATGAGCAACCTGGAACAAATGATAACGAACAGTAAAGTGGACTCAAATAACGAGAGCATTTCCTCCTTGCAGACAAGCAAAATAATGCTAAAAAAGAAAAACACACTCCCTTTTCATCAGAAAATCATTTGCCCGAGGGAGGTTTTTTTTTATTTTGAGATTAACATCCAAAGACGAACTAGTCTGGCTAAAGCACCACGTACTTTTTCGCCCGTACTTTTACGGAAAATTATGCGAAAAGTATTCATATTTACTTCATGTAAAGTACCTCCAAAAATTGAAATATCGTGTTCAATTCGAAGGGGTCGCGACATCAGCCAGATCGATTGGGGAATATCAATTTTGGCGAAAATCGGCAGAACGGTTTAGCCGCTAGCGTTGTTCACGGATGGGCAGACGGACGGATAAACAGACGTTTTGCCATCATTCGAGTTTTCGGTATCAAGAATCACCCCCAAAAAACCATGAATTCTGACTACACCACGTATTAGATTTTCTAAATTTAGCAACTAAATTTATTCACTTTTCCGTTACCAGGGCCCTGTAATAAGAGTTTTTCGGCCAAAAATTGGTCGTTTTTTCGCGCAGCATTACGTAACTTTCTCTAACTCTCTCTACTGCGTAAGCGGTAGTAAGAAAGTAAAAAGTGGTCGGCCATCTTTAAATTTGTTTGAGAATAATTTGTCACTGTTGTGGGTTAATGTAAAGCCAATTCCATCCCCAAAATTTCAGAACATAAAATCTATCATGGATTTCATTCCAGGAGATGCTCCAGACTTATACACCGCTTCGCTTGGAGATAAGAATGTGGAAGACGATGTCGATGTTTTTCTGTGGTATCAGATTTTGAAATGGAAAAATTGACGTGTTGGTATGGTAACAACAATAGTCTATGCAGAATAAATAATACTTATTGAGACATAAGAATAAACTATTGCCGTTGAATCGTAAAATATGTTCCTTGATTCGGTTCGGTAGAATTGATTTTGATTCATCTACCATTCTGTACAAGAGAATCCACCCAAAAACAACAAAACAAAAATAGTCCACAAAAATAAATAGTTGTTTTTGTTTGAGTGGCCATTTTGTATAAAATACATATAGTTGAAATAATCAGTATATAAGTTTATTTGTGAAATCGTATCATTGGCAATTAACTTTTAAATCAATTTTTCTTCGTTGGGTTCCTTTGTGACTTGGTTGCTTTCTGCATAACGTGGCCCATTTATCCAACCCCTGAAAGTGTAATATCGTTGTAAACTTTCAAGATATTGAAATGTGCAGCGATAACGTTTGGCTAAAGCAACATTTTCCGAAGATACGACTCAATGGAAAAATAATCATTAACGAAATAAGAATTGGAAGAAAGTTATTTACAATAGGAAGTTGGAGAATTATCAAACTGAATTGAATTGATGCCTTATTTTACGTGGCGAGACTCAGGCCATGAGGCCTGCTCTTCCGTCTGACAACGCAAATTTCGCTACACTCTTTTCACGAACTAACGGAGAAACTTCTTTTTTTTTCTTTTTTTTTAAATTCTGGCCCTCAAGAAAATGTGCGCAGATAAATTTCTTTCCCCACACGTCATATACAGTTTTTTACTGTTTTTTTGACAAATAAATATACAAATAAATATACAAATATACAGAAGGTACGAATATTATCTCGGGCGACAAAACAGGCGTTTTGAATTTAGCTCAGAGGCTTCATTTAGACTTGATCATTTACATGTAAGTAAATCTACAAACATGGGACAGCCGGCATTACTTCCCCTCCGAGGGAAGGCGTACGAAGGATTTTTTCACCCTTAAAAAATCCACTGCTTCGATCGGGTTTGAACCCGCGAACGTGGGTACAGCAGTCCGTTACAGTCCGTTACGCTAACTGTTACACTATCGCAAATCTCAAACTGAGACCTTATGCCGAGTTTTTCACACCTCATGTGTTTGTACATAAAAATGTTTGAGTGTCGAAAGAAATTAGACTTTACACGCAGAAAAATTACATCCGAATTCATACAAGAAAATATATAATTAAAATTGATGTAATCTTCTCTTTGCTGTAATAACACATCTATTTATTTTTCGTTCGTACTTTTATTTATACCTCATTTCATTTCGTCGCATATTCTCGCAGCCTTCCGCTGTCATCTCCCTCCTCTCTGCCCATTTCTCCCCTAGGTTAGGAACTCCGTTACCGATGTAATAAATTGAATGAAGTACACTAGAATGAGGTTAAGCTAAACTCGGCGTCGTCCTCATCATTTCAGCCGCAAGCGCTCTCTACCGACCGAGAAGACGCTGCTACAGCGCAGGCACACCTAGAGATGATGAATCTTATAAGGAGAAGGGCACGCGCACTAGAGTCCCTAGATACAGAGAGTAGTGCAACCGCCGCTATTTAATATCCACTCACTCGACAACCCCATCAGACAACAATCAAGAACTGAACGGAAATTATAACATTTGGTGACATTATGAAGATTTTCAAGAATATTAATACTGGTTTGGAGTAGATTCATGATTCTCAACATACAGAATACGATACAGTTCCAATTATATTAACAAGTGGATATAAAATGACGGGATCGATGGAACAATGGAATGTACTCTGTATCTAGGGATTCTAACGCGCTCCTGCCAACAATGCAGCCTGGTAGGCAACCGATCACCCCAGGGATTGCTCTCGTGGACCCTAGGGGAAGTGATCAGTCTGAATGAAAAGTCGACCTTTGAATATAAAAAACGACTAGTAATTGGTTTCAATGACGATGTAATTGTAACATGAGAGTTCAAATTTTGGGACAATTGTAAATACGGTTTTCTATCAGTAATCGTTTCTTAAATGGGTTACAAAGCTTCATTAATAAAATTACAAGCAGGAGGAATCAGTCGTTTCGTAAGTTCGACGCAGTTATCTCTTGTCTGGAGATGGTGTTAATTTGAAAAGGAACTATTATTTCATTAATGTTTTATTTACACACCCTCCTCGCCCCACGCCCACCCCTCACTCCTTGCTGCGCCCCACCCCGCCTCGCCTTACACAACCCGTCCCGTCCAGCTCTGCAACTTTTGCTACGATCATACTTGCTAGGACCGTCATTCCTAGTCTTTCTTCCATACTCTCGCCTAACGTCCAGAAACAAATCACTACTTTGCTCTAGGAGAGGAATTTAAAAACAATATATTTCTTAGTGGTTACGCACAATATTCTGGGAGGAATCCTAGGAATCTTTATTAAGAAGTTCACTTTTTTTAGGTTTAATAGTTCTGCGTTTATTCGTCAATCAATTTCTTTTCTTGTTCGTTTTCATTCGCCATCCGACTAAAAAGGCGTCCTTTACAAACATTCTTTAAACGTTGGGTTAAGATCGATTAAATAAACTGATCATGAAATATTAGTGATCGATATCAGCATTAGGAGATTTGTCAGACTAATTAATAAATTGAGACGAAATTATTCATGCCACTGTTGTCTGCATATTGATTTTGTGACAAGCTTTCGTCCGCTTTGTTATATTTCTTGATTGCAGTAACAGTAATGACTAGGGAGCGAATTTTGATGAATTAAAAAACATCACCAAAAATGATCAATACAATTCTCTTAAAATGTTTTTAAATGCTCGAAAAGCAAAGAAAAATGACCTAAACAATGTGATCAAAACCAGTTTGGGTGAACAACTCAAGCTGCTGGATACGTTACTAATGTAATCGAGGTTTCTTTTACTCGTTCAAGTAAACTCAGTTTTGAAACTTTTGATTTAGATAGATATTTATTATTTCCGCAGGTAGGTTTATACAACCTGGTGGCGGAACATTAAAATTTACATATTATATCTACAAATTATTATTATGAATTAAATACAATGTAACTTAAAATTATTTTAAGACAATAATAATAATCTGGACTGTTCTTTACCAGAAAATCTGTCTTTAATTATCCCCAAAATCAGCTGAACAGCCAATGGCAATGACAGGCGTCACAGGAACCTTCGATTACTTACTCGTAATGACTGGCATTACAATTTCTGAACGAAGAAATCGAATAGTCTATCAGGTATAGGTACTCAGGAATTCTGTAGAGATCATTTGTTGCATCTCGTAAAGATTATTTGAAGCAAGTACTATTAAAATGATATTAAAATGCGATAAAATCAGCGAAATATTATAAATGACGAAAAAGGTAAAAAATTACTTATTAGTCGAAATAGACGACAAATGCAACAAATTACGTATAAAACGGGTAATTCCCTTTTGTCATGACATAATATGAATTTCTACACTACGGCATTTTTCTAAAGTGAAAAAAATGACATTTCACTAAAATCCGTTCCCTAGTAATGGCATTAACTCATTCATCTGAACTTCGAGTCAACATCACTTTAGTCAGTCATACTCAACAAATATTCCCACCTTCTAGTTTAGCATTCTTTGAATATTGAGAAAAATGAAATCATAATATTCTGCAAAATTGAAATAGTTTGCGTTGGTACGCTTTGTATTCCTTCCGCCTCTATTTCTTCTTTTTATGCAAATATTTTCATTTTTAAGAGGGCATGAATTTAATATTTCTTATCACACATTTATTGATCTCACTGAAGAAAAAATTCAGTAAACAAATAATGGAGATAGTGTCAATGAAGTTTTAAACTTTGATTATACAATTTAGGAAAAATATAATAAAATATTTGTTTAATGATTCACACATTACTTACTACTTAAAAATAAATCTTTATTTGCTCAAGCACTCATATGTTAAAGGAAAAACGGTGTAAAAACATCAGCACGTCGTCAAAAGCTTATTTTCCTCATGTCAGCACTCCCACGCCCACCCACACAGACGAACGCGCGAAGCAGAAGCTCAAAACCTGTCGCCCGCCACGTGTGGTCGCTGCGACCACCTGTGCAAACAGCAATGAGCCTACGGAACGATACTAAAGGGAAAGCTACCGTTGCCGTCTCGGCTGACACCGTCACCGTATCCGTCACCACCATCGCTACTACCCGACTTCCCCTTCCCGCTCTCGCCACAGACTACCAAACCACCGTTACAGCTCAACTATTGCGGTGACCATCAAGAGTCTCGCGTCTTTTAGTCATCGACGCTATGACGTTAAATCGTTGTTTTGTCATCAACACGATGGTCCATTTCCACTATCACCGTCATGACCATCACCATAGATTAAATAGGTACTTCTTCACTCTATGCCATCACCAGGCTTCCGCAACCAGCGTAAAACCCTCAGAGTCAAAGCATTAAATCAATGACACCAAGTCACCGACGGGCCCCTTCATTCCACAATGACCGTCATGGTCATCACCTTCCGTTTACATCTAATTGCTTTCACCCCCACTACAGTCTTCTCCACCACTACCCCTTCACCCAAATTGCGTACGTATTTCTCATTGAATGAGCTCCTTCTATTATGCACTAATGAAATAAAATTTTAAAAGTGGTTAGGCGGAAGAATAGGCTAAATGGCCTAAGCCTCGCCACAAATAAAAACTATTTATTTATTTTATTTATTTATTTATTTTATTTATTTTATTTATTTTATTTATTTTATTTATTTTATTTATTTTATTTATTTTATTTATTTTATTTATTTTATTTATTTTATTTATTTTATTTATTTTATTTATTTTATTTATTTTATTTATTTTATTTATTTTATTTATTTTATTTATTTTATTTATTTTATTTATTTTATTTATTTTATTTATTTTATTTATTTTATTTATTTTATTTATTTTATTTATTTTATTTATTTTATTTATTTTATTTATTTTATTTATTTTATTTATTTTATTTATTTTATTTATTTACCCGCCGCGCCGCCTCCCCCGTTTCGACGAGTCACCGCTCCGAAACCCATTGCTGGCGCTACCTCCGCCACCGGCCGTGGCCGTCTCTGACGCCACCGTCGCGGCGCGATAAAAACTCTTTCCGGCCGCCGACAAGGCCGCGTGGTGGGCCCTCCCCCCTCTTATCACGGCGGCATTTTCAGTCCAGTAACAGTCGTTTGACGTTCCGCGCGCACCGGGGCGTCGCTTGCCCGTGCGGCTCGCGGTGGCAGCTCGAATCTGGTCGCAGCGGTGCGAGTGTTTTTCGTCAAGTGAACGAGTGGTGGCAGAAGCCATCAGACGACATGTGCGGTGCACAACTCGCAGGTAACCCGCATATCGTGATTTCGTATGTTTAACGCAATACTTTTTCCTCAAATTTATGCATGGAAACCAGTACTCACTTTCACTGTTTATTGGCCGGAAAGTAATCTTTGCCAGAAGCGTACCGCAAACCGTTTTGGCGTACTCGCTCTTTGTGAAAGTTTAGGCATACTCGTTTCAAAATGCTGGACTCTACTCCTACTATCGCCGTGACCGTCAACATTTCATTCGTACGCCAAAAACTCGTGTTTTATGCTAGTTACGTATATCACTAACAGTTGGGCAATATTTACGATCAATGTATTACAAATTGAGGATAAAAAGATAATAAAAAATATACACCGCTTCCATTCCGTAAGGTATGTAATGGTATTTTTACGTTGTGCCGTAATTATATATTGGCTAATTTTTTGTGTATTGGGTTACGTTCCTTTTTCATATTTTTCTTTTTCACATAACTGTAAGTCGTAGGTTTTTTTAAATAAACACGTTATCGCAGTTTTGCATTTTAGTACGTTACTCTTTTGGTGTTAAAAAATGAAAGGGTTTTTGAAGTCATAGGTTTGGAATTCGGAAGCCAAAAATTAATCTACATTTTGTTAGATTACAACTGTTTTCAAAAAACGTTCGTTCATAACAAAAACTGAATGTAACTGTAGGTGCCAATAAAACTGTACACAACATTATTCTGAATATTTTCATATTAGATATGTAATGGTTCCAATATTATTCTAAGGCATTTAGAAAGTACGAGATGATGTGAATAATTAAAGTTTCACGGATTAAACCCATGTTTTTGAAAATATATCTTATAAAAGTAAGAAGCGAAACACAACTGCTCTATTTAACGCACATATCTTTGTGTATATAAACATTTATGATTGAAAATTGAACTACAAGACGTTTTCCCTTCTAACATATTTAAGCTTCAGGAACAAAATGTAGACGTGACTTTGTAACAGGATATTTTAAAATTCCATTGGAATATATTTTGTAATGATGAGTATCTCAGGCTGCTAAGTTGGGAAGTGTCCTTTTGGCGTTCAAATAAGTACTTCCCTTGCATATATCATAGCTGGGGCGGTATCTTATCCGCTAAATTAATCCTCCGATATCGACATTGCTGCCGATGAGCGTTCGATCGCATTTACTGAACTTATACTGTACTCAGATGGTTGAAATATTGTGTGTTACCGCTTCATTTGATCATGAGCTTTTATGGCTTCTCCGATCCGTTCAAAGGGAGATTAAGGAGGATCCATTAGAGAACTGACTCCCGCTCTTTGGGGTAAGTGTAGCGCGGCCACTAACAGGCTTCGCGGGAGCAAATTACTTAGACGTGGCCATATGGACCCAACTGCTTTGTGTTCTCAAATCTATGACACGTGTATCTGGATCGACCCTTTTAGTACTTTGCAAAAGGTCCGTTTAATCTTTGTCGATTTTGTGCCCTTGGAACATTCATGTCAGAAGATTGATGCGTAAATAATAGAAAACCGTCAGAATTTAACGTAGAGAACTGTCAGAAATTTAGTATAATACTTGTGCACATGGCGTATTCTCAAAAAAATTTATCTTCCGGTTTTTATTATAAAAAGTCAACTTACCTTTGTTACCGTTTGTAAGTATACACTGAAGGACAGTATAATTTTGGAATCTTCTAATCTTTTTTACTTTCAGTCTCGCGAGCAATCGAGTTATTTGTGCTTCTTCTATTTCCCAAACACTTCTCTTCCGACTTGACCATCCACTCAAAATTCGGTTTACCGGTTCCTGAAAAATTCCGCACCTCAAATTTTCACTTGTATTTTGTTTTAAAGGTTGCGTAGTAAACTTTTTGAACAGATTCAGGGTGTTCAAAGCCGCGAACTTCCCTGTCTACTTTGCCCTGGAACAGAACAATTGTATAACATTCAAAAGCGTTCAACTACAGCACTTGATTTACGAAGTAACCTTTTTCAATGAAATTCGTTTCTCTCACCGTAAATCATTTCACACCGTAACAGTAATTATTTGATTTTCTTGTGTTCACAGCTAGTATCACAGTCAGCTCCCGGATGAGATAAGCAAATTATTAAATAAGGCATTACTTGGGTAAGATTAAATGGATATCTAGATTAGGGAGAATAATACAATAAAATTAATAAATAGCCTGTTAGCTCGGAAGAATTCGGCCAAAGTTCACGCAAATACAAAACTTAACCTAATTCTTTTCTTTTCAACGGTAAAACTAATAATTGAAGATACTAGTTGTGCACGATGCTATGGGATAAAGGGTCGCAGGGACTAGTTAAAATTTGCCAAACTCCACTTAGCACCCATGACCTTACGAGTAGGATTGCCAACAATATTCATGTAAGAGAGTACCCTAGATAAGCAAAAAATATTTTATATGTATTTAATTTACAACAACATCAGCTCTATTTCTTTCTTCTCTCCATTTGCGATTCAAGTGAAAAGATTCATTCACAAAATGTAGATAAAGATGGTCTGAGCATTTTTAGTTTCTAGGCAGACACACTATCATGCATGCGTGTGCATGTGCGTGTGTCAGCGTTCAGAAAAAGGAAATTGGTTTTTTATATTCTAAATTAAACAATAAACGATGCAACGTGGCATATATTAGTCAAGTGACAAAATAAATGACAAATGTTAAAAATGTACTAAAAGGACATTTAAAATACAAAAGAGGACGGGAGGACAATTGAATACCTGCCCACAAAAATGTTGTAACCCTCAAAATGCAAATTTAGCGACACAGGACTTTCCTCCTCCATTATTACAATATAGAAGAAGAAGAAGAAGAAGAAGAAGAAGAAGAAGAAGAAGAAGAAGAAGAAGAAGAAGAAGAAGAAAGGAGTGTAATGTTACTGTTAGCAAAAATAGTTTCCTACATGGCTCATTCAGACCACATCCAAAAATATAAGGAAATCCAGTATTCCAGAAAAATGAGGGTTACAACGCTTTTGTCGGCGTGTGTTCAGTTCACGTCAACGGAAAACTGCTCTCCCAAATGGAGGACATTTGGCAACCCTACTTACTTACGAGATACAGGAATACCATACCACAATATTCTCTGTAATACAGGAAGTCTCATATTAAGAATTCATTTACAAGTAGTTCCACGTTCGTAACGTTGCATATTCCCTGCACGAAAATCAATGGGGACATTTTATTTGTTTGTCGTTAGTCATTATTTAAACATATTATTGAGAAAAATAATTACAAATCAAGAGACTATTACTAAGGCACTCAATAAAAGTTAAGGAAAAAGTAAATGAAAAGTAAATTAAATTGTTAAATAACTTTTTTAGACCACTTGAACAAAAAATCAATTTTTGTTCAAAATAATGAAATCATTAAAGTGGTTCATTCGAAACAAAGAAACGACTGCAGAATTTCAATTAATGTCTGGTGGGATTTTTTAAAATTTGTTAACAGCAATAGAAGAAAGACTGGGAATATATTTCGTCCATGATTTGTAATCGCACGTCAAGATGAATTCTTTTTGGTGGCTAGTTCTTGTGCACCGCCTCCGGGATGTGCGCGATCAAACGTCACAGAGAACTAGTAATTCACTTTCTTTAGGGATTACGAAATAACAAATGATCAACTGATTGCTCTTACGGGATGAACAGTGGTTTTTGTTTTGTATATCATACCATCGCCAGGAAATACGCAAGACTTACATGGGGATTCAATTGCGAGATTTTTCTGCAGAGATTGTCACCTCAGCTGCCTATATAATACGGGCTGGCGAGAAACTTCTACATAATAAAAATTAGCCATTTGTGTAGCTGTTCTAAAGCTTTCGTGGTTTGATAACAAAGGTTGGGGAAGATAGGGTGAGTGAGAGTAAGTCTTCTGAGGCTCCATTACTTTTTGTCACGCGTGCGCATTTTGTGAATGGATTGTTCTTCACAAGAGGGACATTTTAGAAATCTAGTTATAAACGGTTGTAAGAGAGTCACTTCATCCATAATCTCAGTAAGGAATTGAAATCCTTAAGCTCTTTTAAAATAATAATACCTCATGATCTCACATTATTATCATAAAATGCCGTATAATATTTTCATATGCATGTTTAAAGTGACGCTAAGTTACCTATGTAGAGTTCAAAGACTATTATATCACTAACGGAAATTAAGCGAGGTCGAAAGCGTACATGGCTTTTAGAACAACCGGCTGTAACCCGGTCCACGGCCTTTGTGTGAAGTCAGTCAGCAGATAATCGTGTTTCCGCCACTAGCCTTCACCTGGGAGCGAGGCAAAATCTCTCGACGCGAAGCATCTCTTTGTTTGCAGGGAGAGGCCGTCTAGATTGGATTTGGTTGGCGGGGTCGCATTGGCGGCGAGCGTAGGATTATCATGTTGAATATGAGTTCAAAACCTGGCAGTCATGTTGGGCGATGTGGAACATGTCGGGAGTCTCTGATCTCCATTCTGACGGATCAGTTTGGATCAAAGAAGCTAATGCTTCTGATCTCGACTTAGACTCGTTCAACCCTCGCATTCTTGTGCATTACTCGACGTGACCATTACTTCTAACAGACCAGTAGCCAATCTTAACTGCATCACAAAGCTCAGCAAAATCATTCGTTATTCGTTGGTTGTCATAGGACTCCACGCAAGGTTAAGCCCCTGACACATGGTAAAAATGTTAAAGTTAATAGCAAATGATTGCAGTAAATATTAAAATGCTCCTAATAATTAACGATACACTTCTATTATAAATTACAAATGTGATGTAAATATTACTAATAGCAAAGAAAAAAGATTGAAACTATTTTTATCAAATTATTTCATTGTCTTATTACATCACGGAATGCAAATTTTGAGGAAATGATTATTATGTGATTTTTAAAACAATATTTTGCATGTGAACATAAACAGTGCTACAAAAATTAAGTAAACTGTTAGCGTTGGCAATATCGTTCTTAGCGTATCAATTATTGATATATTAATGTGTGTCACATGTGTATTTTAAGGTGAAAATTTACATTGTCATTTGAACTTAAAAATTGGCTAGCAATTGTTACAATAGAAACAAAATATTGAACGGGACTAAGCGCCGATTTTGACTAAAAAGTTTTAGAATGTGTCTTCTCTTGGTACATTAAATTTGTATATAATAAAATTTCTCTTGAACTTTTAAAAAATCACTGATTAATTATCTTCAGCATATCCTAGGACTAGCGTAATCCTACTTCTGATATTAATTGGAGCCAAAAAGAAAGTTAAGCAGTGCTTTGATCAATGATGAGTTGTCAAAATAATGAGTTCTGTAAACATATAAATTGTTATTACTAAATATTCCTCTTTTCCTAGGCCAAAGAAAGACATTTTATCTGCAAAATACCATCACGAGCCTTCAAAATTATTTACATTGCATTCATAATACCATCAAAATACCATCACGAGCCTTCAAAATTATTTACATTGCATTCTTATTAAATATTTTTGAAATACTTCTTGAGATAGAGATAAAGTGGGGTTCAGTGTGAAATTGAAATAATACTAAGTCAATAACAGAAATAAAAAAATGTATTCCACAAAAAACAGGTTGGCAGCCATGAAGAGAATACTGATAGGTTTATCAAAATCACCCGGAAACTAATTAAGATATGGGGACTTCGGTTTTAGGAACTGATTGAAGATCTTAATGAAATTTTAGAAAAGGTGATTTGAGGTCAGTGGCTTTGATTACACATATTAATACAAATTACATATTATAATAATATATTTATGCGACATTTTACAAAGGAAGGTTCTCATTTGCAGGTTCTATAAAAATACTACATGCTGGTATTTACACTTTCTCTCATCTAATCTTTAGGTAAAATTGCGAATACTCTCTCTCTCTCTCTGAAAAAATTCAGCTTCATGTAGGCAAAATGCCAATATTTTAAAAATGTTATTTATAAATAAGATTATTTACGCTGATATTTTCTATAATTTTGAAACTATACTCTAGAAATAAATTCAAGATGAATCCATTTGTATATTCATCTGTCACTTCCGTATTTGTGTCCCCTAATTTTTTTAAGATTTTAAAACTCCACAAGCTCAGTCTGACTTGTTCTGAAGGCAAATATATATTATTTAGTAGTAGTATTTACAGTGCTTGTTTTCTTCGTATTTACTTGATGTTCTTCAAATTTAATGTTCCAAGGTAATTTGCAAATTTGTTATAAACATACGCATAAAATACTCTTACGAATTTACAACAAATTCTGCCGGGCGATATTCATTTAATGTTGCTCGATTGTCAAATATCAGTATTGCTACAATCATGAAAGAAAATAATGGTGTCGTGGACTGAAAAGAATCACGGGGTAATGGTGTTTAATGAACGCCACCTACATAGATCTGTTTAGGCGGCGTTGGTTTAATTCCCAGCATACTCGCTAAGATCGCAGAACAAAACATGAAACACGCGTTTTTGGAAACTTCTCTGAATCGTATGACCTGATCCGAAAACAAATGATCAGTTTCGCATCAGGAGACCGAGAGGCGTTGAATCATGTTTCTCGATTAGTGCAGAAGACGTGGTCTAACCGTGAGTAACGGTACCGCACTTACGCAGATACGCACATTCGCACTTAGTCAAATACTGTGTCAGGATGAAGTAACATTTTTACTCATTTATGAATATAAAAAATCTGAAGTAAATATACTCTGAGATTTGTGCGTCGCGCTCTTCGAACATAACGATGATATCTTGTTCTTTCCAGTTCGACGTCGAAGGGATAAAATACAAAGTCTTTAAATTAAATTACTTCTTCTGACAAAGAATAGATCAAGAAATTGTGTTACAAAACTTTGCTCTTAGCATTCTCCCTCAGCGTAATACCCTCTTACGCTTCTCGTCACATTGAGATCTTATCTCCTTATTTTTATTTTTCATACGGAAGAAGGAAAAAAAATCTGAGAAATTCTAAATTTTCAATTCAAAATTACAGAAGGCCAACCTTAAATTATGTGAATTTAATCTTCCTTCCACTAATATCAATGTGGGTATGATTCGTGTTATAAATAATATGTAAGCAAATAAACTGACATTAGCCGTTCAGATTCATATACACAAATATATGGCCAAATACCATCAAACGCAAGAGCGGTGTAAGTGCATTAACACGTCCAAGCATGAAATTGTGTGCGCAATTCGATAGAACTTCATGCGAATCAAATCACGCAAGTCTATCAGACTAAGGGTATAAAGTTACATTTTATTCGTGTAATAGAATCAACATACGCACGAGAGAAGTGAAAAGCCATCAATTCATTATTTAATTTAAAAAAAACGCGGAAAGAAAAGATTGCCTCCAGCTTGCGATCATTTTATGAGGATTGCCCCAGCATTACTACATAAAGTGAAGGAAGTCCGAATATCAACCAATTTTCTTTTCGGTAATATTTCCAAATTACAGTGTGCAATAACAGGCATCATCTCCATCATTATCGTAAAAGTTAATTAATCTCTCGTTTCCGATTTGATGTCATTCGTATACGAAAACACATTTCGACAAGTAGTTTGATCCGAAGCAGAGGAGCCGGAGATGGCTCGATAATTGCCTCATGCGCGAATGCCGAATGGCGAAAATCGTGGAGGATTTCACTGGGGAATATAATCTCCCTCCAACCTCCTCTCGCGTTTCCCAGTCTGTTCCCTCTCCCAACCTCCTCTACTGGCTTTGGTCATAGAGTAAAGATGTCTCTTTCGTCTATGCTTCGGTGGCTCCAGGCATCTATTGATGTCACTGCAGTGCCTCTGATCTGGAATTCCTAGTGTTTGATTTCCGACAGTGGCAGGATTTTAGTCACTAGCTGGATAGCTATATAGGTCGAATTCAACCGGTGTCTGTAGGAGAATTCTAGAAGCTGGTTGACCTGATCGATAGTTTTCGGTGGTTTCTCCTTTCAACACCAGGCAAATACTGGAGTAGTAGCCTAACAAACGGGCCACGGACCGCGCGCGATCTTTCCTTCCCCATCTTTGTTCCGTCATAACCCTATATTTACACACTCTTTCACATGCATTACACTGTCACACATGTCGGAAGACCAGAGCTTGTTCCGGCTGGGACATTGCCCCGTTGATGGGAGATGCCTGGTTAAGGAAAATCCCGCACGTCGACGTGTACGTCGGCGTCGCATCTCACAATCTAGTAAGATATCACCGCCACCTCTCGCGATGAAACATACATTCTTGTTTCGGCACCAATGACATTAGCAATTGACGTGCCCTGAAACACTGATAAATCAAACAATCAATCAAACAAACCCAGTCTCATGTTTTCTTAATTGCTCTCGACACAGTTTCCCCGCCCTGTCACGGTTGCACGCAGACCTACCACCTTCATTTCCCACAGCTCTCCCTGTTCTCTGAACCTACCTTCGCCTCCACCTCCAGCCTTGACACAAGATCCATAATTACCGTCATTATTACTCTCGTCGTTACCCTCACAGTAAACCATTCTCTTCATCACTCTGCTCATTATCCTCGTCGCTTCCCTCGTCCCTCATTACTCTTACCCTCATTACACTTTCGCCATTACGGATGTCACGTCTTCATCATCAACACCTCTTTTATTACTACTATATATCAATCTCACAATTGCCAGTGACACCGCATGCACTCTAGCACTCTTGGCATCCTCCCCTAGGCACTATTGTCATACACATATTAGTACTACTCGACACACTGAGCGACTACTAACGTTTCTCCCTCATGTGCACTATTGCCAAACATATTACTACTATTCGACACGCCCGCTCTCTCACCACACTCGTATCTCAGCCCTCTCACTACACTCGTGTCAATACTATTGTAACACTCACATGAACACTCTGGTCACACATGCACACACTGTCCCATGACAATTCTCAGAACACCCACATTACAATCCTCCGCATGTTGTCCGCAATCTCCCATCGCCCCTTCCATCTGCACCTCAGATGGAACCCTCGCTTGATTCCTTCCCTTCCCTCCACGACCGCCCGTGAATGCGACAACCAATTGTACGTGCCTTCATTTGCACCCGCCCTCCCCCCGGATGCCGCCGCCCCCTCAATCACCGCCGCAAACCACGCGCCGCCGGCACCGGAACCTCCTCTTCCCGGGGCGCGCCAGGTCACCTGCGGCGCTATTTTTGGGCCCCTTCCCTTCCCTTCCCTTCCCTTCCCTTCGGGGCGTTTCGCAGCGGCAGCGGCGCGGGCGAGTGGGGAGGGGAAAGGTGCGTGGGAGTGGAGTGGAGGGGAGGGGAAGGGCGCGGGGGAATGGAATGGAGTGGTGAGAGGAGGAGGAGGGCGCGTGGGAGTGGAGAGGGGAGGGGAGGGCGCGTGGGAGTGGAGAGGGGAGTTGAGGGCGCGTGGGAGGGGAGTTGAGGGCGCGTGGGAGGGGAGTTGAGGGCGCGTGGGAGGGGAGTTGAGGGCGCGTGGGAGGGGAGTTGAGGGCGCGTGGGAGGGGAGTTGAGGGCGCGTGGGAGGGGAGTTGAGGGCGCGTGGGAGGGGAGGGGAGGGCGCGTGGGAGGGGAGGGGAGGGCGCGTGGGAGGGGAGGGGAGGGCGCGTGGGAGTGGCGAGGGGAGGGAGAGGGTGATGGAGGGGGACGGGGGAGGAGGAGAGTGCGGGGGAGTGGAGGGGGAGGGCGCGGGGATGTGTGTGGGGAGGAGGACGCGCGGGAGTGGAAGGGGGACTGCGAGGGGGAGGGTGGAGGAAGGGAATATGCGCGGGGTGGGGGGGCTCCGCGCCGGTGGGTGGCAGCTGCATCCGGCCGCCTGGCCGTCCGCGGCGGCGGCTCCTTTGGCGCGCGATCGCGCGTGAGGCGAGCGCCAGCGTCGCTATGGACACGCGATCGACCAGCGGCCAGTGGAGGCGGCGGTGGCGGAAGCAAATGGAACACAGGACGCGTCCATGATGACGGGGATCGCAATGGAGAAAGAAAGGGACAGACTCCTATGGTGGGGGGGCAGCAATGGGAGAGAGGAAGCGAGAGAGATGAGAACAAACAGTGCTGAAGCATTGTCCGTGATGATTAGCAGAGCAGGAGGAGGCAGAAGCAAACGGAACACACGACGCGTCCATGATGATGAGGATCGTAATGGAGAAAGGAAGGGGCAAAATCCTATGATGTTTGTATGGCAATGGGAGAGAGAAAGAAAGAGATGAGAGATGTCGAAGGATCCACCTTGACGATCAGGAGAGCATAGGATTACTGCGTAAAGGTTGAACAGAAGGTGAACCAGTGTTGATGATGCTGTGGCAAATAACCACGTGTTCATTCATGATCATTTGAAAGTGGAAAGAGACGAATTTCACGAGAAATTATTCACTTTCCTATTGGTTATCATGCTTGTAATTGACACGAAGCAGGATAGCGAGGCTCTTTAATTTCGATAGAGAATGCGTTTTTGGTGTAGATTTGAACAGATTTCTCAGGTGGGAAAGTGCCAAATGTCTATGTATGATGATAGCAAGTTACATATTAGTTGTCGTGATCTAACCAGGAGTAAATGAAACCAAATGCGTAACGGTGGAAAATGTGGACGGTGGACGAATTAAAAGAAACCAAATATTGATAGGTGGAAATCACGATAAATTGCGATCATGACGAAAATATTTCGTTCATTTAAACATTATTTGAGTTGGTGAGTTACGTGTTATGGAACAAAGCAAAGAAAGCAGAGCAAACTCATGACGCACCTGTATTCATATGGATGGTAATTTATCGCAAGCGTGGAGGAAATGGGAGACTTTTTTCTGTTGTATTTTTTGTTTTGTTTGTTTTTTGTCCTAAATTGTGACGGAAACTGAATCAGAGGGAACATGTTGAATGTTATGACAATCAGTATCGTATTGGGCATCAGGCTCTTCTGCAGTAACGATATTGTCATATGTTTCTCTCGTCAATGAGTGTAATGTAAACAAAGGTGGAAAATACGAACGGTTAGAGCTAACAGAATCGATGAGATTAAAAGCGCAGGAATTTTGTTTTGCAGATTTTCAATGGCCGATCTTAATTCGATTTGATTAAAAATGTTAGTTCCACCCTTCTTCTGGACCCCTTTCAAATTGCAAATTCAATTTGCGTTAACGATCATGTCAATAACAATCGATCGCCTTAATATGGTGCGTTGTCAAAACTGTCAATTCGGCACTACCGTTGTTCTTGGCACGACGAGGTGCAAATTTCTACAGTGTGTCGTAACTACTGGATAGTTTCAGTGCGTTTACGAAGATGTTTATGAAAATGCCCAACCTGTAGCAGTATGCTCGATATAGTTTTCCTTAAACCTTTTGAAATGCAACATACAAAAAACAAAGTTGAATAAATGTTCTGTGTAATTGTTAAGTTTGATATGTTCTGTTGAGGATTATATATTTTTGATGTGTTGTATGTTATATTATTTTTACATTAGTAATACCATCTAGCGCAAACGCAAAATCGATTATTTTAGTTCGCTGAATTCTGGAAAAGGTGGTAGAGGTACAGAGTAGAATACCCAACAGCAGTGACAGCGCCGAGGAAACGGGCAGCTTACAGGGCAATTGTTAAATCGGTGTCCGCGTGAGTCCTCTATGTGCAGTTTGTGCCAGATATCGCAGACGCCATATTAGAAAGTCCGAAAATGACCTCTACCTCTCCGGAAAACTGTGGAAAAGGAAGTGACGTCTAACGACGTCAAGTGCGACTCACGTGTTTGCTATGAAGAGTGTCCAACGTTTGACATTTGCGTACGCTAAGTAACGTCGGTCTAGAAGTTACACGAGAAGTCTGTGTGAATGGAAACAGCCAGTACATTCAGGGGCGCGTTCAACGTATTCACAACTAAGAGGGTCCGTTTCATTCCCTGCCATTTCTTCCTTTGGTGTTCGTTTCACACGCATTTCTCATCTTCTTCATTTTTCATAATTGTTTTCCACGTATGTAGCGAAGAACGGTAAAGAATGTAGTGCTGATCCCACTTTCAGATCACTTAGTATTTGTTGAAAATTAAAGAAAAAATCGGTATTGTAAATTCGAATTTCTCTCTCTTCATTTCACAGGCTTCCAGTTCACAAAATGGTGACACGATGGTTAAAAATTCTAAGAATTTTTCATTGTTTCCGGTCATGTAAATAGTATGAAGTAGATCACATTCTTAGGAAAGGAAATATATTTAAGGAAGGTAATACGTTTAACGTAGAAGAAGAAATACATTTCTTTTTCTTTAAGAAGTTTTGATCGTTGAGTACAGTATTCAGAAATTAACTCACTTCAATGTAATCAAGGCAATATTGTGTTGAATATTGTTCTTTCTTTTCTGAGCAACGTACAAAGTATTTTTATTTATTCGTTTGATTCATTTGTAAAAGTTAGAAATGACTTCTGTTCCTGGCTATTGCAATAAATGCAGAAATGCACCACCGGCGCTTCTTTTGAATGAGTGGAATTGGACTTTCAAATTACGAGTTTTTCGTATGGCAGAAATTACAATATTTCAATATTACCTCACTATTTCCAATAATGCGAGAAAGTATGTGCTGTTGTGGCCCATCGAGTTTTTATGTTGGTCATTGTACATCACTCTGTACTCGGAAGAGTTAAGTTCTGTATTACCAATGTTTTATAGAATGTCACAATTTTCATTTCAAAGTAAGTTTTCATATTGTTATCAATACTTTATACTTTGTGTATAAAATAAATTTCTGCACATTAATATAATGTCCAAGTGATCATTAAATCATCTCAACAGTAATGTTGATTTCCTTGTTAGAGTGACACTGATTTATAAATTTTAAATTCCCAGCTGTGGCTCATTTATATAATTATCTTAAAAACCTAGAATGATGTCAGTCCTGTATACAAAATATTTTCTCTGTACCAATTACACAAAACGTTTGTAAAAGTCGTCATTGCATTTAACAACAGAGTAACTGTATGCTTTCCAATTTATGTCTGATCATCTACTCTCTTTACATATTTTATCGATCAACTACCTTTCACTTACATTTCACTTCACAATTCACTTCTGCGAGTTGAAGAAATATAATACTACCTCAAATATTCCCTAACTTTCCCTGGTGTCTTCGAAAGTGAACCGACAACTATAATCAATCGCATGTCTGTAAGACTTTGTCCCCTGCTCGGAAAATTGAAGGTTATATCCCCTTTTGTTGGTTGACTCCGCTCTTCAAAAGAAAAGTGTATTTTTAATGTTCTTCGTTGCTTGCTAGGTACATTGTTATTCTTCATTTTTTCATTTCTCATTCGCTGTATACGACTGTCGATTCCGGTCCTTCGAAAGAATTGGCTTTTTTCGTTCATGGTTATGCAAACAAACGGCGAGGCTTACTTTTTCGGGAAATTGCCTGTAGACAATTAGGACTCAGATTCTTCTTTGAAATAGGTCATAACTCAGTGCGTTTGTTCACTCAAAAAGAGTCCCAGTGAGTCGACTATTCTTCATTCATCTCTCCATTTGCCTTAATGGTTTTTTGCAGCGCTCATGAGAGAACGTGTAGAACTGTGCGTATCACTGGCTTATTGCTTTTTTTCTTTGAAATGCTTAATACTTAATTTGAAGCTTTTGAGCCATTTATGAAAAGAGAAAATTCTAATAATTGCTTACACACTTCAACCAAGTTCCTTTCTATCACCTTGCTTAATAAATTACAATGTTCATTCAAGCAAATAATAGATGATTATGCTGATTAAAAACTATTTAGCTCCTAAATTAATCAACAAAGTATCTCCGATATTCCTCTCTTTCAGAAATATACTGAAGTATTATTCGGTTGGATCTGAAAATGTGTGTTTTTGAAATATATGCGACATGATCAATCGACTCTCTGAACATTGTCAAATATGGTCTCAAATCCGAGGAAATAAATAAGATTGGCGACATATTGTCGATGTATACGTGTGATAGTTTAGAAAAGTGTAAGTAGTTGTTTTCTAGCGAGACAATTTAAGAGAACACATTAACAATTATAATACGAAATTGTTTTATTTGTGAATTTGTGTCGAGCTACAAGCCATTAGAACTTAAGTAATACAAATCTTCAACGTCTTTTTAAACAGTGAATTTTAAAGTAATAAATGTACCTACGGTGCAAAATATTCCAAAAATAATGAATTATTACACATTACCTCTCTTCAGAAATTAGACAGAATTGTATTGACCGACAAATAGTTCAAATTAAAAAGAGTTTGCAATCGTCTCATTTTACAAACGTTCTTCCAGCACAAACCCATTTAAGTAACTAATAATAGGTCGTGGTAATGAAAATATGTTTACGTTTTAATCAACAATGTATTTACTTTGCACCATAGTTCTATTTTGTTATAAAAGACAGGCTCCTGTGCTAGTTCCTAGAGTTACTCAAATATGCGGTATTAATTAAGTTTTCAATTTTTTTAAATTACCTTCTACATCTAATACGTAAGCGTAAGTATTTGGGATATCCCAAATAAACATTCTTACGTTTCTTTGTAATTCCTATATTACATTTTTCTTTCCAAACATTGCTCATATGCTTTGAGCATTTTCAGTTCCAACATCAGAAATTATCGACATGTTCTTCGAATATTTTTCTGTAATTATTTTTTATTACCTGATATTATGTTTAAATAATAAATACTTTGTGTACTGTACCAAATGAACCTCCGATACCTATAGCCTAAAATCACTCAGATTGTAGGGTATTTGCAGTTGAACACATGGTTATTTTTAATCAAGATAATTTCACTTTATAACAGTAAAATTTAACTCTCATTACTACCAATTAAAATAAAATATATAGTAAAATTTATATCTGTGAATTTATGGCAACATTATTGGAAAAAATATTAAAGGCTTTTAGGAGAATATTTAATCTCTTCAAGGTTATGACGCAAATTCAGATATGCGTAAAGCTAAAAGTAACGAGAAGTTAGCAAAATAAAATCAAAGAGCTGCTTCTTGCAGGTCTAAACAGTATTATTTTTTCCCTCGTGAAGGTTTTTCGGATCTCTATCCGGGTCAACGCAACACGCAGAACTCGAGCAAGCTCCCTATCAACAGCGCACTGACTCGCCACCTGTAGCGCGTAAAACAAACAGGCAGTTCCTGGCAGGTTGTGCTTTGCGCCGCATCGCCCTTTGGCAGCCCGCGGGCAGCCTCAGGCGTACACCGAGCTGCGGGCGCCGCAGGCCCAAGAGGCGCGAGGTGATGGGATGGGGGGAGAGGGGAGGGGCGGGGAGGAGCGTCAGGGGGCGAGGAGTGAGGAAGGGCGGGTGGCGAAGAGCAGCGAGCGAAACGGAAACCCAAACACACGCGCGGCCCCGCGATGGGCGCCAACCCGGGCAGAGCACGCCTCGTCTCCATGACAACGGCGTTCGCTCAGCGACGCATTTGGGATCCCCGGGCCCGCGCTCGCGCCCGCGCCCGCTGCTCCCTCCGAGCGGTGCTACTCGCTTCCCCGCATAAAGCTCTTCTCACCTGGCACACTCGACCTCATCGCCACGTTACACGCTCCTAGTACCGCTCCTCTACGCCCCGCTCGCCGACGCCCCGCTCGCCGACGCCCCGCTCGCCGACGCCCCGCTCGCCGACGCCCCGCTCGCCGACGCCCCGCTCGCCGACGCCCCGCTCGCCGACGCCCCGCTCGCCGACGCCCCGCTCGCCGACGCCCCGCTCGCCGACGCCCCGCTCGCCGACGCCCCGCTCGCCGACGCCCCGCTCGCCGACGCCCCGCTCGCCGACGCCCCGCTCGCCGACGCCCCGCTCGCCGACGCCCCGCTCGCCGACGCCCCGCTCGCCGACGCCCCGCTCGCCGACGCCCCGCTCGCCGACGCCCCGCTCGCCGACGCCCCGCTCGCCGACGCCCCGCTCGCCGACGCCCCGCTCGCCGACGCCCCGCTCGCCGACGCCCCGCTCGCCGACGCCCCGCTCGCCGACGCCCCGCTCGCCGACGCCCCGCTCGCCGACGCCCCGCTCGCCGACGCCCCGCTCGCCGACGCCCCGCTCGCCGACGCCCCGCTCGCCGACGCCCCGCTCGCCGACGCCCCGCTCGCCGACGCCCCGCTCGCCGACGCCCCGCTCGCCGACGCCCCGCTCGCCGACGCCCCGCTCGCCGACGCCCCGCTCGCCGACGCCCCGCTCGCCGACGCCCCGCTCGCCGACGCCCCGCTCGCCGACGCCCCGCTCGCCGACGCCCCGCTCGCCGACGCCCCGCTCGCCGACGCCCCGCTCGCCGACGCCCCGCTCGCCGACGCCCCCTCCACCATACTCCGTAGGTGCCACGGTCCACGGCTGCTCCTGAAAGGCTGAGCCATTCCTTCCGGTGCACATTTCGCTTCTCCTTCAATTCTCCCAATGTCCCGTTCCACTCCTCTACCCTCTCCAACTCTTTCATTCTGCACCCGACCACGTACCTCGCCCACCTCTACATTTTATCCACAATGCTTGCTGCAACTTGTCATGCGTTCCTAATCCTCAACTGTGCAATCTGCCCGTCATTAACTGCTTCTCAGTGTCCGTAACCCGGGATCCCCTTTGTACAATCGCAGTTCCGGGTAAGCCAAACCTCACTCCTGATTCTCGCTACATGCGCAAGCATTCTTCCCATCGTCCTATGCTATTTCGCCAACCATACCCAATTCAGCTCGAATTCCCCATTCTCCATTCCTCCTCTTCGCGCAACATTCTCCGCCCTGCCCTCATTTCTGACCCGGGACCTGCCGTACCCCGTGTTCACCACTGCGAACTCGAAAATGGTGCCGCCACCCGCCATCCAGCCCTCCGCCTCGCGCACATCTCGACGATACATCACGTCCCAATTTTAGTGCCACTCCTGCCTCGGCTCGAGGGAATTGTGGTGGCGTGGCGACGGATGCGTGGAATTTGACAGTCGCTCTCCCTTGTACGCGGATAGGACTGCGGTTAGGGAAATGCTGTAATTCGAAATATTTTTCAATGAACATTAAATTTTGGCTGCTAACCGAGCAAAATGAGAAAAATATCACGAATTTTGAACTTCACTGATCAAAGATGGAAACCGAAAGTTCCCACGGAACATAAAATTTTAAAATGTGTCTAATGAATTTTTTTATTAATTTTCGGCTTACTTTTTTCGGCTTTAATATTCGGCTTACTCGTATATTAACTTGCGCAAGAAGAATTATCACTTATCGCTATAAAATTGTACAGGCGGCCTCAATAATGAGCCAAGTAAATGCATATTATTGGGGTTTATGATATTTGTGCTACGTGATATTTGACTAATGAAGGAGTAATTTAAAATTTAATACAATATGTGACGGTAAATCAAAAATAGTTCAAATAACAAAGAATTCTAATTATCAAGATAATCGATTTTGGAGTTTTCCATGTCCCATTGAATTGAGAAGCGCTCTACGCCAGGGCTGCTCAAATGTAAGCAAATTAGACTACAGGCGGTGAGCCATTGCGGTGACTGTTTTGCTCCTCGCCTTTCACTAAACTAGAGCCAATCGCATCCGATCGCCTCCCGTCGGGCTGCCTCGTCAGACACAGTCTCATGCCGGTGGCTCGCAGAGAAGCGCTGGGCCATCGGCAGCTCTGATCTACGCGCCGTGTTGCAGTTCTTCACACGAACGCGTCCTTGCGCTCCGCCCTTCGCCCGCTCCCGTTGCACATGCGCCCAGGGTCCGGTCTCTCTGGTGGCTGGATTTGATGAATTGACTTGGGAATCCGGGCGCGTCGACGGCTGTCATTCGTCCTTATGCCCTTACCATACGCCCGTGCATTTTTTCCTCGGGATGTGACGGCGATCTTTTCCCGTCGCATGATGAGATTCGGCGCCGACCTCCCATCCGCTGGCGGGGTTTTCCCCAATCAGGTATATCCCACCAGCGAGGCACCGCCCCAGCCGGGATAAGCTATAAGCTCCCGACAGTCCTCCCGGCATGTGTGACAGTGTAGTACATGTGTGTGTGTGTGTGTGTGTAGTACATGTGAGGAGCAATGATAAGACAAGTAAAATGAAGGAAATATCGCGCGCGGTCCGTGGCCCTTTTCTTAGGATACTCCTCCGGCATTCGCCTGGTGTTGAACGGAGAAGTCACATAAAACTATCGGTTAGAGCAGCCGATTACTAGAATTCCCCTCCAGAGAGCAGTTGAATTCGACCTAG
The DNA here is from genome assembly GCA_031308135.1 of Acheta domesticus. Classification (NCBI taxonomy): domain Eukaryota; kingdom Metazoa; phylum Arthropoda; class Insecta; order Orthoptera; family Gryllidae; genus Acheta; species Acheta domesticus. The sequence continues at coordinate 24,015,036 of JAHLJT010009355.1, read as the reverse complement.
CCGCCTACCAAGTGGCGAAAATCATGCTATCTTCGGGACTCGAACGTAGGACCTCCAGGGTAGAGGTATTGTAGCGACATCAGTTGATGATGCCCTGAGCCACCTCTCCTGGTTGGTGGCTGGATTCAGGAGGTTGCATACGGGTGCCTTTTACAGAACGTCATCAGGTTTGTTTCAAACTACAAAAGCTCATTAGTCGTTTCGATGGTGATAATGTTCAATAATAAACTATTCAACGAAGTAGTTTTTAGATAATTTGGAAAATTTAATGGCCTTTCCTCTGAAAATTTTTAATTGTATGTCTTGACATGTTACTGCGATTAATCTTCACTAGTAGTACGTACGCCACATAAACGTCATATATAATCTTATAATTTTTTTTGTATCTTCAATAAGGACGTTTGCAAGACATCAGAAACTAGTGTTCTGTGGGCCCTTTTTGCGCTTATGCTTATATATTTCTAGGAAAACAAGTGTTGAAGAAACAAAATTACTTGTAGTCTGCTAATGAACTTGCGTAATCACTCTATAACATTTATTTCATTCACAAAGCAATCTTGTTGATGTCGTTTCGGATATTAACCGAAAATTATGTGCCTATATTACGAGGAAAGCCTATATCCTACTAGTGGTTTGTTTGCATCTTACATATTAAATTTCTCGCGCAAGAAGAGGAAGACAAAGACCGCCTTTACTTTGAGCAGGGCTGAAAATTTATCTGTCTCTCTGCGCCCAAGGATACGTTTTATTTTCCTTGTTTGATGTAAAAGAGCACCACGCGTATTCCAAGGGCTTCAGGCGTTGCGCCGGGTAGAAAAAGGCTAACCCCGCTGCCGCCACGCGCGAGCCCTGCGCCTTCTGCCTGGACTCTCGCGTTCCAGTTCCCTCTGCACGTCCCACTCCCACTCCCACACCCATTCCTCCTCCTTCTCCCTCATCACTCTCCTCCTTCTCCCTCATCCCTCTCCTCCTTCTCCCTCATCCCTCTCCTCCTTCTCCCTCATCCCTCACCTCCTTCTCCCTCATCCCTCACCTCCTTCTCCCTCATCCCTCACCTCCTTCTCCCTCATCCCTCTCCTCCTTCTCCCTCATCCCTCTCCTCCTTCTCCCTCATCCCCTCTCCTCTTCTCCCTCATCCTCTCCTCTTCTCCCTCATCCCTCTCCGCCTTCTCCCTCATCCCTCTCCGCCTTCTCCCTCATCCCTCTCCTCCTTCTCCCTCATCCCTCTCCTCCTTCTCCCTCATCCCTCTCCTCCTTCTCCCTCATCCCTCTCCTCCTTCTCCCTCATCCCTCTCCTCCTTCTCCCTCATCCCTCTCCTCCTTCTCCCTCATCCCTCTCCTCCTTCTCCCTCATCCCTCTCCTCCTTCTCCCTCATCCCTCTCCTGCCTTCTCCCTCATCCCTCTCCTCCTTCTCCCTCATCCCTCTCCTCCTTCTCCGTCATCCCTCTCCGCCTTCTCCGTCATCCCTCTCCGCCTTCTCCCTCATCCCTCTCCGCCTTCTCCGTCATCCCTCTCCGCCTTCTCCGTCATTCCCTCTCCGCCTTCTCCGTCATCCCTCTCCGCCTTCTCCGTCATCCCTCTCCGCCTTCTCCGTCATCCCTCTCCGCCTTCTCCGTCATCCTCTCCTCCTTCTCCGTCAATCCCTCTCCGCTTCTCCGTCCTCCTTCTCGCGCATGAGCCGTCATCCTCTCCGCCGTGTCTCTCGGTCATGGGTATCCTCTCTCCGCCTGGCGCCCTTCTCCCGTCATCCCTCTCCGCCTTCCTCCAGTCATCCCTCTCCGCTTCTCCGTCATCCTCTCCGCCTTCTCCGTCATCCCTCTCCGCCTTCTCCGTCATCCTCTCCGCCTTCGTCCGTCATCCCTCTCAGCCTTCTTCCGTCATCCCTCTCCGCATTCTCCTAGTCATCCCTCTCCGCCTTCTCCGTCATTCCTCTCCGCCTTCTCTCGTCATCCCTCTCCGCGGCCTTCGCCGTCATCCCTCTCCGCCTTCTCCGTCATCCCTCTCCGCCTTCTCCGTCATCCCTCTCTGGCGCTGCCCTTCTCCCGTCATCCTCTGCGCCTTCTCCGTCATCCTCTCCCTCTCCGTCATCCTCTGCCGCTTCTCTCCGTCATCCCTCTGCCGCCTTCTCCGTCATCCCTCTCCGCCTTCTCCGTCATCCCTCTCCGCCTTCTCCGTCATCCCTCTCCGCCTTCTCCGTCATCCCTCTCCGCCTTCTCCGTCATCCCTCTCCGCCTTCTCCGTCATCCCTCTCCGCCTTCTCCGTCATCCCTCTCCGCCTTCTCCGTCATCCCTCTCCGCCTTCTCCGTCATCCCTCTCCGCCTTCTCCGTCATCCCTCTCCGCCTTCTCCGTCATCCCTCTCCGCCTTCTCCGTCATCCCTCTCCGCCTTCTCCGTCATCCCTCTCCGCCTTCTCCGTCATCCCTCTCCGCCTTCTCCGTCATCCCTCTCCGCCTTCTCCGTCATCCCTCTCCGCCTTCTCCGTCATCCCTCTCCGCCTTCTCCGTCATCCCTCTCCGCCTTCTCCGTCATCCCTCTCCGCCTTCTCCGTCATCCCTCTCCGCCTTCTCCGTCATCCCTCTCCGCCTTCTCCGTCATCCCTCTCCGCCTTCTCCGTCATCCCTCTCCGCCTTCTCCGTCATCCCTCTCCGCCTTCTCCGTCATCCCTCTCCGCCTTCTCCGTCATCCCTCTCCGCCTTCTCCGTCATCCCTCTCACGCCTTCTCCGTCATCCCTCTCCGCCTTCTCCGTCATCCCTCTCCGCCTTCTCCGTCATCCCTCTCCGCCTTCTCCGTCATCCCTCTCGCCTTCTCCGTCATCCCTCTCTCCGCCTTCTCCCGTCATCCCTCTCCGCCTTCCTCCGTCATCCTCTCCGCCCTTCTCCGTCATCCTCTCCGCCTTCTTCCGTCATCCCTCTCCGCCTTCTCCGTCATCCCCTCTCCGCCTTCTCCGTCATCCCTCTCCGCCTTCTCCAGTCATCCCTCTCCGACCTTTACTACGTCCATCGCCTCTCCGCCTTCTCCAGTCATCCTCCTCTTCCGCCTTCTCCGTCATCCCGTCCTCCGCCTTTCTCCGTCATCCCCTCTCTCCGCCTTCTCCGTCATCCCTTCTCCGCCTTCTCCTTCATCCCTCTCCGCCTTCTCCGTTCATCCCTCTCCGGCCTTCTCCGTCATCCCTCTCCGCCTTCTCCGTCATCCCTCTCCGCCTTACTCCGTCATCCCTCTCCGCCTTCTCCGTCATCCCTCTCCGCCCTTCTCCGTCATCCCTCTCCGCCTTCTCCGTCATCCCTCTCCGCCTTCTCCGTCCATCCCTCTCCGCCTTCTCCGTCATCCCCTCTCCGCCTTCTCCTCATCCCTCTCCGCCTTCTCCGTCATCCCTCTCCGCCTTCTCTCTCATCCCTCTCCGCCTTCTCTCTCATCCCTCTCCGCCTTCTCTCTCATCCCTCTCCGCCTTCTCTCTCATCCCTCTCCGCCTTCTCTCTCATCCCTCTCCGCCTTCTCTCTCATCCCTCTCCGCCTTCTCTCTCATCCCTCTCCGCCTTCTCTCTCATCCCTCTCCGCCTTCTCTCTCATCCCTCTCCGCCTTCTCCCTCTCTCTCGCACTCCGTTTGGAAAATCACTGTCAGCCCGGCCGTCTCGCTGTCCCATCTCGCGGTCCCCGCCCCTTCCGGCATTCCTCGCATTTTTTTTCTTTTCCTACATCTCCCTGTGTCCTCCTCGTCTTCGGTCCGTTCCCGCTTCTCGCAGACCTTCCTTCTCGCACATCCCGCTCGTTCGCGCTGTGCGCAGTCATTTCGCTTGACCGGTTTAGGTGGCTTAGCGTATGAATTGATGTCACCAGTACCTCCGACCGGGAAGTCTTGGGTTTTCCCGACGGTGGCAGGATTTTCGGCACTAGCTCGATTGCAAGGTCGAATTCAGTGTCTGGAGGAGAATTCTAGTGATAGGTAGTTTTCCTTGTTTTATCCCGTCAACACAAAGAGAATTTCAGAGCAGTACCCTAACGAACGGACAGCGCGAGATCTTTCCTTCCTCTTCCTTTCCCTATCTTCACTTTTTACTTATAGGCTTACTTACATGCACTACACAACCATATATGACGGGAGCTGAAAGCTTGACGCGGCTGGGGCGGCCTCGCTGGGTGGTTGACCTGGCTGGCCGGGAAACCTGGTTGGGGGAAACTAGCGACGGGTAGGTCGGCGCCGGATCTCGCCATCCAGCAGGGGAAGATCGCAGCTACCTCACGTGATCTCAACTTGCACTACACTTACGGGATTAATGATCTTATACGTTGATGGGCCCGGGAACGCTAATCATCAATCAATCATTTCCATTGTTTTTCATATTTTTTCTCCTAATTACTATTTATTGCAGATAACGTCGCATTCCGTAGCTCGCATTCTTCTTCTCACTGGCCTCGTCCCGTCGCCCAGTCGCACGTTTTCTTTATTATCTTTCTGTGTTACCCTGCATGCATAACAACCGGTGTATCATACGCATCCTATCACACACAGTCTGTTTTTTACCCTTTCATCAGTATCCATCCGTTGTCACGCTTTCCTTCTCACTTTCTGCATAGTGACGGAGTTGGCTCGGGGCAAAAACAATCGCCACTGAAGCGTCTGTGACTGGAAGATGCTAGGATACGAACACCAACGTTTGCGGGTTTTCGGCATTATCTAGATATCCACGTCAAATGCAGCCGCTGTCTGGAGGATATTGCAGAGGCCGGTTGCTATGATCAGTAATCATTCGTAAATTCCCCTATCAGTATTAAGTGAATGCTGGATCAAATACTTTAACAAACGGTCCACGTACCGCGCGCAAAATTCCCTTCCTTAACCTTGTTCCCTCACCTTCCACACAGGTATACTTGCTTACTTTCTTTCAACAACTATACGATGACGTATGTCTTGAGACCAGTCGGAGTTTAGAGTCTGTCTTTCTTAGTTGGGGCGGTGCTCCGCTGTCGGAGATACCGAGAGGTGGGAAACCCCTACAAGTCGACTTGCATGTCAGCGCCGGATCTCGCGTTTCTGGGAGGGGAGATACCCCACCATTTTCCGAGATATAACATGCACTAGACATAAGGGAATACGGCCATAAAGTTGACGCGCTCACTCACGCGCTCACAATAATCAATCATTCAATCGAAGACTCAGCTCATCCGGCACTCTCCAGCACGTTCCTGTATCAAATAAAACGTGCGGGACGTCTATTTGGACTTCGCGTTCCTTTTAAGTTTTATATTAGTATTCACATATTCATGGAGGAATACATCAGAATGGACGTTGCATAGTGTACACAGCTGTACTTTGCATTTTCCTTTTCACCTGTCATCCTCAAAAAAAGCATACGAATTTCAAATGCACGTATTACAGCCGTATAAAATCTTTTACCAGAAAATCTTTTACCTCATGAAGGTGAATTACAATAGTTTAGAATGGTTTATTTGAGGATTTTTGTCAGCATAACCCTCACAAAGAATCTATTATAAATGTTCACCCCTTACTTATATTTGTAAGTGGTGCACATGTGCCTAGGGGATGACGTCGTGCGGTCGAAGGAGTTTTGTGAAACTCATTGATATTCCTGAATGTGAAAGCTAATTCTTACAAATAAATTTTAAAAATTACAATAAGGATCAGATATAGAATGCAACAGAGACAAACGCGGAGTACTGCACAAGTTCTGACAAAATAAAATGTGAACAACAGAAAAATAGATTGTAATCAAACTGACTCAAATTGTTGATAAACATCGTCTAAATTATAGATACCCGCCTTAATTATAATCCTTTCAATTTTTTCTTCAGAAAATATTGTAACTCTGCAATTTGAACCTAGTTATAAATAAAGTCGTGGATATCATGGAAACTGCAATAATAATTAGAAGTTTAAAGAACGTGCATTTATTAAATAACATCTTTTCGGCACAAATATAACATTTTTGAAATACTCAGGTGTCATGAGCCTTAGACATTGGAACTTGAACTCTCAGGTGAAAGGAGGAGCTGAACAGAGTACACCTTGTTTTGTAGCTCTGCATTCACCAATACGAGACTCCGTTCGGCGCCGCGCTTTGAAAATGACATCTTGGAAATGGCGTATTTGCCGCTTCGGAACACAATTCTACAATTGCACTAAGTGGCGCAGTTCAGTTGCACAAAGGGCGCCATGACAAGCCCTCCCTTTTGTTATCAGCCCGGCGCGAACGCTCTTCAACCGGTATTGCATTTCGATGCCAGCCCTTCGCCCTTCGTAGAATCTTCCTCACATGATTTCTCTGCCTGCGCCCCTTCGCTCGTTCAACACGCATGTCTCCCCCTCCCTCTCCTTCCCCTTCACCCCCTCCCCTTCTCCCCCTCCCCTTCTCCCCCTCCCCCTCCCCTTCTCCCCCTCCCCCTTTCTCCCCCTCCCCCTCCCTCCCCCCCGCGGGGAAGCAGGAATCGATAGGTCATCCCGCGCAACAAGTGTCGAAGGCGAACAGGGCCGCCGTCTCGGCACATGGTGCACACTGGGCCAGTGCCGGCGTGAATGGCGTGGAATCTTGTATGTATTTATTTGAATGTAACTTGTTCTCTTTATGACTGCCGTCGCCAGAATAAAGAAGTAATGCTGTTTACATCAGGATACCGCTTTCTATATGTCGCTTTCCACGCACGTCTGTAGAGAGCAGGAAGGAACATACGAAAGGAAGAAATAACTCTTTGACAATTGGACGGTGTTATGCATCAACCGGCTATGTGACATCATACAAGTTTTGAGATAAGTGTTCAAACGTTTTACTAAATTTCAGCTCGAAAAACTGTAATTTAATTATTTCATTCATTTAAGCGCCAAACTACACAAACATCAATGGAATATCTGGCGCTTACATGCATAATGTGAAATTAAGATCAGCAGATTTGAAGATCTTGGTTTATAGCCGGTTGTTGCGAAACATAAAATTCCTTATGTGACTGATGGCGTTTACATTTTTCATTAGTGATAAGGCTATAGTTACAGATTTGGCGCCAAAATTTTGCGTGCACTTAGAACAAGGTCCAATGCAACTAATGGCGTCCATATCTCATTTTTTTCAAACTTGATGCTTAGCCGGTTGGTGCATAACACCGTCCAATTGTTCTAAAACCACAGATTCGAGCTCGTGAAATATTGCCGAATTGATGATGATGATGATGATGATAATAATAATAATAATAATAATAATAATAATAATAATAATAATAATCTTCATCACGAAAGGTTTTTACAATGTTTCATTCGTAATTTAATCGAATTCTATGAATTAGCATGGATGCGAAGACCAAGAAGGCAATGGCTGATGTAAACAGACAGCTTCGCTCCCGTTTGAATCGGTAGTACTTCACATGGCGCTAGAGTCCAGCTCAGGCTTGTACCTGATAACTGCCTACTCACGTTCGGAGACTTTCTAGAACATTGAAAATCACACGAATCCCGATAAGGCCCATCGCCCGGCTCTAAATTAAGCGTAGGAAAGAACAGGGAAGGAAGTGTCGGGCGCGGTTCTTGATAAGATATCACGGTACTGCACTTAACCATGAATTGTTCGAAGACATAAATGTGGGCGAAGAAATTTAAGAAATATAATTAAATATAAATATTCATAAAAATACAAAATTAACTATTGATATACTTCAGTTATGGTCCTGTCTATCACACACAGTCTATTGTTTTTACTGTTTCATCAGTACCCATCCGTTATCACAGCTTCCTTCTCACATTTTCCAGAGTGACCGAGTTGGCTCAGGGGAAAAAACAATTGCCACTGCAGTGTCTCTGACTGGAAGATGCTAGGATTCGAACCCTAACGAAGGCTGACTGCAGGGTCTCTGACCATGACTTACTTTTAAAACGACTTCTTAAAAGTATGCCTCTTTGGGAAACTGGAACAAGTGATTTTCATTGCTAGTTCTTAGTTGCTTGAAGTGCCTACAACTGGCTTCCATAGGAGAGAAATTAGATCAAATAGAAGTGGTAGTTTGTGTGGGTGGCATAGACTACATGTACCTATTATAAAGTATTGTAAAGATATTCCCCCAAAACCAGAGGAGATTTGACTTTCATCAACAATTCACATCTTGGGTCTCCAAAAGCAAAACAAATATATAATGTATGTCCATCTTCATGCCAGTGCAAAACCATGCCATACTCTTAAATGGTGAATTGTTTTGTTTTGTTTTCGAATTTATATTCAGCCGTTGACGACTGAACTTCTGACCCTGCAAATTGGAAAGAAATATTTTAATTTGAAGAAAAGACACGACAACACGAAAGACATATTTTTTTCTAAATTCTCAGAAACACCAACCCCTCCACACGAATCCTATCTGCCTTGGCCCCGCTCGTAGCACTGTGAGCGTGTCTCCTCTCATCGCCGGCATACGCTGCGAAGGAGGTGGCTTCGCTCAGCGCCGGGTAATTGGATTAAGCACGCGGCCCCGAGGCGCGGCGGTCGCCCCACCAGCGGATGAAAGCCCGGGACCTCGTGTTCCACTCCCGCTCCCTGGGAGTGCCTCGCGCGGACGCGCCCCATCGCCCGCGACTGCGTTCGCGAGCGAACGCGTTGTCTGCGGCGGGCGTGTCTGGCAACCCAAAAGGCGTGTGGCGTCAGTGGACGTGAAAACCAGCTTATCTTTTTATTAGCCACCCTCTCAAATCGGTGTGGCGGTCTAGAGCTGGAGTGTTTGACACAGCGTGTCTAAATGCTCTATAATTTTTTTAAAAATTTATTTTGTCGCATCAACAATTAAGGTTATTAGCGACAGACATATTAACAACATATACAATTTTCATTAATTTATACATTTTTAAATTTCATTATACAAATTAATGGCCTTCAAATAATTAACAAAGCGACTGCGTTTTTCTTTGTCGTTTAGCACTATTTTCATATCATTATTTACACCATGTCTCTATAAAATATTAATCGTGAAGATAGCTCTTTTGTTCGTTGGTTATTCACAGTGGTTTTGTTGCTCAAAACTTGACGTATCCCATGTCTCTATTTCATCCAAAGAAAGTACTTTTCATTCCACGGTATTTTCTTTCTCTGTTTCATTGTTTCGGATTTTGGCGGTATTGTTTCAGTCTTCTTTATCATATTTTGTGAGTGTGCCTTATTATAATCTTCTGCAGTAGTACACTAACGTAAAAGTATTTACAAGATGAGATGTTTGTGCAAGCCAAAGGCATACATATCTATCCGATGTTCCATTACTAGATTGATACTACTACTCCGTTCTCCTGCCTTCAATGTACTGTATTCCATTTTTTAATAAATAGAAATTGTGTTTTTAGACCTTTTATTTTCTAATTCATCTCTAAACCACACGCGCTCAAGTGACTGAACTCTGGCAGGGTATTGTGTGGCGAGACGTAGTGAACGTCGAGGCATCGTCAGTTAATTGGATTAAACATTGTCTCCACAGAGAGGGGCCTGTCCAAACAGCTGCAAAGCGACAGGATGAAAACCGAGAGCACCTTGTTTCATCCGCAAGACTTGACTTTGAAACTTACTTAACCAGGGAAAAATATTGATTTTGGATGTTTAATGAACTTGCACACTGTTGATATAAATATAACCTTTTTTCTATTGTCCGAAAAATCGTCATACTAAATATGTTGAAATACAATTTATATATAAAACCTTGGGATTCCGTAGCAGAAATCTATATATAGTTGGTATGTCTTGTTTGTACAGTTCATAATTCGCTCGAAAACCATTAATTTTAAGTGGAAAATTGAGACTAATGCAAATTATTATACAAGATAATTGAATAATTCCAGTTGAATAAAATATATCTTTGATCACCTAGACGAAATGGCCTTGAATTTGAAATTCACCAGCACGTTTAGTTTCTCGGGAACCTTCCTAGAGGCTAGTTCCCGAGTAACATGCTGGTGAATTTTAAATTCAAGGTCACTTCGTCTAGGTGTACAAAGTTACGTTATATTTAACTGAAATGATTTGATTATCTTATAAAATAATTTGCATTAGTCTCAATGTTCCACTTAAAATTAATGATTTTCGAGAAAATTACGGACTGTACAAACAACTGTTACTAACTGTATACTTGACTGACCGAGAGACGTTGCGCCCTAGACACAGATGCCAATGTTTCGGTCGACACACTACGACATTCCTCACGAGGAAATGCGCGGATGGCGACGGGATTATGGTAAGAGATAGAACTCGTGCGCAGTCCACCTCCGCCCATTTCACCTTGAGAAAGATGGCAGTGTGACGACTGAAACATTGGCATCTGTGTCTAGAACGCGGCGTCTCCCGAACAGCCAAGTATATACAATTTACAAGTAATTTGCTTGTGTGTGATAGACAATAAAATAATACTGTATACATAGAGGAAGAAGAGCCTACCGATGTTTTTCCACATAACCAGAGACCGAACATTGGTTGTTATAGACGACAAAACTTGGCAATATTATACCCAAAGTATACTCTGTCTCAATTCACTGGTATTAAAATTGGTAGCCCAAGACAAGCTCGGGCATACGACGAAATTTTTCTGAAAGACTTCTAAAGCAAAATTACAAAATTTGAAAGAACATCTAAGGAAAGAAATTCTTTAGAATTACAAAATGAATGCTTGAAAGTCTTCAATGAAATAGTATTTCAATGGGTTCATAGTTGAACATCCTCAACGAAAGAGGATGTAGTCATACGCTATTACGTTCTAACGCATCAGAAAAAATGAAAAATTAATGAAAGCAAATTCAATCAACTCGGCGTTACACACGTCAAAACCACTCAAAGGCCAGTTGACACAGCACTTTCGCAATTCTTTATCCTTCTCGTTTAAATGGAAGGTAATTTTAGTGTGTGGCAGGGATGTGCGTCATACCCCAATGGAGGAGGATGGGAGATGCTCAAACAAGAGCTTTGTAGACTCCAATAGCAATCAATATTACACGCATTCTACATAATATAATGAAAAACGCACTACCAAGAAAGAATCCCTTGATAGAATGTTAATTTATAATGATAAATTTGAAGAGTTTGTTGTGGTGAATGCACCGATAATTGTCAAATATCTGAATTAATAAAAACCCAAATACAAGCATGCATTTTTCTCAATTTGAGAACGTGTATCCATTCAATATTTTTCGAATATTTTAATTGATATTCTTTCTACGAATTATATTATTTGTGGTATTGCTTTCTCTTCTGGCTAATTCGATAGTCAAAATAGATACGTGATGGTAGATAAGCAAAAGTGTTTTCATAATAATTTTTAAAATTCATACATTTGACGTTTAGGTGTGACTTTGCATATTCTTCCCCATAACGAGATTATAATTTAATTTACATTAATGGTCGCCTGTACCTTCGTTTAGTTCAAGTTTCACTCAGTTTTCCAATAATGTGGTTTTTACACAACGGTGCAGTTATTTGCTCAATGCTCACTAGTAATTGCGCTCGTCCGTTAAACATCATTAACCTCAAAAAGCACACGCTGTGAATTCCACAAATGTGATGAAGTATTAATAATGTAAATGTAAATGGGTAATGACCGGACATAAAAAGATGCTTTCACATAGATGCCACGCTATTTGGCCATAGGTTCGGTTCAACATATCCTACCCTAAGTTGCCAATTTGCACAGTGCGAAAGAAACGTGCAGAAATTCTTGATTTTTCTCTTTTTCTGCGTCACTTGACAGTATCCGCATTGAAATTTCTGCGTGATTTATACGTAAGTTAGAATAAGTAGTTTCCTTATTCCATTTTTGTAGATAAATGATTAAAAATAATAATACATTTTAAAGCGAATAAAATAAAGTTCCTTTTTCGAAACCATAAGCTTTTTTGAGACGTTTATGAAAGTTTCCTAATTCATACGTGTCTGTATTATACCAAACGGACAAAAGTCCGAAGATCCAAAGAGCACGCAATATAGTGGATGAGAAACATATTTACCAAGACAGTTTAGCTGTTAGAAATCAGCTATAATATAGGCGTCGAAAAGGTTTTGCATAATCTAGAAATAGCTCTTCCCGAAAGAAAGCTAGGTCGTTGACACCTACGGAGAAAGCATTATGCATACAGATATTCCTATATTCTCTGAAGATGTACAAATGGAAAAAGGTAGTAGAGATAAGGCTAAATGATTAAGTTGCCACTTTCGTTTGTCAGGACAGGATAGGCTAGACCTCATTTCGGACTGTCAAATGCTTAAATTCGAATTGTTGATTAGGTCGAAAGGTAAAGAACTGGTGTCACGATAAAAAGGTCTATCTTCACATATTTGTTGCAATTTACTCAGAAACAATGGTTGGTAAAACATACTTTTTGGTTTATTTATACACAAGGGGTATTTCTAATGGCTGAAATCAACTCTATCATGTTCCTGTCAATGTTACCAGCTGATATTTACTCTTCCAGTTCGGCCACAGATACTCGGATGCTCAAAAAACGTTATTTGCGTAATTTTCAAATTATGCCGCAGTCTGGTTCTTACAGGCATTATACCGTGCATTGGCCTCGGTGACAGACGACGTTTGCTGACACAAGTCTGTTTTTATTCTCATTTTTAATTCCAACAATTCATAAAATAGACTTTTTCGATTACTATATCCTACGAAGTTTTTCCCATCGGGGCTTCTTAGCACTATATTAACAAATTTGAATCTCTATTCAGCTTCAAGTAATAAATTTCTCAGCAAAATGTCATGTGTCCACCTCTTTGTGCAGATCAGGAAGCCTTTATTTTATTCTCGAAATCTCTCTCTCTCTCTCTCTCTCTCTCTCTCTCTCTCTCTCTCCCTCTCCCTCTCTCTCTTTATACTGTCTGCACACTTTCCTGGAGCTCTCATTTTGCCAAATGTGAGAAAAGTGAGTTTATTTCGCAGTCTGCGGCAGTACTAAAAAACTCTGTAGTTTATCAATGCAATTATTTTTACAATATAGATGTGAACATTTCTTATTATCAGATGTTTCAATGAACGCTTGTTTCTATCTTTCATAACTCAACTTGTGTATTGTAAAACAGTGGGGGGTAGAGATTTAGCAGATAAAGAAAATGTGTCAAGATAGTACTCATGGTTGTTCACTTTAGGTTTGTTGACGACAAAATGGGAAACAACAGCTGCAAAATGGGAAACTATTTTACATCAGGTTACCGCTTTCTAGATTATCGCAATTCATTCATATCTATAGAATGTACAGTAGGAAGTAACTTCGCACGGAGCGAGTGTAGTTGTTTCAGTAATGTTTGGAAAGCACTCGTCCAAACTGACAACTCCCCCAGAAGTTTCAGAATTAATAATAATTTATTAATTTTAATTATTAATAATTTTCCCTGTTCAAGAGTTTCTCAACATTGTTCTATTTGTAGTTTTGTGTGAGCTATTGCTTGCACTTTGAATAAAAGTAAGATGGTGATGTGAGAATCTAGGTGGTAGATAACCTGCTCTGCACAGACAACAGCGTTCCCATCATCGTCGTCAAACTTAGAGTGAACAAGTAATAGTTTAGGGATGAAATAACTGAACTCATCTTTGATTTATTAAGACGTCTGATTGACAGACTGACCACACAAAGCGAGATTGATGTTGTCGACGAACCCGTCCAAAGCCGGAACTCTTAATAAATGAAAGCTGACAAAAATGATTTCCGTTAATTCATCCTTCAATAATGTCAACAACTCCTCATGAGCTTTCCCTCACGTATATCTCGACCACGCTGAGAATGTGTACAGGAGCGCCCCATCGTTTGTTTACAGCCGAAAAGACGGAGACGGAGATGTAAGGATACTTAATTTAAAATTAAAATGAGACCGTGCCAAACTATTGCGGAAAAAAGTGTGATTTATTTCGTCGCAAATCTAGTAGATTCCCAATGATTATTTTTACTGTATTTGGACATGTCTACACCTCATATTGGAAGAAATAAGTTTTTCTCTGCAAAAAGATTCAAAATTTGAAACTAATTCCTTCGATGAGCAGAAACATTCAAATAAATCGTTTAATTTAACTTAAGTAGTTTCTCAGAATATATACTAAATAACATTCTTGTTTATGGTGGCAATTACTTTTAACATAATGAAGAATATTGTAGATTCTTATGACAGTAATGTTAATGTTTTGGTACTTTCTTGCATACCCAAGAAACCCCCTAAAGTCCATGTAAAAACAGGTTAATGAAGGATGATACAAAAGGTTTAAATTCAACGAATAAGTATTAAAAATATAAATAGATTTTTTATTACATTCTTGCACTAGAACGGTGAAAAGTAAAAAAGCAACTTAAAAGGAAAAAAATAAGTCGGTGCAAATCTTTCATAATGTTTCGGAAGTTACATTTCATCAGCCTCTATGAAGGAGGCCATGGCTGATTTCGTAAAAGCAGTCTCTGAATTCTATTCACGCTCCTGGCGACGTTTGCGAAACTGACTGTACTGATCCGTGTTTACACAGTTAGATCAATGATGCTCCACAGTCGCATCCTTCATTCTTCGCTTGGTGGATTTATATAACGGTTTGTCTGTTTGTCCGGCAGGCGCGTGGCACAGCGAGCGCGAGTACAACCCGATGGCGGCGGCGGCGGGCGGCAGCACGCGCGTGCGTCGCGTGGTGCCGAGCTGGAGCTCGGTGCAGGGCGTGGAGCCCGAGGGCGGCGGGGGCGCGGGCGCGGGCGGCGGGCCGGCGGGCGGGGCGGGGCCGGCGACGCCGCGGCGCGAGTCCGCGCCGGCCGCGCCACTCGCCGCCCACGCGCACCACGGCCACCCGCTGCAGCGCGGCGCGCCGCTGGCGCCCCGCCCCGCGCCCGCCGCCCCGCCGCCCTCGCTCGACACCGCCGACAGCAGCGACCGCGACTCCAGCAGCGGCGAGACGACGGTGGCCGGCCCCGTCGCGCCCGCCGCGCCCCCGCGCCCCGCGCCGCGCCCGCAGGACGCCTGCGACTTCACCGGCAAGGTCAGCGCCCACGCATCACATCATTTTTGTTAAATAATAAACATATTCGCTGTTAGTTATTATTAATAAATAGTTATAAATATAATTATAAATAAAGAAGTTTAAGTGAGTTGTAACTGCATAATTTTAGACAGTAGAGTTTTTATTCAGGTTTAAAACATAGTAAAATAATAAACGGAGATCTGTGGCAACGTTTCGAAGGTCATTGTTCTTTCAATATCAGGCCATTTTTACACACGTCTTTATCTAAAATTGAAAGAAAAAAATAAATCAACAAAAATGTCTAAAAAACATAAATTACCAAAAGTATTTATACAACAATTATCTTCAACATAATAAGTAAATTAAATATTTAGTGGACCTAATAAAGCTTATGATACATTACCGATGTTTATCATTGTTAAAGTTTCTTTGTAGAATTGACATTTAATTCTTGGTTGGTTGAATTAGGTTTGTCTTACGATGCATACATTAAACGTTAGAGATATTACTCTCCAATTTTTATTTTTATTATGAAAATCTAATTAAATAAGAATAAAAGCGATGTGTGCATCGTATCTATAATCATAATGTCGTGATGCAACGTTGCTAAAATATAAGTAAAATATGTGTAATCACAATTGTAAACTAGATTAAATATTCTATTTTATAATAGAAAACAAACCATTTAACAAACTTTTTTTACAAACTAAGACTAAAAAGGAGGCATGTGCGCAGTACATCAAACTCAAAACTCACCTTAAATTTCAAAGAAACATTTAGACGATTTTTGGTAAGTCTGAGTAACATTATACTGATAAATTAGGACGGTACACGGACCGTTTTAATGTTACTCGGTAGTTAGTGTATGACCGGTGTTAAAATTGTACTCCAACTAGTGTATCTGTTGTGTAGTACATGGATCGGGGCCAGAACTTCAGTTCACTATAACCGAAAGTTTATTAGATCAGAGTTCACTCTATCGAGAGTCGACAATATATTTTTCCCACCAAAATTCTCAAGCTCTTTAAGAAAAGAATACAATAGTATAAGTATTGTCAATATTCGTAAAGAAATCGTAGGAAGAATGGTTCATTTCTTTGAAGTCAAGCTTTCCCCACCTTTCCGTAACGAGTTTTCCGGGAAGAGCAAAGAGTCTTTATCTGGCGCATTAGTGCTCGCTCTCTAAATAGGCATCGTAATAAATTATATTTACTCAGACATTAAAAAGTCCGCGGAATATAACCATTTGTCGACCAACCAGTGATTATAAAAAGAAAAAATATGCTAAAGTAATAGCGACGTAGTAATTGACATTTTCGTCACAAATAACTGACAATGTGTTCGAAAACTCATCGCGACACTATGAGAAAAATTCAAGTTGAGTAATTTATAAAAAGACTAGTGTTTGCCAGAATGGCACAAGTTGAATTACAATTGTAAAAAGTTCTGTAGACACGAAGTTTATTAATTTAGGATTTCAATATAACGATACATATTTGTACTGATTTCTTGTATTGATATTCTAACTTATATATGTTAATCTGTTTCCGTATTATTTTAAAGCATAACAATTATTCGTTAATACCGCTGAAAGCAAGAGAATAAAATTTAGTATTCATGTTCCACAATGAAATCCATTTATTGGCCAAGAAATTAAGATAACAAGAAAGTGGTCATATTCACACTTCATTTCAGTGCCCTCATATGTATGAGTACGTAAATTTGATCCTTGATTCATTTCAATGCTAGATGAAAAGGAGTAGGTGCAAAGAAACATTTTACGTAAATAACATTAAATGTATTATTGTAGTCCTGATGAAGATCAAATGAAAGGACCGAAACGTCAGAAACATAAAGTTCATTTTCTATTTTATGACCTAACTCAAAAGCAAGAGAAACATTATTTCCAATGGGTCAAAGATCACCTAATGATTAATTTCTGAATTTTTTATGCTAAAAAGCCTTCTTCGAGAACAATATTCAATACATTCCACGTGCAAACATTTATTTAATGGAATTAATTATGATTCAACTTGTATGCATAATTTTATTTTCGAGGAATTTGGTTTCGAGATTTAATACTCTTATTAGTAGCAGTAGTATTATACATTTGATTATTATATATTATTATTTATGAAAAAATGTAAATATTTATTTACATTTTAATTATCAAATTTATTTTCCGTTTATCAAAGTCATCTTTCTAGGGTGCATTTCTTTCCCTCAGTTGTTTGTTTGCATAAAGGTTCTGTTCTGTAGATCCCTGTCATTCGAGAACACATCGACAGCGCCACTGACGTTTCGTATTACAGTGACAAATGGTAATTCAATCGTACCTGTCGCACAGCGTAGCACGTTTGGCGAAACGCAGCCTTTCAATTACTCCGAGGGGATGTGGAGCAGAAAAAGAAGAGGGCAGGGGCTTTATTCTTCTTTGTCTTGTCAGAATGCCTACATCAGGAGCTTCGCAAACAATTTTTCAGGACCAGTCTAGCCAGGGATTTAAGAGTTTAAGGGACCCACGATAATTCAATGCCCAAAGAAAATTTATTGTGAATACAAGATGCTAAATTATTTTTGTTCTTTTTTAAATTAATCTGCTTGTTTCAAAGTTAGTGAGGTTACATTTTAGACAGATGATGGTCAAAAAACTATCCAGAAAAAGTACCTATAATGCCATGAATATCAATGATTCATGTAAAGTGAAATTATGTTCAAGGGAAGTATCAGATCCTTCATGTCGAAACGCCCCTCAAAATATTTATGGCATATGCAATTCAGTCAGAAGCCTTTATCCAAGGAAACGAACGAGTGAGTGGACAGCCGGATAGGCGGGCCACAGTGCCGGCGAGCGGGCGGGCAGGCGAGCCAGGAGCAGTCTCTCGTTCGTTAGTTAGTGTGGCACGAATAAAAACAAGAAGTGACTGGACTGAATGATTCAAAAATAAATATTTTGGCACCACGCACAACGAAAATAAAACTTAATTGTCACATTCTTCTTCAGTGGTTTTTCATAATTTCAAGGCAATCTTTGACGGGCACTACAAATTCAGGAGGCCGTGCTGTTATGAATCTGGTAGCAAGTCAAGAATACTTATTCCTGAAAGTAGGAGGTGAAAATTGGAAATAAATGAAGGACTGCAATTTAATAATTCAGTGTCTTTCGGAAAATTGGCGTTTATATTCTTGTTAAACACAATTTGTTCTTATAAATGGAGATAAATAACTCTCGACTGTCTGGACCAACTGAATACTTTTGCCTGGAGGAATATCTTCAACACAAGTTTTGTCATAGTACGGGATTCATAACTTTAAAAGTAGAGCAGAATTTTCACTTACAAATGGAAAAACTCTTCTTTAAACCACTGATTCTACTCTTTCTTTCTCATGCTTCTTGATTTTTTTAGGAGTAACAGTTACTTTTTCGGCTTCAAATATTCTTTGGGAGGCTACAGGACTGAATAATCCTTTTGATTCCTGCAGCACTATCAATAATTTAGGCAATCCATAATTACTGTTACTTATTTAGGCAATCTATCCATACTTATTGTGGACATTGTAGTGTAGGAGTATGATAAAGCACTAAGTGATTGAGCAACTGTCTGGGTGTGTCACCAACAAACGATAAACTCCGTTTTGACCACATGTCATGCTCAAATCCATTGGTTCGTATTGTACGTACCAATGGATTCGCACGAAAATCTCTGAGATTTTCCAGAAATTCTTTTCCCATCCTTTTCTGTTTCGTCTGAATATGAGTGCGGGATACAAACTTTGTTATCTTCTTATTCCTCATTTTGTGAGTTTTTTTTAAAGGTTGATCCAAGTGTGAGAGGCGGGAAAATTCTTATTTTTGCTGCCAATTCTTTGTGAAATTTAGCGGATACACTATCGCAGATCTTCGATGCCTACATTTTGATTTACTATTCTTGCAAGTTCAAATCAAGGCCAAAGTTTCTCGTACATTTTTCTGTTCTCTAGAATTTGCGGAAATGTTCTCTACTTCATCTACAAATATACTAGATGTCGCTCTGACGTCATGCGGCGAACATAGTAAGGATATTGAATATAGTTTCTTACCCCATTCATTCAACAGAATTCCACAGATTTCTTCTTATAGCTAATGCTAACATCTTCATTTGCAAGTTTTACAGAGCTTGAGTAATAAACTGACCCGGAGGATTTGCAGAGGATTGATATTTAGAATCACAAGTTTCTGGGGATTCGCTATCTGATTCTACAAATAAAAACTTTCCCATACCTGTGAATGCGCGTATCGTAGTTTGTATCACTGTCACCATCTCTTGATTCACAATCATATAAAGAGTGTTGATTTCTCATAACAATCCACTACTGTACTATTATTTTTAATCAATTCAATAATCCATTGACCCATTTCTTGTTACTTTTCACTTACACTTCCCGTCGGTGATAAACCTTTGTTACAAAAGTAATTCAAGACGAACTCAACAGTATTAAAACATGATCTGTAGCCATTGCGGACGTTCTTGCTTCTGTAAAAGGGAAAGATGAACTGCGTGCGAAACTACGCAGCCCTTCTGCCGCTGACGGAGCCGCGCCGACTCATCCGTGACCTTCGGCACCCTCTCGCCAGCTCACCCGCAGACCGGCAGAGGCGCAACTTCCCCCCGGTGCTTAAATGTGTTTTTCAATGCTTTATTTGGAGACCTTGCAATGGAAACTAAGGTCCGATTAAATTAAGAAGGTGATTGACAGTTCTGTGTGACGTCAGGACGCCTTTCCCGTTTCCATGGCAGCTGCCAACCAGAGAGACAAAACGTGACGTGTCAGGTCGCTCAGTTGCCACTGCCGAACAAGGGGAACATTTGAGCATCACACAGAGACTTCCCTGCCGCCGCGCCGCCCGCGTTTCTGCCTGTGCTGCGCGCGCAATGTGTACTGTGTTGTGATGAGTTGCGTTGAGGTTAGGCTTTTGTCGTATTTTTTACACTTTTACACGTATTTTTTGAAGTGTTTGTTTTCGTGTCCCGGTAACACGTGCTCAGTGGTTTGCGACCTGGCAACGTCACTCCCCTCCCCTCACAAATGTCAGTCACCTTCTTAATTTAATCGGACCTTAGCAGCTAGGTTTCTGGTATCAAGTCGTGCACTCATCAAAATTTCGAGGTGTGTTTCGAGATTAAGTATCTGATGCTTTTCTAGTTAGATTAACTGCGACTTTATGTTTACCTGTATGATAGAGATGGATGACAGCTCTGTTAAAATAGTCGAAAAATTAACCTTAGAAGAACCCACACGGTGAATTGCAAATGATAGACGTAGACGGAGCAATATTACCGTCTTTCATGTAGTATGTTTTTGATCAAATTGCAATTGATGAATATTGTTTGAATATAGCATTGAAATAAAAATTTGAACGAAGGAGTGAAGCATTTGCGAGACAAGAATTCTGTAAAGCTTCCGAGTTACGTTTGTCAGTTACTACTTTTAAACATTTTCTGTGAGCTATAAAGTAAGTCATACAGTTATCGTTGTTTGTTCAGCCGAGTCCGTCAGATATTCGAATCTGAAAATGAATTCCCCTAAAATTGTACTTCGATTTTGTTTGATAATTATCTTAAACCATTATTATAAAAATCGTTTTATAGTTTTACGACGTCTGTTCTCATGCACGTAGAATAATCCACGATTATAATTACGTTATGTATTTTATCATTATTTAAACAAATACTATTATTAACATTTCTTTGAATTACGAATTGCTACATCCCTGTCGGTTAGTTGGTGACTAGGTAAAGAGAAGTGCATTAGGCTGTTTTAGGTGGTTGTAAAGTTATTTAGGTAAAATAGTGGGTTTCCTGTAACGCTCCACAATTCTACCCCAAAGTGACAATATTCGTACTTTAGTGTTCTAATTCACACAGCGCAGGTGGTTGACTCAGCACTATTTAGATTGGCTTTGTCCAAGTAAGTTAAGTAATTCTTGTAGCAGTAAAATGGATTATTTAACTTGTTCGAATTGAATTCTCACAGTAAAACTTTCGGCTAGGTCTGTTTTATTAACAAGAGCGAATTTGTTCCACTGAAGTATCCAAAAAAAAAATATTCTCGTTACCACAACCGAAAACTAGCCATCCATTACTCTGACACAGGTGTGCATAATACTACATACAGTTGTTCCCTGAAACACTGTCGATAGTCTATTTATCTCAGCGAGTTACCAACGTTCGGAGAATTTCGCCATCACTGAAGTGCAGCCTGAACCAAACGTCCTTGAGACGCTTCGCTCTCTCGACCCTTCTGTGATCGCGGCCCCTCGGCGGGAGTTTTCACTCGCTCGATTCCTATGAAAAGCTTTCACAGGTAGAAGCACAGAATTCACGAAACAGAGATACAACATGGTCGAGACTCAGGAAAAGGAGAGATTGAAAGATACGAGGTAGCCGAGAGAAATAAGAGTTCGGAATGTTGTTGAACAGATGTGAAAGGACAAGAGAAAGTCACAACAAAACAAATACTGTCTTTAATTAAGTTAATTTATTGATTTTATTCAATGGTTTCACATAACTTTTCAATTACTTTACGTCTCTCTAAATTACATGCAAACATATAGTGTTCCGTGAATTAATTTATAAAGTCAATGACAAAAAAGCGTTGTAAAATATTTGCTCTCATTCTAGAACACCGATTTATATTTACAAATACTAATATTAGAAAGCATTATTTAAATAATACCATAAATCTTAATGATTCAAATCGCAAGATCTGCAATTTTGTATGTTAGATAATTGTAAAATTCCAAACTTAAAGATTATTCAAACTTACCCTTGTTACGTTATTTTAAAATAGTGCTTCACAAATAAATTGTAGATATGCAAAAACATGTAATATTAATTAACTGTGGCATTGATGACCTCTGGCATTGACCTCTGATGTTTTTGTGCGTGGCTGTAGCTGGTAATAGTCATCGAGGTAAGAGTATGGAAAAGGATGATATAGAATGATGATACTGAGTACTGGTGTACGAGCAATTTGCTGTCTAATTTTATTTAATTGACCAAAGTACTAATGTACGGAACCTTAAAGCTTGTAAATAGTATGTATTTTAACTTAAATTTCTTGAGCCGGATGATGAGGCAATCTGGCCTCGAAACGTTGCAAAGAATAATGTAAAAAGAAGATTGAAGAATAAATGTGTTTAAATTTTTTTAATAATAATGTGTCTAATGTGTTGTCTATGATCTACAAGGATGAAGCAGTTTATCCTATAAACCTTTATAATTTTCATGGTTTAATAATGCTTATGAGATAAACTGACGTCCAAAAATTGAATCAAAGCTTTTCATTAACGAGGAAATATACTCTGTGAATTTCGTAACTCGCAATGGAATTCCAATAATATGAACTATAGTTAATAAATTTCTAACATTCAGTCATCGTAGTTTTTCATTCATCTGGCAAAATACATTGTGACTGTTAATAAGTATTCAGCAATGTTAATGGACAACAAAGGAAATCATGTCATTTATTTGTGGCTGATTTTCTGCAACTTTCATCTTTGTATTTATTTATCTCTTGTTATTTCTTCTCTGAACTAAATCAGTTTTCCATTGTGAGCAAAAACTCCCTTCAAGAATTACCTCGAGTTTAATGGAAAGGAATTGAAGTGTAATTTTTATTATTTAAATAATATATTTCATTTTCGGTAGTTTCCCTAGGCCACTCTGATTCTGCTTCACACAATTCCCAGAAACCTTTTTCTGTCAGACATCAATTTTTTGTAGGCCCTGAACTTTCTTGGCTCCGTATGACAAGCCTGTGGACTCAAAGAAGAAAATAATAAAATATTCAACAAAAATTTGTAATCGAATGTTTTTTCCTTTGTTATGCAGTGTGTAACCAAATGTGGTACCATGTGTAACCAATTTGTACCAAAAAACAGTGTGCACAATCGTCACAGCATTTAAATATTTTATATTGTCGAAATGAAACTACTTTTGATGATTTGCTTTATCAGTCTATTTTCTAAAGCAGGAAGGAATAAATCTTTTCGGATGTGTTATGTTTGTAAAAGCTAATTGAGGAAAACAAGTAAAGTAAGCAAGAAGTAGATAAAATAGATATTTAGAAATCGCTCAGTAAAAGCGTGGAAGACCAAATACGTTTTGAAATCTACTGACTGGTTTTTATGCCATACGATGTAGAAATAATATTCATTTAATTTTTTGTTATATTTATTTACCCATTAGAGCATTTCTCTTTTCACTTAATTCGTAATACAACAATTTGAGTCAATTTGCTATCATATTATTTTTATGAATTTACAAGAAGTGTCATAAATTAGGAGTAAATAATTTGTACCCAAAACCAATTTGAGACAAATTAAAAAATGATTTATTCTTTATTTTCTTCACACACAAAGGAGGATCAGAGAGAGAATAGCAAATTGAATCGTGTTTTTTGCGATGGAGCTTCTTAAGATTGAAACATATTTATACAAACCCGACGTCACAGCTGCATTATACTAGATTGAACATGTGTATGTTAATAAGGGCAGAAGTAATAGGTAGTATTTCACACATTTTAATGTAAAGTGCAATTATCCATAATCTGTTATCAGGGTTGATTTAATACTAGTTAATGCTATTAGTCAATAATATTAGCTTTATTGCATTACTAAATGCTTTGAAAAGAGCTATGTTAGACACGGGATTTCAGATTTGTGCGAATGCAATAAAGCACCATTATAAACGAGTTGCATACGCAATTGTTTGTACAATAGCATTACAAATTTATAAGAGAATCAAACTTAATTTTGCGAAGCAACTTTCTTAGTGTTAGAACGTCTTGGGTATTTGACATCTGCGCGAGAAAACGGTTGCCAGCTGTTCCGTTTTCCCTCCCCGCAATTGTCTCTCTCTTCAATTGGCTGAGTGTGTACTGACTCAATCATTCGTGCCGAAAAATGCTAATACGTGATGATTTGTACCGTAAAATGTCCTTTTATGAACGATTTCTTCCAACAGAAAACGTAGTTTATAATGATGATATACAAAAAATGATTAAATGATAAAATATTTATTAATTGATAAATTACGTTTGGTTTGTGATCGCTTTTATGCGTTTCTATGTCAAATTCTTATCAAGGAAGTCGCATGTAGTTCGGAGTTTAGGTATAAATTTCTTGGTGACTTGTAACGAAGGACGAAATCTGGGACGTCGAAGAGTGAAATTTTCTCCTGCAATTTTTCGACGTTAATATTAAATGAAGTTCCCTAGATGGGAAGTATTTGTAAAAGCATCTTTTAAGTTTATTTAATGAAATGGATATTGGAAACTCTGGATCGCTCTGCGAATTCGTGTGTGCTATCGAAGCGATAAAATTTCAAGGGCTTTTAAGTGTTCGTTTCACGATCGTAATTACCGGTCAGCAGTCAACGACGGAAATTTTTCTCTCATAATTTTATTCTCTATTTTTCTCGCATAATTTTATTATAATTGGTGCTTCTTACATAAATAAACTAGACCACTAAAATTGTATTCTACATCTAGGTACGAATCTCAGATAACTTCAAACTCTCATAAAGTAGATATTCAATTTGCTGAGCTTAAAAAAACTAAAACGGTTTGAAGGAAAAAAATACATTTGGTATGGCTTATGAAAACACATTTAAATGCTTGATACTATTATTCAAGCATTACAAACATGGCTAGTTTCTAATGAATTTGGTTCAAGTTATTGTTTCGGGAAAATTGTTCTGGGCTGTTTATGTGATGAATGATCATTTTTTGCCACACTGCATGAAAAATGTTTTATTCCTGACCAAAACTCCAGGTCAATTTCCCCAAATCATTGAAGAGGTTAATAAATTAACATTCCATTGCGTTCCTTCTGTCCGCAGGTGATGCTGTTGGGAGATTCGGGAGTGGGCAAGACCTGCCTGCTCGTTCGCTTCCGGGACGGTCTCTTCCTCTCTGGCAACTTCATCTCGACCGTCGGCATCGACTTCCGGGTAGCGCGCAACTTCCTCCCCCCTTCCCTCCCCCCTTTCGCTTCTAAGATGTCAAGGACACTACCGCCCCTTGCCCCGCAACGTCTCTTGGGAGGCTTGATTGGAGTGAAAGTACGACGAGGGGTTGGAAAATTCCGGAAATAAAAAATTACATGGACCACTGAGAGGACTACAATTGGATTCAGATTTTCATTAACATTAAATATTGAACAATCAGAAAATTACTTAAACTTAAAATATAATAGCGATACAGGAAAATATTACGATGAGCCGATACAACGACCCGCAAATCACTGCAATTGGCATTATTCAAAGTGCGCTAAGAAAACTTGTTTTCATTGCGAACATGTTCATCGAAAATTAAAACATGTTCACCTAAAATTTAATTTTTTTTCTAGATATTTTGCATATTCATGGGTTCTACATGTACATTCCATTTTAGCAGATAAAAATTATCATATTTATTCTTAATTCCTTTTTATTGTAACATAAAAGTATTCGTTCTTTTAGGAGGTATTTTTTGTGAAAAAACTCGCACTGCTTCAAAACTACAATACAATTAGAGGATAGTAGTACTGCGTTTTAGGCGAGTATGAACTACGAGTTCCTTTGGAAGTCTCAAACATCATATGTGACTAATCTGCTTTTGTGTAATACTAAATGCCTTCTTGAATGATGTGTGAGTTTGATTTTCGTTCAGTGAAATAGACGAATAAATACATGTTAATGTGTGTAGGAGTTTGTGGTATAAAGAGAAGCGCATGTTCTCTTGTAAGCAGCGAGCTCTTGCTCCAGCGATTCCCCAAATCGAGCTGAATGCACGGTGGGAAAATGCGTTGTGACGAGCGCGCCCTCTGTTTTGTTTCAGAACAAGGTGGTGTCGGTCGACCAAACCCGAGTGAAGCTCCAGATCTGGGACACAGCAGGCCAGGAGCGCTTCCGGAGTGTCACGCATGCCTACTATCGCGACGCACACGGTGAGTTGCTATCGCTCATTCCCAACGAGCGAGAGCTCTTACTTCAATACCCTCTTCTTTTTTATTTTCTCGCTCCGGAGTAGAGAGAAAGTTGTGTAATGCTGCGCGAAAATAACGGCGAATTTTCGGCAGAAAAACTCTTATGACAGGGCCCTGGTAACAAAAAGTGGGTAAATCCAGTTGCTAAATTTAGAAAAACACTATTATCACGTAATGTAGCTAGAATCCATGTTTGTGGGTCCTCGATACCGAAAAATCGAATGACGGCAAAACGTCTGTCCACCCGTCCGTGAATAACGCTAGCGGCTAAATCGTTCAGCCTATTTTGTCCAAAACTAATATTCCCCAATCGATATGACTGATGTGAATTTGAAGCCGATATTTTAATTTAGGAGGTACTTTACATCAAGCCCCTGGAACATTTTCCAAATTATCAAAAAAGTGACTCCATCGTTTTTCTTTAAGTTTTGTTGTTGGATACGAGAAAGACATGTAAGAGAATGGTGCTGGTTTCACGTTAGTTGAAAACCCTTATTTTTCGGAAGTTGCAAAAATTCCCAATTTTTTCGGATAATAAAATATTATAGATAGAGATTCTTCCCATAATGGCATCTGTTTTTTAAAGATAGATTTTTAAATAAGGTCGTGTACAATTTTTCAAAAATTGAGTACTTCTTGCGTAATTCTGCGAGAAAATACGGGCGAGAAAGTACGGGATGTTTTAACACCTAAGTTTTCATTTATTTATAGTCGCATCGACAACAGAGGTCACCAGCGACTCAATATTTGTACATTGAATTGCCAAATAGTTAATACATTCAAAGGTTTTTGACATGGCCATCTCTTGTTATAAACGCTAGATAAATAAAATACATTTCGAACAAATGGGGGAAATAAAATACATTTCGAACAAATGGGGGAAATAAAATACATTTCGAACAAATGGGGGAAATAAAATACATTTCGAACAAATGGGGGAAATAAAATACATTTCGAACAAATGGGGGAAATAAAATACATTTCGAACAAATGGGGGAAATAAAATACATTTCGAACAAATGGGGGAAATAAAATACATTTCGAACAAATGGGGGAAATAAAATACATTTCGAACAAATGGGGGAAATTCAGTGTGTAGCAGGAAAGAACCACTTATCATTTTTAGCATTTCCTCTGTAGAAACATATTAACTTTGTGCTTTTTATTTTGTTGACAGCCTTACTACTCCTGTACGACGTAACAAACAAATTAAGCTTCGACAACATTCGCGCCTGGTTGGGCGAGATTCGAGAGTACGCGCAAGACGACGTTGTCATCATGTTGCTGGGTGAGTGTTCTGTGTCTGTGGAATAGCAAGTTTATTTTCTTCAAATGAGATCTTGTAATGAGAGCCGACCATAATCATCGTTGACATAGATCATTCAGTTACTTACAACTTATTCAGTCATACAACACTGACATCCGTGGAACAATACTTTATACAATATTCACATCCGTGAAACCGTTTAGCGCTATGTAAATGTTCGAGAAATATATAGGTAAAAGCATAACTTAGAGAAGTAATCAACGAGCGACCACATTACTTTCAAAACATTTCTATCTCAACAAGTACGGAAGAGAGAAACATGACTGACTCGTGAAATATCAAATCAAATCCAATGAAATAAAAATGCGAATATTGAAGCATATATTTCTCTTCGTCAATTTAGTTTCGCTTTCGCTTACAGAGCATTACAATTGTTGTAACTCGGAAGTTTATCGAGTATGTTTGGAGGACGTAATTAACCACAATTAGGTCGCTGCAACTGAAACCTGATCGGAAATATTAGCACCAAAGCAGAAGCAGAAAGAATCGTCAAGAACAGGATGGCTGATCATAAATATGATACTTTCTTCGTTTCTCCTTTTTTCAAATTATTTATTACATTAACAATCTTTCCAAATTGTATTATCAATGAAAATAACAAAGTAATTTTATTATGAGTTTACGAAGAGTGAGTCTTACCTGGTCAGATTAAACCTCGTTGAAATTAAAAATACTTGAAAATCCTATTCCTGTCGGGTTTTTTTCGCTAAAAAGATGTTATGTTAGGTGCAGTAAAACTTATACATTCCACACAGGATTATTAAAATAGTCTTTTAGATTCACAAATGCTTGGTCAGTCTTTAATGAGTTTTACAGGAATACAAATTAAAATAATCTTAAACAGGAGGATATTTTGTTCTAACTCTGCCATGCAGAGAGACTGAAAGATTTGAAACTAACTACACTTGAATTTTTTCAAAACTATAGTTGAATGTGTGTTTAAACTATAGTGAATCAAAGCCACTTGAATTATTTAAATTGTATTATTATTAGCCCTATATTATAAATTAATTTTATTTTAGGTCAATTATCTTTAGGTCAAGTAGTTATTGCCCAGAAACCCAACATTTTAGTTTGTAATTTTGGTGAAGTGCTGAGATAATTCCTTATTTCGCTTTCTGGCAGTGATTGTAGCTTATTCCATCCCAACATCACATGCCGTTGTAACTGATTTTGACGCCAATTAATAAATAAATAGTTGACTAGTAATTTCCGACCAATCGTTAACGGTGCACAACCGCGAAATAATTTTCGGAATTGATTGGCTATTTATAGAACCATGGATACAATCCAGCTTCGCTTACCCCAGCTAAACTTAGATAGTATTAGCTGAAACCTTACGATTACGTGGCACAAAGGAAGCATTTCACAAACGTTACACACATACACACTGAAAAAAATTGTATCACGTCATTCAGTTCTTATTCTCTAGGACAAATGAAATATTTACTGGAACAATACAATCTCTATTCACTATGAACACAAATTTAAACATGTTTCTGAAAATGTAATTGAAATGTTTTATATTTACCAAGATTTGGACATACATGTTGCAGTGGATTATAACAGGAAATTCAGTATTCAGTTCAGTTCCCTTACATTAAAAATATAATGTATTACATCTTCACAAAAATATTTCAGTGATGAAATACACGTTTCAAAGGATTGCTGTACACAACATTTATATATAAGCATTCATCTTTGTATTTAAAAACCCTAAATTTTCGAACTTGGAAAACTACCCATCTTCGTTTTACTAACTAACCTAACTCTCACATCCGCTTACTCGCGTTAGACTAGACCAAGACCTTGAAACTAAGTGGTAAACGAATTAGTGAATGATAAATTAGAGATTAACGATCTAATTAACTGTAGTCTTCGGCCACATGTGAAGATCCTACGCAGGGGCAGTTTATTTACCCACCGTTGTACAGTCAATCCTCATTATAACACTAATGTTCGTTCAGAGCATTTATTGGCGCTATAAAATGGTTGGCGCTATAACCGTGTCTTTCTGAAACTATTATGTAGAGCATAAGTGCGTAAATATATATCTTGAATTAGTGTTCTTTTACTATAAAAAGCAAAATATGATCGTTTCAAATAAAATTTCAACTTAAGACTATAAGAAAGTATTTTCATTAGCACCAACACATCCATCTTGACTGCAGTGCATGTACTTGGTACAGTACAATCATTTCTATAACATGTCATATATATATATATATATATATATATATATATATATATATATATATGACATCTGCCGTTACATTTTTATTTGGCTCTGTCAATTTCTTTATAATAAAGTTACAAAAACACATACAAAACACAATTTGGTACATACCCCTTTTCGGCTCCGCGATTTACCCCATAATAATGAAAATTATTTGAAACTTTCTGTTGTGTAGCAGAAGGATTTTCTTCTCTAAAAGCACTCAATTCACTCTCCTCCTTTATTCAAACTTGTTCGCTTGTTCATCGTGCATACACTAGCAGCAGGTCCAAACGACTACTTCCTTGCACTTTGTAACAGAGGCTTGTCAAGGTCGTGAGCGGCTGGCTACCCGCAGAGTTCAGAGCCAGTGGAAATCGAAAAGCGAGCGAGGTCGAAGGAGGGGGATAGTACTAGTAGTTCTCCACGTGACCAAATGATCCGAGAAGAAAGA
Organism: Acheta domesticus; assembly: GCA_031308135.1. Lineage (NCBI taxonomy): Eukaryota > Metazoa > Arthropoda > Insecta > Orthoptera > Gryllidae > Acheta > Acheta domesticus. The sequence continues at coordinate 23,985,091 of JAHLJT010009355.1, read as the reverse complement.
ACTTCTAACTTTGTCAGAACTTCTCGTTCTTCTGCATTCCATGGCTAACGGCAGTAGGCATGGTTGGCGTTTTATCGAGTTAACTTAAGCGCGCCAGGAAAGTCTTTCCCAGTGGCACCTAGCTAGCAACAGAAATTATTACTTCATTTTGGATCAATGTAAACTGTGCCTTGGGAGTTAACAGAAACAAAATACGATAATCTTGGCAACAAAAATATTCTGCCCTTTTTTACAAAACTAGATTCACAAAACTAAACCAATACGGATATATTTTTATTACTACAAGTACTTTATATGAAACTTAAACATTTTAAAAAAATTCTTAAGTATCCTCATATGTTTGTATTAAACGTTGTCCTCGAGTACGGCAAAGACGCTTAAAAATGGCTCTTGGTTCATTTTCATTTAAATCTCTAAATTATGGTACACTTAAGATCTGATGGCAAGTGCTGCACAGTTTGTTACTAATTATGTCCTGTCATCCAAATGGCCTACAGTGACAAGCCATTGATTTTGGTATTCTATTCCGTCGAGATAAAAAACAGAAAAGCAAGTGGAAGCGATGGTATTAAAGGCGAAGTGATCAAATATGCCTCAGAAAATTTAAAGAAACAGCTCTTACACTTTCTCAATCTATGTTGGAAAAAAGTGGTTTTGCCGCAACAGTGTAAAATTGTAGTAATAAGCAATATCTTTAAGAAAAGGTGACCGGTCGTCCTAGGAAAATTATAGAGGAATAAGTCGTTTAAATGTTACTTAGAATATTTATTAAAAAGTAATCGCATCCAGAGGACGTAATATTGCAGAGACAATGTTACTGAAAGAACAATCTGGATTCAGAAATTGCTCCAAAAATATCTATATTATCAAGCATGTTATTGAGAAATATGGAGAATGTAATGAAAGAACACGCATGCTCTTCATAGATTACTCGAAAGCTTTCGACACCGTAAAAAGAAATACAATATTTAATGTATTGCATCGTAAAGGTCTCCCACCACAGCTGATTTCGATCATTAGGAACTTCTAAAGTAACTCTGAAATTTGTTTCAAGGGCTAGAAGCATAAGAAATGTATAATAAACCGAGGAGTAAGACAAGGATGTGGCCTGTCCCAATTCCTTTTAATTTATATTTAGATGAAGCATTAAATATGTGGATATCCAGATTAAAATCTTAAAATTATGAAATGGAACAAGAAAGAAACTTAATGACCATATTATTCGCAGATGACCAACTAATAATAGCAAATAATGAATATAGCCTCCAGAAAGCACCGTTTGAATTACAAAAAATAACTGAAATGTACAATCTCTGCATATCTTCAACAAAAACAAAAGTCATGGCCTTTGAAGGGATGGAACCGATTGGATCCAAATTAGTTGTACACATTTCGCCTATAGAGCAAGTTTTAAGTTTGTTTCTTGGGATATAAAATGTCATACATAGAGGAAATGGATATAAAAGGGAAAATTGACAGACTAAATCGCATGAATCCTGAGAACTCTGGAAAAGAAAGTCGGAAAGGAAACTATGATTAAATACTATAAGGTATTAAGTATCCCAACACATTTATATGGAAGTGAAAACTGGACAATGACCAAAAAAGATGGCACAAGACTACAAAGTGCTGAAATAAGATTTCTGATATCAGTAGATGGTTATAAGCTGACGGACAAGAAAAGGAATTTGGAAATTCGTAAATAACTTGCAGTTTGTAAACTTCAAGAGAAAATTAACTATTACCAAAATTTCTGGACACAGCACAATGAAAGGATGCAAGACAACTGCCTGCCGAAAAGAATTCTTCATCACCGCCCACAAGGACGAATAAATCCTGGTCGCCCGAAGAAGAGATGGGGTGACCAGATGGGAATGGAGGCGTAACAGGCAGTGACTATATAGGAGGAGGAGGAGGAGGAGGAGAAGAAGAAGAAGAAGAAGAAAAGAGGATGATGATGATGATGATGATGATATCTCTTGTATGAATGTGCATCCGTTGAATCAACATACTTCTCCTTTGCATTCTTCAACACTCAATTCTTCCTCAGAATCATTTCCCCTCATCTATGCTGAGTTCAGACAACTGACTGACAGCGAAGGGGCGCGGGTGGCGGTGGACGAGTATTGATGAATGATGTAATCCAATTACTTTCCCATTCTCTACATCGTAATGCATGTTATTAAACATTTACTTCCAGGTGTCCAAAGTCTTTCCACGCCCTATTTCGACGCAGGGTTGTTTTCTTTAGTACCGAGGCACTGATTTAGCATTGTGAAACTTATTTTTTGGGGAAAAGAAAAAAAAATTTTGTTGTCGAGATTGTCTTATTGAAGTTAACTCTCACTGCACAGTTTTCAATGACCAAAACCGAGAATACAAAAGTACACTGACTTTTTACACTGGCAGTTTTTCAAAAAGTTTTTTCCAGGATAACGGAAATTTTATTGTGATTGTATATTTCGCAACCAAAATGTTTTGCGCCACTATAACTCAATTTACTCGTAGAGCAAAAAACATGATTTCATAATCATATGAACTATCATTATGAAATTGTTACTAGTAAAAATATAAGCCCGTTTTAAGCTGTCATTTTTCATCATTTTTCTGTACAGAAAATGGACGGAAAGGAGATGTTCGTTTCTACGCGGTTTTGTTTCGGTAACCAAACTGGATAAACGAAATCTAGCGTTTTGCACGGTCATTTCATTCCTGCACGTAATCGTAATGAAAATGTTTCCCTTGGAAGCCGCAAAAAGCGCTGAAAATTGAACGGCTGAACATCTTATCTGTAATTACAATTTAAGTTAGATTATTAAAGGACAGAACGCGCAACGAGTCATTAAAACACAGTATGTTTTATTTGTCATCACAATAATCACTGCACTTTACAATTCAACATATTGAAATACTCTAAACCAGTGTTGTCAAGGTCGATACCACGAGCGGGTGTCCGTGGCACGAGTGCCACGACGAAATCACCCCTCCAACGGCGGGGTTACTACTACTCGTAATAGTCCCCTTTCCTGACGCAAGTTGCGCAGAGAAGCTCGTAGCATGCTACGGTGCCACGACGCGTGTTACAGCCACCAGTAGAAGCCCTTGACACCACTGCTCTTAACTCTACAAAAAAGGAATAAATTGCATCACACGCATGGCGAACGAAGAAAAGTTTCGGTGAGTGAGAACAGGTGCGCTGTAGTCAAACTGTATGGAATCTATACCGAAAAGTCAAGCATATACTGCGATATTTCTAACTTCGCCCCTGAAGGCCCGTCTTCAGGATGGAATATGTCAAGATATTTCGCGACGTTCTCAGTCGTGCCACCAGGTATCGCATGATCGCAACCGTATCAAGCAGTGCTTGCAATCATGCGACTTCTAGTGGCACAACGGAGAGAGACGCGAAATGCCGTGTGATATTCTATCGTAGCCATAGGGTCTTGAGGGGCAATGTTAGAAAAATTGCACTATAGATCACTTTTATGTATGAATTACATTCCGTCTGTTCAGTCATTTTTCTACATTCTTCTTATCTGTGAGGCTCAACAACATTATTTGCTAATGGTTTTGGCCTGCTCAACTATAGCCTTCCATTCCTTTCTGTTGTTCGCTTTTACGGTCCCGTTTCTTATTTTCATTGTCTTGAGTTCATTTATGACATCTTTCCATCTTGTCTTCGGTCTTCCTTTAAACTCTTGTTGCAATAGCATTCCATCCGAGGACTTCCTTTACTAGATTATCATCATTCACTCTGTAAACATATCCCATCCAACTTAATCTTAACGATCGGACATGATTAACAATATTTTTGTGTTTCATGATGTTATCCAATTCGGTATTATATTTTATTTTCCAAATACCATTTGGTTGCTTATCTGGTCCAAAAATGTTTCTTTAGGGATCAAAAATGTTTTTTTAATTTATTTCTTCGACATACTCGTCTTTCGAGGAGGTTAAATTATGCAGTACATAGTTATTAACTTTTGGGAATGGCCATCCATAAGCAGTGGTTTATATAACTCGGGAGAATGTAATCATAGTGCTAAATTAAATGAAGCTAGGTTGAAGATTGTTTCAGTTTGATCAATTGACGGTAATGGAGGATTACGGTGGTTTGAATCGGTCTTTGGGATACCTGGATTTAATACGTGGGGATGCAGCATTGCGACCTAGGCTGAAGATTAAGGAGCATGGGGAAGTGTGAAGGTTTTGGTAAAAGGTTTGGGCTATTTGTGTTATGTGGTCGCTTAATTTTTTAATTCTCTGCGAATCTGGGTGTTAGGAATGAACCAGGGGGCATTTAAAGTTCTTCTTAGAAATATATTTTGAATGGCTGATAATTTGTGAAGATTGCTAGTCAAAAATGTTGGAAAATGATCGTGTAAAACACGTTGTTTGTTGAGATGAGTGGTTGAGCGCGCGCTGCGTTGCAGGCAACAAGGCGGACTGCGGCGGCGAGCGGGTGGTGCGCAAGGAGGACGGCGAGCGGCTGGCGCGCGAGTACAACGTGGCCTTCATGGAGACCTCCGCCAAGACGGGCCTCAACGTGGAGCTGGCCTTCATGGCGGTCGCCAGGTAACGGCTAACATGCAACAGCGTACTCGCTGTCTGAATCGGTGAAAAACTACTGATTGACAGTGACTATTCACTGATGGTGTCGGTTATAACCCTGCCACTGACAATCAGTGAATTGAGCTGAACAAATCAGTGAAAATCGGGTCCACTTTTTGAATCAGTGAAACTTCACTGTTTGAATCAGTGAAATGTGTGACACTAATTGAACGTGACGACTGAACGAGCAGTGAGCGATAGCGGCGCGGCACTTTTACCACTGACGATCAGTGAAATGCTGGCGGTCATTATGAAAAGGTTCGCTTATTCGCTGGTTGTCAGCGAAACTACCCATTTCGACTGAAGATATCAGTAATATCAGTGACTTCGGCTCTCACTGATTGAATAAGTGACAATTTCACTGATTCAGATTCAGAGAGTATCATACTTGGATTTAACCGTATGTTCAGTTGAAGTGAATCAGCTGTTGCGGTGTCATCCAATCGGAAGATCGATCACCATAGTGACGTCACTGTAATGAATAGGCTCCCGATTGGATGACACCGTAACAGCTGATGATCTGTCAAATGAACCTCTAAATACATCAAAGTATAAGGCCAGAGGCTGGGCATTGCCCGCTGCTGCGGTCGCTCTGTCACTCACCTAGCACTACTCTGAGCCTATCGCGCCCAAGCTCCAACTCAATCACGACGCCGTGTGCACTACAGTTCGTAGTAGCGCGGTATAGTGCTGGGTGAAGATTGTGTACACTATTTCTTGGAAGAAAACATGTTTTATTTTCATTATGATTACGCTTTTGAGCGTAATTGTATATATTCTTGATTGTTATCAAGTAGCGCATACGGTACTGTATTTTGGTGACGGGTAACACTGAACAATTCAGTTACAATAAAGTCTTTAGCTGTTTAAAATTTAATCTGCGACACTTTGTGGATTTGAGTACAGACATCGTTTAGACCGCCTCGTTTTGTTCCCTGCGATGAACACTTTAAACATGTGTAAATGAGATAAAATAGTTTTGATATATTACTAAATCAGTTTTAAATGACCAGTGAAAATTTCGATGAAAATCTCATTTCCATTCTTTTATAGTCTATAAAATCTATTGTAAGACAGCGATCACCTTACATCCGTTAAAATAATGAAGGTTATGTTATGATAAGGATTATGTTAAGAGAAAAAAAATCTCAAATCCCCAGACTATTACGTTCAACACATTTGAATGTTTTTTTTTGTCGAAACGGGAGTTTGAAAACATTTCCAGCAGTCGTTCGTTCCGTTGCCTGGCGTCGCCTGGGCTGGCAGCGCGGAGACGCGCCGCGCCCAAGTAACTGCATCAACTGATCGGCGGCAGCGCTCCCCGCTCGCTGCGCCCACTCACGCTCGTTTTTCTGATCCGTCAGAAGTTCGTCGTCGATGGCGCCTCTCCTCCGAGCGCGCTTCGAGACCCCTTGCACCCTCCCCTCCCCTCTCCCCTCCCCTCTCCCCGCCCCGTCCACCCCCGCAACCGATCGATCCTGAGGCACGCGAGGGCGGCTAAAAGCGGCGACCCGCTCCCTGCCACCCACCCTCGTCGCCTCCGCCGTCCGCTAGAGTCGGGCCTGGGGACAAGGTACGGAGGCGGGGGTGGCGCGGCAGAGATCGTAGCGGGGACAAGCACGGCAAACAGCCAGAGTGCGGCCCGGGGGCGGGAGGGGTCGAGGCGGGGACAAACTCGACCAGCGGCCAGAGCGGGGCCTGGGCTAGAGGCCTGGGGACGAGGGTGGGGCGAGGAAAAGCGCGACGAACAGCCAGAGCGAGGACTGGGCACGAGGCCTGGGGACGGGGGTGGGGCGGGGAAAAGCGCAACGGACAGCCACAGCGAGGCCTGGGGAAAGGGATGGGGCGGAATGGATCTTGGCGGGACATGCGCGACCAACAGCCAGTGCGAGGCCTGGGCGGAAGGGGTTGTGGTGGGGATAAGCGCGGCGAACAGCCAGAGCGGGGCCTGGGGAAGAGGCCTGGGGAAAGGGATGGGGCGGAATGGATCTTGGCGGGACATGCGCGACCAACAGCCAGTGCGAGGCCTGGGGACGAGGCCTGGGCGGAAGGGGTTGTGGTGGGAATAAGCGCGGCGAACAGCCAGATTAGGGCCTGGGGAAGAGACCTAGGGAAAGGGATGGGGCGGAATGGATCTTGGCGGGACATGCGCGACCAACAGCCAGTGCGAGGCCTGGGCGGAAGGGGTTGTGGTGGGGATAAGCGCGGCGAACAGCCTGAGTGGGGCCTGGGGAAGAGACCTGGGGAAAGGGATGGGGCGGAATGGATCTTGGCGGGACATGCGCGACCAACAGCCAGTGCGAGGCCTGGGCGGAAGGGGTTGTGGTGGCGATAAGCGCGGCGAACAGCCTGAGTAGGGCCTGGGGAAGAGACCTGGGGAAAGGGATGGGGCGGAATGGATCTTGGCGGGACATTCGCGACCAACAGCCAGTGCGAGGCCTGGGCGGAAGGGGTTGTGGTGGGGATAAGCGCGGCGAACAGCCAGAGCGGGGCCTGGGGAAGAGACCTGGGGAAAGGGATGGGGCGGAATGGATCTTGGCGGGACATGCGCGACCAACAGCCAGTGCGAGGCCTGGGCGGAAGGGGTTGTGGTGGGGATAAGCGCGGCGAACAGCCAGAGTAGGGCCTGGGGAAGAGACCTGGGGAAAGGGATGGGGCGGAATGGATCTTGGCGGGACATGCGCGACCAACAGCCAGTGCGAGGCCTGGGCGGAAGGGGTTGTGGTGGGGATAAGCGCGGCGAACAGCCTGAGTAGGGCCTGTGGAAGAGACCTGGGGAAAGGGATGGGGCGGAATGGATCTTGGCGGGACATGCGCGACCAACAGCCAGTGCGAGGCCTGGGCGGAAGGGCTTGTGGTGGGGATAAGCGCGGCGAACAGCCTGAGTACGGCCTGGGGAAGAGACCTGGGGAAAGGGATGGGGCGGAATGGATCTTGGCGGGACATGCGCGACCAACAGCCAGTGCGAGACCTGGGGACGAGACCTGGGGACGAGACCTGGGGACGAGACCTGGGGACGAGACCTGGGGACGAGACCTGGGGACGAGACCTGGGGACGAGACCTGGGGACGAGACCTGGGGACGAGACCTGGGGACGAGACCTGGGGACGAGACCTGGGGACGAGACCTGGGGACGAGACCTGGGGACGAGACCTGGGGACGAGACCTGGGGACGAGACCTGGGGACGAGACCTGGGGACGAGACCTGGGGACGAGACCTGGGGACGAGACCTGGGGACGAGACCTGGGGACGAGACCTGGGGACGAGACCTGGGCGCAAGGGGTTGTGGTGGGGATAAGCGCGGCGAACCGCCAGAGCGGGGCCTAAGGACGTGCCCCCACCCGGGGGTGGGAGCGGGGACAGGGACAAGCGCGGCCACAGCCCAGGAAGCCTCGAGGCGTACACGCCCGCCCTGTGGTTAAGACATGCCTTCACCCCGTTTGTTCCTCAAGTGATGAAAGAACGGGGAGGCTGTGTTCAGTCGGAAAGATCTGCGGGAGGCGGTTGAAGAACCGAGGTCTCGTTCGATCGGTATTCATATGGTTATGGCGTCAACGCGGTAATGAGAGTGAGAGAGAGGGTATAAACATGTGTTGTTTAACACGAAGGTTTATCAGTATTAAGATATGTTGAACTGCCTCTCTTTTTGATCGTACGATAATAACCGTACCGTTGAATCGTTCACATTACAAAATTAACACAAATTGCTATCATTATTCTAATATTTGATAATAGTATATTATTTGAACATTTTATGGCGATTTATACATTTTAGATATTTTATAAAATGGGGATTGGGGAGACAGAATTGAGGCCAGTTGTCTTGATTTTAAATTAAATATATTGTTGCACTTAACATTTTATTAATATCTATTTTAAAGAATGAATAGTGTCATGAAGAATAGCCTACACCAGTTTCTTGTTTTCTTCCAAAAATACAAATGAAAATACCCTTCAAAGGAATGAAATAATTGACGCTTTATTCCTACACACACCGGAACCTCGCTTCAATGGGTTCACTCAATCATTGATTGTTAGTTGCACGTTGCTGTGGACTCTAATAGATTCCCGTCCTATCTCCTAAGAGATAAATCATCTAGGATGAACCAACTGTCTTTTTAAAATGTAATAACACGTACTACTCTAAGAAAAGCACAATGAATGCTTCTTTCAAATTTATGTACTTTTATATTATATCATTTTATAAGAGTTTGTCCGTTATTTTAAAAACATTCTGTCATCAAAGCCTGAACTCCGATGATGAGCATAGATATGGAGTTAACTTTTTGTCGTATCATTGATAGGTGAATCGTCAAGAGAATCTTGTGAAATACTTCCGCGACCCTGTTATGCTTAGTACTAACTTTAATTATAAAAAAAGGTTGTATACGTTAATTTCAAAATATAATTTTCACAGGCTCTGAACCATAATTGCTCTAGAACGGGAAATACTTTCTCCTTCCTTCAAATATTCCGCACAATACGGTGAAAGTACGGGCTTTTCGAACAAAATCGCCAGCATTAAGTTTCCCCTCAGTCGTCCGCCACTGACCGGGTATCTTGCCAATATTATTGCCGCTGCCCCAGCCGGCCTCCGAAGTAAATGAAGGGTAGGGG
>JAHLJT010009355.1:23775859-23968359 GCA_031308135.1 Acheta domesticus | reverse complement strand
GAGTTGGTTTCTCCCCAGGTGCGTCTGCGCCTCCCGTGGCAGCCTGCCGCGGGCGCCCCTCCCTGCTGCGAGGCGCCCAGCTGCTGCTAGCGCTCCCGGTGGCCACTCCTCGCACTGCTGCCACCATCACCGCCGGCCGGAATTCGCCACCTTGGTTCCCCGCCATCGGAACGTGAAGACCGTTTCGTCTCAGCCGCCTCCCACTGCAACTGCACGGGCGCAACAACAGCAGTCTGCCTGTTGGCAGCTCGGAGATCTTCAGCCGGAATTCCAAAAGTTTTGCGAATTGGGACGCTTGGCAATTTGGTGAGGGATGCGAATGATCGACCATCCAAATCCGCTGATCTTTACCCGTCAAATTCTGCAATCTACAGCTGTGACTCGCGGTGTCAGAGACAATGATTTTCATCTCGTCATTGCACTAAGCTATCTGAGGATGGCCTGTAGCCTTCGGCTCCTTCCGGTCGACTTCTTTCATGTGGCAGAAATGGAAGAGAGAGCTTTTTTTCAGAAAGTTATTAATAATTTTAATTTTTGAATTGATACAAAGTAGTACCAATGTTTTTTTAAGTCGTGTTCTTCAGAAATATTCACTAATTTTAAATTATGAATAAATGTATAGGAAATGTTTTAAGGAAACATTGTTGATATGAACGTCCGTCACGAATTCTAATTCGTGTTTCATATCAGATGAACTCGACTCGACTCAGATGAAAGAAACTGCTCTTGAGCCAAAAAATGATTCATTTTAAGACAAAACTAGTGCTCGTCAGTAAATGTTGCTGAAACAATTATCCAGAGAAGAAATTTCCCTAAAACAGTCATGTAATCTTACTTGACGCCTGACGACATGTAGCATTCCGATGGTTTTCCGAGCAGCAAGACTGGGACAGGGCTTTTGGAATGGTTTGATTCCGTTGATGACCAAAACCCCCGCCCCCCAAGAGCGTTTATCCTCGGTTGTAGTTCACTAAGACGGTCTCTCCAACTGACCTTGCCAATTCGACAAACTAATTTCCATTATTTCTTGTGTTTTCATCCAGTCGTTCATTTTGAACCTAGATTTGAACGAAATTCGAGGAATCTTTTAACTATCCATGTATGTGATTTTTATAGAACATGTGACCCCATAAAGAAAGATTAGACATAGCATTTTATTTTTGTTTTAAATTGGAAAGGAAAGTATTACGTTTGAAGTCGACATAATTAAAACAAGATAAGAATTCTTAAAGAACATGCCACAGAAAGAGTTTTTCCTAGATGAATATGTATTATTCTGTGTAGAGACCGTAGAATTTCATCTTCATAGTTCATTGTCTATATAGGGTGTGGGACCAAACGCGGCATTAAGTGTCCAGGGCCACAAAATTCGTAAATCTTCCATTAAGTAGAAGATGTATACTCAGAAAACAATTACAATAAATTAATTTCAGTTTTCTCGTGAAAATGCCATATTTCTAAAGATGTAAGAGATATTTTTAAGGTATGAAATTAAACTTATTACCTAAACCGTTTTGCTCAGGTTCTGTCAAAAAATCAGTCGTAGAATCCCTTGGGCATATGGCTGCCCCTAATTGTACTTGTACTGCTACAAACTTTTAATTATCACATCTTTACCTGCATAATTGAGCCATAAAGTCCAGGCATGTGTTACTCTTATTGCATAACAAGTGACTTAATCTGACAAAATTTGTAGTATTGATAATATTTTGTAGTTTGGATATTGGACTACATTCAATGTTGATCAGTGGCGATCTGTGACTAAAATTAACTGACGTACTATGAAAAATGATCAATTGTATTACTCATAAATTTAAAAACAGAAAATCTGTTTACATTCCGCCATTTTTAATTTTCGTTTACCTTAGTGTTGAAATGACCCGCAGCAATGATCTATTTTCTATTAATAGTCTTTTACCTTCAGAAAACATTTCCAAATCGGTTAAAACTCCTCCTAAAATGGTATCCCGTTTGCCAAAGAAACGAAAAGCATATTTTTTAGAACATTATGACGATGAGCGGGAGTTAAATGTAATGCGTTCAGTAATGCGTAACTCCGCCGTGCCGGTAGATTTGAACCTGTGCTCGAATGCTGATGATATCTTACGGCAGAACAAAACCAGTTCTTGTGCTTGGTGCTTACTTCAGAGTAACGCTTTTAAATTAATTGCTGGCAATGTAATGGAGATGAGTGAGGGATTAGCAGTTTCACTCCTTTACTTCGCAGAATTAGTTCTCAGATGTTTGCACTCTTGCGTGCAGACCGCAGAGGATAATTCCCGAAAATGTAGAGGAGTTGAATAGAAATAATTGCGTAACTAACAGTATTAGAGATTTAGTTGCGAGCTTAAGCATTTTTGTTTAAAAGTTCACTTCTGACGGAGATCAAATAAATTAAAAGCAACATGAAATTGTGAATAGGCCTTGTCTACCAACAAAGAATCCATCTTTAGGGTCTTGAGTACAGAGCTTTGAAGCATCCAAGTTCCTTCAAACTTCAAGTTAAATGGAATATTTCAATTCGGCCTCAATTGATAAATTACTAGTTAAAACTAATTTAATAACATTCATTAAAGTTCTTAACAACATAATGAATGGATCCAATTATACTTCTATTGTTTTCGCACAAGCAAAAACGTGATTTCACGTCATTTTAATAGGCTATGCGTACATGACGTTGTGCATAAGTCTATACTTCGGTTTTTATGACGCGTCAAGGCCAGTCTTCACGATGGAATATCCCACAGTATGTTGAGTCTTTCTCGGTCGTGCCGCTAAACGTCGCACGATCGCGACCGTATCAAGAGCAAGAAAAAGTCTAAGGCCTGTTGAATAATTGTTTACTATCCCCCAGAAACCCGGTAGATCCTGAGATTGTCGCTTTTTTTCAAGTATTGCATAAATTATTCAATATTAGCTTCTCTGAAAGTTGCTCCGCAGGTTGCTCTGCGGGTTGCTCCTGGTGTCCCGTTGTCGAATTACTCTCTACTTTGGAAATAATCTAAATTGAATGGGATGGTATCCTCTGGAGTCACTGCATTTTGTTCTGGAGTGGGTGTGCCATCAAACGTCCTATTTAAATTCTCAACCTTTTTTCAGTTTGGCAGCAGGTATATGCTCTTTGGAAACTTTCAATGCTTTTTTTTACGGTTTATTTTTTGCTATAGCAGTAGCAAAAGAACTCAGAGCTTCCCCTACTCTCGGAAGTGACCTTTGTGCTGATTCCTTGAATGAGACTTAAGCTGCCTTTCAGGTTGTGATGACTTTACAGGCAGGACACCTTTAGGGGGACGAAAGGGAAAATTCAAGAGATTTGTACATATCTTGATACGGTCGCGATCATACGTCATCTAGCGGCACGACCGAGAAAGACGCGAAATGCCAGGAGATATTCCATCGTGAAGAGAGGCCATGACGTGTCACGTTATAAAAACCGAAGTATAATGAGATACTTCCGCATTCAGACGTAATAAATCTGATGCTCATGATAGTGCGTCCGGGCGTGTGTAGGTTTTTCGATGAATGCTGCGAGTCATCATTATTTACTTACATATTTTTTAATTATATAACACGCTTTTACCCAAGCTTCGTTTTAGTATTAATTTATAATAATAATTTAGTGTTCTTTGGAGAAGAAATTCTGCGGCCTTAAGTTTTGCAGCTAGCTTTTAACAATAAATTAATATTTCGCTTAATTTCACATTTTGGAGTTACGACAAATTATACGTTATGACTAGTGGTTAGTATCATAGTGAGGAGAAAGAATGCATTACAGTTATGTTTACTTCTGAGAATAGTTACGGAGTATTTTGGAACTTTTGATTTTGCATGGTAATAATTTTGGTATTTTGGAAGTTGCCGTTCGTCCAAGTCCGCAATTGGCATGAGCAGTAAAAGTGTGACAATTCAGTAAAGCCATGATCACCACAGCGAGAGTACCCCAGTCCCCGAACCCCATAATGAGGGAGATTTTTTATATGGGTGATTTTATTCTTATGCATTTGCTACCCTGAACAGGATCAACAAGGAATCAAAATTAATATACCAAGCTATACTTTTCTCGGAAATTATTTCATTGGATTTAAGCGTATTTGACTACTTTGGTTAAGAAAATTATCTACCATGACTAGTTGAAGAGTGATACGTTTGGGAGGGACAATAAAAAAGGGAGTTTCCGTTAACATCTGTAGCTTCGGGGTCCCAAGTCTCTAGTTATGGCCCTAGAGCTCAGAGGCCGTTGGTGACCTGACATTGAGTGGACCTTGCATCAAGTTGACAATGACAATGACCTTGCATCAAGTTCGAGTAAGCTATTTGAATCTAGTTCCATTTTCTTTGTACTTACCAACTGTGTACTTTGTTAGTAGCCCAGTCAATATTTTTGAAAGACATTATCAATACACAACCCCGAAAGAAAACTTTATTCACGGAAAAATGTTCATTGTAATACGAAACTAATAAAATGTAATGCGTTCGAAGTGTATAAATACAACAAAGTGAGGGCAGGGAAGATAGTGACCAAAAATATTTTATGTCAAGTGTACAATGCAAAAACGTTTCCGCTGAAGATATTTCAAAACTGAAGTATAGGAAAGATTTCGTGTAATTCGTTGTTGAAAAGATGGAACTGTGGAATTTCTTTGTAATTTGGTTAACTAAACAATCTATATTTAACATTTTGTATTATATGTTCATTCTCCTTGGGTCGTCTACTGCACAGGAACAGCAAGGATGGTTGTAGGTAATTTATTAGTGTATAATGTAGATGTAGTCGAAGATGTAGTTCTCTCGCTTGTTTTGCTGTGCAACTAACTGTTCCTACACAATATTACGATGTTTATTTGGTGTAGGCATATACTTTGTATAAAATAATTTTGATGTTCTTTGTGTACATTTACCCAAAAATGTAATGTACAAACAGAGATAGAAAAAATGAGTAAATAATGCTATAGAGGGCACTGCTCCTTCTAAGTTAGCAGTAGAAATCCTTCCTCCCCATTTCCTTCGATTTTATTTTCAGTCCGTAATATTTAAAATATAAATTGAATCTCTGGATTATCGATAAGTCTGCATAAACATGTCACTGATTTATAAGTACGATTAAATAGCAAATTCCGTTTAACTTAAGTAAGGTTACCTTGTGTAATACAATTTCTGAATTCTTAATTAAATTTACTCTTCATTTAAAAAGTAAGAAAGAATTTTCGCTAAAACAATGATCCCACCTTTGCCTGTAAACGAGATATTTCGTCGCCTTTTATTTTCCTCAAATGTTCTTAAAAAGTTATTTGTATTGTGACCCACAAGGTTTTCAACTTGAAGACGCTGTAGGGACTAATTAAAAATCACTTTTACTATGTGTTTGGAGCGATAATTTTGATTAAAAAATAAAAACCTGTATTGGTGATGCTTCACACGGATTATAATTAGTTATGAAACTTTCGTATATTCCTACTTTGTTCGCCGTAGCACATGCATTGCAACAATTGCCAGTTGGTAAGGAATATTGGATTTTAAGTATGACAGAGGTCAACAGTTAAAATTTTAGAAATCATTCCGATTTCAGTGCTAAATGCAAATTTGGTCAAATATTCAAAAGTCAAAAGAAAATCTTCAAAATGAGAGATGAAGTAGTTTTCATGTAGATTGACCAAATTAGGATATTATTTGTATTCATCCGTAAGGTGAAATGATTTCTGTTAAAAGATATAAATATTTATGTAATAATTCTTTCATTTGTATCCACGTACTGTTTCGTAAATCTCATATATTTAACTACTATTGATTAAGTTATTTTACAGAAAGGGAGGACATGGGAGAGAACATTTATTGTGGAATGTCTAGTATAATCAAATGCATTGTTTAAATATCTGTATATAATTGTATAATATTGTTTGTGGTGCTGCTGTTATTCTCTAACAAGCACAGTTTTACAGCATGTATCTTTGTTGAGAGAATATTAGAACTATTGTGATGTTTATTTCCCTTTATTAAATAATTCTTCCTTTCCATGAAGTATCCTTTAGACGTGTACGGAGACAGCTCATCCCAACGTATTTTTATAATACTGTTTTAATTTACTCAAAAATTGTAACTTCGCTGATATCCTTTGGTGGTCTCACTTGTAGGCGTCGGAAATCGTATCTTGTTGCATCTGCTTGCCACACAAGTCGCCGACGCTGATAATGTGAATATCTTCCTTGCAGGCTCAGTGAACTGGGTGTTTTGCAGCTCATCCGTTGTATGCGTAGGAACAGAATGTTGGTCCAAGTTCTGACTTCATCTATACGTCTTTATTCACTGTCATGGGCGCTGCAGAAATTGTAGCCTTGGACGATGGTGGAGTTTAAAATCTTCACCACAAGTGGGAATGAGAAACCGGAACTTATCTATGCTGTCATCACAGTATAACAGTTCTACTGTGTCGTTATGTCCAAACTTTCCGTAGACATTGCCAACTTTCTCGTAAAATTAATTATACAAGTTTTCATAATCACTCTACTGAAGTATAGTTGGTTCACGAGTATAAAACTACTGATGCTACAACACACATTTTCTCATATTGTAGGCAGGGACACCCAGTGAAAACATGAGATTTGGCTCATCTACAGAGGGTACCTTATCTCAGACTGAGAACAAGCAAAGTCGTTATTTTAAGTGAATGGTTTTTTTTTATACGATCGTTCGTTTTAGTTCACTAGTTTAGAAGAATGATATTCGCGGGAAATGTAATAATTCTGAGGTAATATAAAATAAAAATTGAAATTTTATTCAAATAAAATAAATTACCAATTATTACGTACACAAATAAGACACAATAAAAAATAATCTATATATATATATATATATATATATATATATATATATATATATTAGTCACGTAACTTTAGCACCACCTGTAACTTTTGAACGGTTGAAGATATTGCAATGCAGTTTTCACGGAAATGAATGAGGAAATGGGGCTAATTGATATGTGTATCGATTTCTCTTTTATCACTTGTATTTTACGAGATCTTTGAGGTAACTTTGTTTTCTCAAATGGGACTATACATATTTTTTCAGTTTATCATCACAAGCGGAGAAAGACGAATCCAAAGATATCAATATTGTCATATGTTAGATAATCATTTTTTGAGTAATTGTGATTTTTTTGCGACTAGTGTTTAACGGATATTTTCATTGTAACTGTCAGCCCCACAAGGTCACGCAGCGCTCCCTCAGCAAACGCGGGGTCGGGAAAGGGAATGGATTTTAGTACTTGAGGATACGAAAAATATTCACAAAACTGTTGCATTTT
This sequence comes from Acheta domesticus, assembly GCA_031308135.1. Taxonomy (NCBI): domain Eukaryota; kingdom Metazoa; phylum Arthropoda; class Insecta; order Orthoptera; family Gryllidae; genus Acheta; species Acheta domesticus. The sequence goes on along the minus strand of JAHLJT010009355.1, from coordinate 23,961,062 downwards.
TTCCTGAACTCTCCTTTCTATCCTGATTCATTTTCAGATATTTTGTGTTTCTTAGGGATTGACAATACGGATATGTCTTAAGTAGTATTTATTGAAATAAGATTATTTTTATCCCTAAGTTATTATTATATTCTTATTAACTTTGAAATTGTTTGGTCAAGATATACAATATATTTTTGTACAGTTTTAATTATTTATTCTTATTGTGCTTTGTTTCAAGATCCCATTAATACGTATCTTATGAAACCCCATTAAATGGAGTTGAAGTTATAAACAATTTTATTACGATACAAACTTATGACAAATCCTTATTTTCCATCCTTTAATTCCTTCAATCAAAGAAAGTCGAAAATCTGAAAATGCGGAAGGATGGGAAGCACAGTTCAGGAAAAAACTGCAATGGTTTTGTGAATATTTGGAATATATTTCGTATCTTCAAATCTCCCTTCCCTTGCCCGGCCGCGCGTTGCTGGTGGAGCGCTGTGTGGCCTTGTGTGGTGGACTATTCAAAATGTCCGTTAAACCCCAGACGCAAAAATCAAAATTAATCAAAAAAATGCTTATCTAACATATGACAATATGTACATCATTGGATTCGTCTTTTTACGCTCGTCATGGTGGACTGAAAAAATATGTATAGTTCCATTTGAAAAAACAAAGTTACCTAAAAAATCCCGTAAAATATAAGTGATAAAATAGAAATTAATGCACGTATCTATTAGCCCCTTCCCCTCATGCACTTCCGTGAAAACTGCATTGCAATAACTTCAACCGTTCAAAAGTTACAGGAGGTGCTAAAGTTACGTGACTCACCCTGTGTATATATATATATATATATATATATATATATATATATATATATATATATATATAAAACAAAGTCGGGTTAGTTACACCATTTGTAGCTCAAGAATGGTTGGACTAATGTTAATTATCTGTTTTTTTGGATTCATCTCTGCTCCGAATAGAAAAATAACTATTAAAATATCGAAAAAATGGCGTTAGATGGCGCTGTAGAATAAAAAACTGAATACTCATATGAAATGCAACCCGCTACACTCTGTAGAATTTTTGAATCTATATCGTTAAATAACTCCTAAACGAAGCGTTCTAGGGCATTAAAAACTAAAGAAACGTTTCTCACACCGTAATCTACAGGATGAGATCTTCTTAAACATTCTATTACATTTATGTTAATTTGGCGCATCTCAATATTACCGCACCAGCTCAAAGACGTGCAAAATCTGCAACTAAATGTGAATGAGAGAGGCAGAGGGAGACAAACAGAGACAGAGTTAGGCTGAGACAGGGACAGAGAGACGGGTGACAGGCGGGGTGAGAGACGAAGAGAGAGACAGAAAGAGAGACGGAAAGAGGGAGAGAGAGAGAGAAAGAAAGGGAGACTAAAGGGAAAGAGGGAGATAAAAGGCAGAACAACGTCTGTCGGGCTCCGCTAGTAATGTAATAAAGAAAGCAATAGCACGATGAAAATCACGGTGTCGTGAGCAAGCTAATATTGATACGAGCACGTATTTTCAGAGACAGAAAACAGAATATATTGGCCATTTAAAAATAATTATGGCCTATAAAGTCTCTTAAGAACATCTGGCAATATTAATAATAATAATAATAATAATAATAATAATAATAAAATTTATATTGCAGTCCCATTAGATCATAATCTGCAGCCAACAATTGCAGAAAAGAAAAGAAAAGAAAATACCAGCCACTCTCAGAAGAACTAAAAAACCTCTACAAACTAAAAGAGGTAGATATTGTGCCCGTAGTTATTTCATCTAATAGGCTTGTTGCTGTAGATTGGAGGATTGTAAAAGAGAAACTCCATCTAAATGAGTGGCACTTCAGAACCATGCAGAAGGCCGTGCTGCTGGCAACCACCAATATTGTGCGTAAGGTTCTCTCTCTTAGTCATTAAAGCGGAACCTGAGTGCATTGGAGCAAGAACTTCTCACCATCTGTCTCGCTATATGTGTTTACGTTCGGTCCTTGAGTTATATCTGAAAACTCCGGACGAGCGTAAAATTTTGAATAATAAAAATAATAATAATGATAATAATAATAATAATAATAATAATAATAATAATAATAATAATAATAATAATAATAATAATAATAATAATAATAATATCAGCATTGGGGATTTACTAAAGCCCTTGCTTGACAATGTCAATAAGTTAAAATTTAACGGAAGTAGTTAAATCATTACAACTTAAAAAACATTAAAGCGAAGCGTTTATCTCGAAGAATTGTTTCATTCTAATTATTCGGGACATCACCGATACAATTTAATAAATACAAATTAATTTAATAATAGCAAATACATAATGCTATATTTGCTAACATACATGGATCTTTCACTTTGAAATTGTATCCACTTATCCAGGTTATGTCCATTAATGTTACTCATACTTTCCATATTAAGGTTTCTATTTTTGTGCGAGGGTAAATTTTCCTTACAAAAAAAATATATGCTCCGAATTAAAGAAGACAAAGCTTCTCGATTCAACTCTTTATTGGATTAATTTTGTTTAATTATTAGCGCGTGAACAGTTGTAAGCGCGTGATCTCTGTAATCTAATAAGTAATTTTCAAGTGCTTTTGCAAACTTTTCTAGTTGTCTGGAAAGTTTCCAGATTGTAATGTTGATATTCTACCAATCAGATGTCAATCCCCCACCCTAGATTGTGAAGTAGTTCCAAAGTTCTTTCTACGCACTTTTAAGTTACATAGTAAATTTAACAAAAAATATAAGTTTCTTTATTTGTCCGTTGTATTAAATATACATAAATCACAACGTAAAATAATATTAAACGGATTAATATTTAACTGGATTAAAAGTCGCAATTTAAAATACATTTAAATGCTTAAATAATACTAAACGTAAGCTTGCTTTCAAGATTCGATTTAGCTTGGAAACGATCGTCTTTTCTTACGACAACTGTTGTACTGCAGAACGGCGGCACTGGATAAGCTCAAACTTTGCTGCAGAGTGGATGACATCGAAAAGTAAGATCGAAGACCATGAAATAAAATAATTCAGGGTACTCTACCATCACTTTTATTGCTCCCTCAAATACAATTTTTAGAGAACATGCTCATAATGTCCCACGCGTTTATGGAAACATAACAAGGCAAGCGTCGCAATGCTTCGTTCTACTCGCCCCGAAGTTTCTTCAGTCAGGACGGCCACGGCCACCTCTGTACCCATCCTTCAGGGCGTCTCCACACACTCGCTATCCGGCGAACAGCGAGCAACCGCTCGCCGAATCCCGAGTAGTGTGGATGGGTCGCTTGCTAATTGTCGAATGACGAACATTCGGCGCTCGCCCTACCCTCCGCGTGTCGGTCGTTAAGGCGTCTCCACCCATTCGCTATCCGGCGAACAGCGAGCAACCGCTCGCCGAATCCCGAGTAGTGTGGATGGGTCGCTTGCTAATTGTCGAATGACGAACATTCGGCGCTCGCCCTACCCTCCGCGTGTCGGTCTTCAAGGCGTCTCCACACATTCGCTATTCGGCGAACAGCGAGCAACCGCTCGCCGAAACCCGAGTAGTGTGGATGGGTCGCTTGCTAATTGCCGAATGACGAACATTCGGCGCTCGCCCTACCCTCCGCGTGTCGGTCTTCAAGGCGTCTCCACACACTCGCTATTCGGCGAACAGCGAGCAACCGCTCGCCGAATCCCGAGTAGTGTGGATGGGTCGCCTGCTATTTGCCGAGTGACGAACATTCGGCGCTCGCCCTACCCTCCGCGTGTCGGTCTTTTGGATACATCCAAGGGAGCGAACATTCGCCGAACACATCAGCTGATCGGGATCGGGCGAGCAGTAGCTCGCTGCTCGGCGAATGCCGAATGTGTGGAGCCGCCTTGAGACGAGGTCTTGCGCGTCGTCCCGCTGGGGCGCATAAATACGATCACCTCCGTCAAGCTGCAATCACTAAAAAAACGACATTCAAAAGTCGGGGTTGTGGCTTGACGTCAACCTAGCACCCGCACGTTTAAATGTCTTTTTTAATGGTTTATAGTTCAGTACAAAATTGCTTATTTTAGTGCAAAATTAGTACATAATTAGTTCAAAATTATAGGCTAGTTGATTTTGAATTTCTGATAAGTGGGGGTTGCAGCTTGACGGAGGTAACGCGATCCCTGACGTAGCCCCAGAAGACATCCAAGGGCGGCAGGTCGGGAGAGCGTGGCGGCTATACGACGGGCACTTTGCAGCCAGTCCAACGACCCGAGAAGAATGTGTCGAGATGAGCGCGTGCGTCATGACTTGAGCCCGGACGTTCATGCAATTTTTTACCTAAAATAGGCAGGCAAAAAGGCATTTATTTTCACTAAATTAGGCGTGTAAAAGGCAGCCATTCTGGATAAAATAAGGGTGCAAAAAAACATGTAAAGAATTAAAAAAGTCACATTTAAAAGGAATTATTGTAAAAAAATTAATTCAAATGATTCGCATTTTTATTCTAACTCTGAAATTTACATTAGCGCTTAAAGTGAAAGGAAACGATATCTTCTTGTTACCTAGATTCCACATGACAATCCGATATGATGACTTCAAATTCGTTTTACTCGCGACGCTCTCATCGAAATGCTATTGCGGACTCCCTTTTGAAACTTTAAATCACGTAAATTAAGACAGAATTATATTTTTTTTGTTTTTCGCACTTGTGTAACTGCCAGCACTGAGAAAGGTATATCGCAGTGGTGTGTCCAACATGTACGCAAGGTTCCGTTACTTAGAAAAAAAATATTAACAGAAAATAAATGTTACATTATTTGTAACAAATCTTCTGATTTATCGAAAGCGTGGTGTCATTTTACACTAGCAGTTGTGAAATGCCCGCGCTTGCCGAGCATCGGTGTGTGCAAGGCACGCGCGGGGCGTCGGGAAGCTCGCGTGCGATCGGGTGTGCTCGGTACGTTTCGTGGGCCCTGCAATGGGCTGAATTGCGGGACCTCGCGTGAATAAAAGCAGTGTTTCAAACGAAAATCTTTGCTTTAATGATAAATGCGTAAAGGTGTGTATACACTGAAGTGCGTAATTGTAAGTGTAGTATCTGTTTATGGTTATATGTGCTAATTCAGATTTTAGTTTATCGTTTTAAGAGAAACTACCATGAGAGTTATATCCTAGGATACGTAGTCAGTAAGACTGCGTCCACTAGTGTTTCGGCGGGAAGAGCACGAACCTGGATCTTTCTACTGCAGGCAGCGGCATAGAGTCTTGTTCGTGTCACACATGTCCGTGATTTGAGATTTATTGCTTTGTTTCGCGGAACTTGAAAGATAAAAACATTAAGACAGGAAAGCCCACGCCGGACACTACTCTACGACTTAGAAAACTTGTGTAAGGAAATTTAATAGCCAACTTTTTGAAACTAATGAATTCCTTACAGGCCTTGTATGTTTTATTATTTAGCCAAACTAAGCCCTTCACCACACGCCATTGGTATGTCGTATACAGAGAGCTCTGATCTCAAAAGAGATAGGAGGCCGTACTGAAAAGGTAGGATGGGATTCCTTGTGAACGAATAAGGCTCGTCGACATCGGTGGAAAAAAATCAAAAATATCGACTGGTGTATTCCTTTTTCCATTTAGATTTTTGACGTTGCCTGTCCTTGAGCCTCTGCGTCTTCAGGATGACAAAACACGACTGTACTTTCGTCATCAGAAACTAAAAGAACGGCAATTGTGGGCCTTGAAGACCCCGTCTCGCTAAATGTGGCCTCGTCGGTCCACAACACGCACGCAATGAATTCACTTTCGTTTGCGCTGCGATTCAGCACCCACTAACAGTACAGTTATGTCCATAAATTAAAGTTTGCACGCTAATTTAACAACAATATATTGAATCCTTATTTACAAATCTGGCAGTCATTATTTAGGAGGGGAGTAGCCTCTCACTGGGCTGCGTCATCTCCCCACGGTGCCCGGCAGATGTATGGCTATCACCACAAGCCGACACGCTGGCGGTCCTGAGCCCTCTCACGTCCCAGGCGTCTCCACGTCCAGCTCCTGGACGTTCCGGGACTGCATGGCTTGCCTCACGTGCAGTGTCGGCTGGCGGACAGGAATTCCGCAACCTCCCTCACTCTCCGTGGACCGCTGACTGCGAACTCTTGATCCCCGACGGTTGACTCTTGGCTGCTGATTCTCGACTGGACTCTGGACTGCCCTCCGGTGCCGGCTGGCTCCATTTATAGGGCCGATGCCGGGCGGTGAGACTCCCACAGCTTGTCTGTATTAAGCCGCGTCCACACGATGCGTCTTTTCGTTCAATTTTGCGCATGCGTCCAACGCATGCGTCTAGCGCAAGCAGCGCATGCGTTTGGGGCATGCGTCCTTTCGTCAAAACGATGGACGCATGCAATAGCGCAAGCTTCCCAGAGCTGACGAGAATCTCGTTCGTCTTTCTCGTGCGCTTCCTCCAAAGAATGTGTATTTCATAGCGAAGTCATCCGGAATAACGAGCCGTAAGAATTCTTTGGTAGTCTTCTGAATTATTTTGTGTTGTCCGTCTGCGTTTTATTGCGAATTTGTTGCAGACTATTCATTTATTATATACTTACGGTAATATCAATTTTTAACATATACATTTATTAAGATAAATTGTGGAAACTAATGAAAATAAACATGTGATGATTTCAATTTATTTTCGGTGTGTTGTAGTGACAAGATAATGTTTAGTTCTCCCTATTATTTTATTCTTATTTTATTTCCTTCTCATTTTATTTTTGTGGTAATGCCAATTTTCGAAATTTATGTAATAAATTATATATCTGAAACAAATAAATGCAATAGCTGTTTTTTAAGGTCATGTATTTTCAGAATGTCGCTTGAAAACAAAGAACTCACTCCTCAGTTCATTCAAGATTATAGGGAAAAGGAAGTTTTTCTCTTCTTTCGACTGATTATAAAATAAGCTGCCGAAATTGTCGTGCAAATAGCTGCTGTATTCATTGTACAGAATAGAACAAGCACCGCACAGAGTTGCACCGTGTGGACAGGGTAGCGCACGTGCGCTGTGTGGAACGTTCGTCTTTCAACTTTGCGCATGCCATTTTATTCCCGTGACGCACAGAAAAGACGCATCGTGTGGACGCGCCTTTAGGCCGTGTCCACGGCTTGCAATGCCGCCGCCGACCCCCAACAGAGCGCGCTGTCTCGCTGTTCGCGCGCCAATTACGAATGTCATGCGCCACCTGACGGCGCGCCATGACGTACACCATCCACCGAGGTCGCCATCCCGTAGTCCTTTCACCGCGTGAAATGAAACGGTTGCTGGGCTTCCTCCTACAGAACTCTACGCACAGTCATTCTCGGTACCCCCAACCTTCGAGCAAGGCTCCGAACACTGTCCTTGGGTTCATCCTCCGCTGCTTGTAATATTTCCACTTCGGTAGAACCAGAACAACGGCACGGCCTTCCGACGTCGGCTCTTGGCGGCGGAAGCAAACGCCCGACGCAGTCGTGCCAGTCGTGCATCGAGGCACCGCAACGCGTTGCACGTCGGATGCCAGCGAGAGGGATATCACGCGTCGTACACGCGCACAGCAACGCTGCCATTTTCGTGACATTCCCCCGACATCAAGTTCATATCACAACACCCGACTGCAGAAAACGTCTCCATTTTCGCCATTTCACATGGTTGCGTGCTTGGAAATGATGCTAGTACACCAGTGCCGTATTGACATTGACAGTGTCAAGGTGCGTTCTAAAAGGTTATGTTTCGTTATCGCTGTAACAATGGTAACAATTGAGCGTTCTGTCCTAGTAAAGCCTGATGTATATTTATATTTGCTGCATCCTGCAATTAAACCGTGTTTTAGCGTTATTATAAAATCGTCGCTGCGAAGAAAATAAAGATTGGCCCTTCAACATATGATTCTTATGGCACCTATCGTGGCGGGTATTAAGGTACCGTGTATACATATATTGTAATGTAACCGCCCATGCGGGACGATTTTCACCGAGCCCGATAAGCGATTTTCACCAAACTCGCATCCGCCGCCAAGTCCTGGGACTTGGTTGATGATTGGTCGCGGACCGCCGCTGTAATCGCACGACTTTCACGGAAGACAATTTTACAAGTGTGCCGGTTGCGCGGGGTCGACAAACGACGTCAAGGCTACCGGGGAACTCGAGACAGGGCGGTCAATAGAATCGCCGAAGAGGAAAGATGGCTTTTCGCTACCCTAATGTTTAAATTGTACTCACGTTATAGTAGATGCTGGAACTGCTCACCGCGGCTCTGATACATTCTTGACATCTAAATAAATATGTCCTGTGGTGTTGCAGAGATACGTTCGTTGCATTATGCCTTAATTATTTTTCCATCTGGGTATTTGTCGCACATATGTAACCTTTCAAGAATCTCCAAGGAAAGAAATCTCACGAAGTTAGATCAGGAGAGCGTACAAGCCACAAACCTCTTGTGATAATTGTGTCTCCATAAAAGCCAAGTAAATCCTTAAGGAACGAAAGCAGTGTGTGCGGTTGCGGAGTTCTGTTGAGCCCTATTATATTCTACTGAAACTCTCACTATTCCAATCAAATGTTTTGATATTTTTACTGTAAAATTCATTAAAAAAATATAAATGTAGGTATTTATTTATTTATTTATTTACGTCAAAAAACAGTTAAAAACTGCGTATGACGAGCTATGGGGAGAAGTGAATTTTGTGCACGTTTTCATAATTGTAAATGTAGGATTGAGATATCCTAAGCACGAACTAGTAAAATAGTATAATATTTATTGAAACTACACATAAAATCGCATTTCATAATTTCAGTAGTACAAACTAGTTGATAATTAATTTTAGTTTTACAATAAAATATATAATTAAGCGGCTGGCAGAAGACCGAAGAACGATCATTCACTAAATGCCATTCTTTTTTTAGGGCAGTGAACTTGTTTATTTGCGAACGGTACAACCCTGGAATAGACCACCGTCTTACACCTTGTATCGGGATCTTCCAATGACGTACGTTGCTCAAAACGTTCTTACGTACTTGAACCAGCTGTATAATACAATTTATCTCGCGCGAGACAGATCATTGCAGGCCATCTGGCAATATCATTGGGGCAACGTTGGGGTCATACTCAAATTGATCAAATGTTAATGAATTGTGTAGAAGAACTTGAAGACATGGAGAAGTGAAGTTTTATTGTATGGTGTTATGTTTTTTTTCTGTCCTACTCCTTCACGACTCAATAAAAGACAGGTTATATGATGAAACTGTATGCAATTCTTGTCTACCGAAGAATTATGAATATGCCTAGTTTCCGCCAAATGAATACAGTGAGATTTAAACTGAGAACGAAACGAATATATTCGTAACAACCGTGGAGATCTTCGCTATTACTATTAATTTGAGAAGCTACTTAAAAGTTGCGTCGTTATGCAGAAGCGTGCAAAATGATTAATTCCGACATGCTAAACTACGCTTCCAAAGCTGTGATGTAAAGTTGTCTGCGTCTCAATTTGACAATTGGCGTATTACTTACATATTGGGGCAATGAACTGATTTGATCTGCAGAATAAAGATAGAAAATTGAATGTACATGACAATGGCTACATCTTATAAAAGAAATCATTCTCGTCGCAGGTTAGCAGCTTTAACATTTTTATCTAACATATCTCTCGATGGAACTCATCGGGATACAAAGCTGGGTTTATTACCAAGAAACAAACGCATGACAGAAGATAATACTCGGAGTACATTGGGATCAAGAAGGTAATGAATGCACTAGTGACCAAGAAAATTTGAAAGATGAAGAGGCAATCACCACAACCTATGATGCCAAGATTAAGAAAGTTAATAAACCATCTCCTGGTGAGGGAAAGTCTCCTGAAACAGTCAAATAGTTCAGATTCAAATCCTAGTGAAGTTCCTACACCTTCAAAGGTATGGGAGCAGGAACATTTGAATTTTCTTTCGAAGAGTAGCACTCCTTTTCGTGAAAGGTAAGAATTATTTTCCCACCTGCAATGAATGTCTGATTCCAATAAGTTCATCAAAATGTATGCTTTGAAGAATGCTGATTAAGAGTCAGATTATGAAGTGATTATTTTGTTTCTTTTTTGATCATTCAGGACGAGCACTGCTGGAAGCGACTATGCTATTGAACGTAGATTTGGTTCACTTAATCAAAAAAGAAAAATGGCTCATCAGTCTTCATTGTGTGATGAAAAACATCATCATTTCAGTAGTAATGAGAGTCTAGGATCTAATTTTGGTGAGGTATTTTGTGTGGATGACCCAGTAATTTCAGTAATATTCTGCTTAATCAATAATTTATGCTGATTGTTTGTATTGGTATTTTTATAGGAAATCGAATGAGAGTGTCAAGTAGTACAATACCTGAAGTGGCTCAATCAGTACCAAATAAGGAGGTGCGTATAATTAGGCCTCACAAACATCAGCTTATTCATGAAGACAGACTTATTTTAGTGTCTGTGAAACACATTCCATTTCTTCTGTTTTCACATGTTCGATACAACAGAGATCTGCGCAGTGCAAGGTCAGTGCATGTGCATGTATACCTTTTTGTCCATTGGGGTATTAATGAGTTTCAGTTATTGTTTGATTTTTCTTTTCTTTCATTGCTCATAAATGTTATGTGAATGTTCAGATCGGATTTACGCCGAGAGGGGGGACGACGTCGGCATGCATCAGGGACTCGACCACTGTCTGCAATTACAGATGGTGTGGATCCATTTGACCTTCTTGGAGTGGAAAAGGGCCAGGAAGGGCAGGTGAGGCAATTTGAATGGAAATGGTTGCTATTATTTTACATTTACTTGAGCTCATAATAGATCTTAGAATTTCTTTAAAAGAACTGTGCTATTGGAATTGACTGGACTAGTTTTTAAAGATAACTCCATATTATATTTTCAAGTTTTGGATACTTCATCTTTTAACCAATCATTCAATTCACTGAAGTTAGAGGTTTGATTGTTCAGAGGATATTGGAGAAAAATTTTATTTGACTTTTGACAATCACTAAAAATACTGTATTGTGAATTATAAAAATTGGAAAGATTGACAGAAAGGGAGACAAATTCAAGACGGCATTGTTTAGAACTTGAGATATGTCAAAAATTGGTTCTTGACAATAGTTGCGAGATTGCCAAAAGAGAACTTTGAGGAAGGAATGATCTTCATTTCATGAAAGTACAATCTTGTCTGTTTTAATGTATTAAAATTTCATTATCACGAAGTCACTTTTTTCAATTATTGTTTGTGGAAAGAAAATGTTTTTATCCTTTATCATGTAAAGATAAATGGACAAAAATTATTTATTTTACTATAATACAAATTCATTTTTGTTGCTACATCCTCCAAATCTTTTTTATATTGCCACAATTTTGTGAGCTTTTAAGAGCATGACAACCCATCAGCTCTCATATTTTGCAAGCTCCTAATGCTAGTTGGTTATTGCAATTCTGGCACTTCAGAAACCATTTTCATTTTGGGAGGTCGAAATACATAAATGTATATTTTGTTATTTATAAATATTACACACTCATTTTACATCATTTTATTAATATTTTTCATCGCTAAAATTTACAAAGATACTTTGTCACCCTTCTTTATTTCTAACATTCCTAAAGTTTGAAACATCCTGAAATATCAACTTAAGATAGGACACTCTTCATGCTAGAGTGAATGTTATGCTTGATCACTTGCAATAAATGTATAATTAAATGAAAGAATACGAGATAAAGTATTTTTATTTTTCTAGGCAAGTTTTGGAAGTACCCGTGATCGTGAGAAACTGCAATGCACACATGATTCTTTTTAATATTAAACTTACTTACTCCATAATCATCCTGCTATTATATTTAACCATAAATCCCATTTCTTAGTTTTAAAGTGATTTTTTGTGGAGATAGCGACAATAATTTTAAAAAATTGTGAGTAAATAAATATCAGTGTTGAAGTCAAGTAATTGTCATTTATTTCTCTTGACCACATGAAAACGTTCCACTTAGTTGGATGGTTTTGTATTTGCCTTTAACTGCATTTTCTTTTATATAGTGTGGTTGGTGGGAGGGGAGAGGAGAGGTCAGGTCATCCCCCTCTCCCTTCATCAATTCTTGGAGTGGCAGCTATCCCCCCCTCCCATTCTTATGTCCCTGTTGTAATGGATATGTTTTTGATAAGGGGCCCTGCATGTCATTTGGTTCTCTTGATTTTATTTTCTCTGTAATGAGATTGTTTCTATTTGTTTGAAGGAAATTTCATATGGACAGTTGCTGGTTCCATCTCGTCAGTTTGCAAGAGAACGTAAATTTCATCTTGAAAATGATGCTACTGAGTTGCTGCATGGACATCAAATTGTGAATAGGCATCACATTGTAGCTAGGTAAAATAATCTCAGAATTTCATGCTTTATGATATAAAGTTGTGAAATACTTTTAGGAGAAAAACTCATTCTGGTATTAGGCCAGGAATCAAATGTGATTTGTTTTCAGTCCCTTAATGTAAGAAATCTTTTATTTCTGTTGTTCTCATTCATTATTAGAATGGAAGGTTATAATTTTGAAAATATTCTCTCTCATTCGGAATTTGTACCCTATTTGGTTTTGGTTTTAAAATGAACAAAAATGTTTCAGATGTTTTCGTACGATGGAAATGTCTATCGAAATCCAAACCATATTGTGCCTGGATCACCACCTATACCATACAGTGACAACAAAGTGTTTGATTGGGATGATGGAATTCATTCACCACATTTGCAGTACTCCCCAAATCTTTTGGATGATCCAGAACTTATTGCTGGGAAGCACCGAACTTTACTCACATTCACTGCCTATATGGTAATTATTTATTATTACATATTATTTATTTATGCCTTGTAAGAATAAGTGACAAAGCCTAGACTGTTTGCTTCAAAATAATTTAATTAATTGTGAAATGCTGAAGTAGTTGAAACCTAGAATACTATATTGTTATATGCCATCCATTAAAGGAGTTTCGAAGTTAGTAGAAGTTCATTAGAAAATTTCTGTAAAGGCAATGAATATAATTTTTGTAAAAGATATGGCAAAAAAGTTGCTCTCTTCCAATTCTGTGAAGTGGCTGGCTTTCTTATAAATATAGTCAGTGTAAATTTTTTCTCTGTTGTTTATGGGTACTGATCTAAAATTTTTATTGATTATAATAAAATTGTAAAATAAGTATGGCTGTTTAATCTTGTTATTAAAAATCAAACAGAAACCAAAAAGGTTGGGAACTACTGATTTCAATTTGTAGAGCTATTTGTGATATGATTTTTACTGTTTATAATTATTTTTTTTCTGTGACATTTCTTTAACCCTTTGTTAGGTGCGCATGGGTCTAGTAGACACATAGCATAATAAGAACTCCGTATTTTGCTGAGTTGTGAGTGTAAATTTCTGATATATGGTGACAACCTCTGTTCAATGATTTTTGCATCCTGTGGCAAGGCTACTACCAGATAAACCTGAGGACAGTAGGTTGTGTATCCCTTTTTTTGCTTTGGCGTGCGATATGTGGGATTGCCAGACCCCATGTGCCTAATGGCATCACAAGCAGTTTGCAAAACGACTTGGGGTCATTCTGTTTTGTACTCTTCGTAGCTCACATGCTTGCTTCCTAGGTTTGTAGGTATTCAAATAACACATTTCCCTTATATTTTTCTCAATATGAGTAAACTTTTTGATCTGTAAATTGCAGATGGTGTCTGAAAGATAAGAGAACTTTTTTCATAAGACAATGTTGGAGATGAATGTTGCAAAGAAAATTGTAATTGTGAATTGGAAGATAATGTTAAAGAAAAGTCAAATAATTTAGATAAGGACCATGAAGTAGGCAAAAGAGGATTTAAAACAATATCATTATAACTTTGTGGAGGGCACGGTTTTTAAAGGTATGCAAACATGATAAATACATGGCCAGTGGACATTTTCTTTTCTCTTCAAAATATTGCTGCAATAAATGGAAGAGTACTTTGTCAAGGAAATGGCTAGCAATACCTGCATCAATGAGAGTACCAACACAACGAACATGGCTCCAAGTTTGTTGCAAAGCAGGTCCTCTATTACCAGGAAAAAATAAAAAAAATGTGACTAAAGAGAGAAATCTGAAAATTAAAGTAAAATTCTTTCTACACAAAGTTCAAAAAGGAAAGGGTGCCCTCCTTCTAGGAAAGGAAAAAGGAAAAGGAAGAAAAAAAAATTGTTGCACAAAATGTTTAAAAAAAGTGATAATTTCTTCTTTTTATGGACATACGCAAAAAAGTATTTGTAAATTGTTTCAATATAAGCAACACTGCTGTTAATAAAGAGTAAGGTTAATAATTAGACGTCTTGTTTAGTATTGATTTTTTGTAATATTCTGTTTTCTAGTTCTACATCATTATGTAAAATAAGTCATCTCCAAAATGTACCAAATATGCTTATATTAATTTCTCACCAAATACCCTGCAAACACTTTTTCAGACAATGCAAATAATAAATTTCCTCCAATAGATGAATAGAATGGTATAAAAACAAAAGAAATTTGCATGGGGCTACTAGACCCAGCGTGACTAACCACATTGCAAAAAATAGTGTGCCTAATGAAGGGTTAATCTTGTCCTTTCTTGAGAATTATGAAACTGATGTGAGTTTCATTTTAAAAAGCAATCTTAATTTCTCAGACTTCCATCATTGACTATGTTCGACCCTCGGATCTGAAAAAGGAGCTCAATGATAAATTCAAAGAAAAATTTCCTCACATCAAACTTACATTGAGCAAATTGCGATCACTGAAGCGTGAGCTACGTAAAATTGCCAAACAGGAGTGCGGCATTGATCTTCTTACGGTTGCCCAGGCTTATGTCTACTTTGAGAAATTGATTCTTCAGAATCTTATCAACAAGGAGAACCGGAAATTATGTGCAGGAGCCTGTCTTCTCCTGTCTGCTAAACTCAATGATGTTAAAGGAGAAGTGTTGAAAATGCTTATTGAGGTGAAGAAAAAAATTGTGCATTAATGGAATTAATAGTAGTTTTCTGAGTCATGAAGTGTTTCTCAATTAGGCATTCACATACCATGACATTTAATATTTTCCTAAATCAATTTTACTGTCTGATAAAAATTCTGTTGATACATTATGGCACTTGTGTAAAAGCAAATTATTTATGAATGAACGTTATTGAAACTGGCTAGACTATCTTGAGAAATGCTAACAAAATAGAATTGTTAATTATGTCAAATATAATAACAAAGGTATCGCGGTCAAACCCTTTCCTTTCTCAGTTTTTATGTGGTTGGTCCTTTATATTTAAATGGTGCATAATTTTTAATTTTTACCTAACAAGTTTTATTAATTTTCAACCAGAAACTAAAGAACGCATCTTTCCTTAGTATTATTGTTGGAAATCTTAGAAAAATGCATGTGCTCAGATATCTTTGCAATTAAGAAGTAGGGAACAGTCAAAATACATTTTACCTATGTTGATGTTTTCAAAACAATTTTTTATTAATTTGTGTTTTGGTGAAAAAGACTTAAATCAGTATTCATTTTTTTTTCTATTTCCTCTACTAAATACAATAAAATTCTAGGTTGTGATCCTTAGTTTGAGAAACACTGATGTACACAAATATTTTGTCACAAGTCATAAACTTAGCTTATATTCACAAATAAGGTAATAATATACAGTTTGCTATTGGAATTAAAATGTTCTTTTATTGAAATTTTTGCAGAAGACAGAGAATGTATTTCGACTGAATCGCAAGGATCTCCTCGCATGCGAGTTTGCTGTGCTGGTGGCCCTAGAGTTTGGCCTGCACGTCCCTACAGTGGAGGTGTTCCCACATTATCAGCGCCTTGTTTATGAATCCTGACATCTGGACAAGAAGGGGTGTCCATTTGCCAGTTGCATTGCTGCAGAGTTGATATTCAGTTGAGGTATGTTAGAGCACAAAGTAAATATCAATGAAAACCACTGAACAAATTCAAGGCAGACAAATTAAAATCATGTTCCTGTCTTTATTATGGGTAACTAGTCATTTGCTCCTGTAGGTAAAATTGTATATTAAATGTAGATCTTTTGTACAAAATTTTATTGTTAGTTATGATTTGTTTTAATAATGTAATATATGTCATATTTGTGTACAGTATGTAATTATGAAATGTACTTAGTGACTTTTAACAAAAATTGTTAATTCCGTTATTTTTGTTTTCACAATTCAGACTTATATCAAGTGTTTTTTAATGAGAATTTATGTACTTATAAGAACTTATTTTACATTATTTAAAAGACATTTGTAACCTGCAAACCTGTGATATAAATAATTATTTGTATGATTTTGATAGAGTACAATATAAATTTGTGAATTAAAAATATCTTTTGTTATTTATTTACTTACATTTTATTATATATTGCATTTATGTGACTCTTCATAGAAATTTTCCAATTTGCTGTGCACAAATATACAATTTTTAATGAAAATGCATTGTTATTCAAAAGTCTGGGACAATACTGTATTGAATTATTTTGCAGTACTAGATTTTATAGAGTAATTCCATTCAAAGGTTTTTAATATTTTTAATATGAGATAGTAAAAGTTTTCAAATTGATTATATAGCTATTGAAAGTTGAGATTATGTAGATTTGTAAGATTCTATAAAATTGGTGCGAAAAATCTGAAAATCTTCTACGTTTTCCTTAATGATTTTTAAAAATATTACTGAAACTATAAAAATCAGACCTTTTTGATTAAATTAATGACACTAAAGTGAAGGATGGTAGACAAGTGTCATGACATTTTTGAGACTAAAGCTTTAAACATTTCTCAAAGGATCTGCTGGTGTTTTTCTAGGTCTTATAAATTGTTTTATTTACTAGCACTTTCAGGACTACATTATACTTCACCTGTATTTTGTTTATGACTTTAATTAATAAACAAAAAACAAAATTTGCATTCTACAATGCCATGCATTTTTGATAAGTAGTATGATAGTGGATAATATATACATCTATGATCTTCCTATTGTTGTGGAGCGTCTGAAGGAAAAAATCCAGTTGCCTTTTTCACATTTAAAGCTTCCTTCCTCCTTTCTTGTCCTTCCTGTTTGCTCCACAGACCAACTGAGTTATTTGTAGTGACAAAAATATATTAAATAAGAGTAGCTTGATGTAAATAGAAATATTCTGTGATTAAAAAGCTTAGTGTGCTATATCAAGTTAAACCCATCAGATTGTCAAGGTGAGTGAGATATGTACTTTAATCTATCAGTTTAATATGTAATTCACAAAACTGTGATATTTGTTATAAATATGTTTGGATTAAACGTTTTCAGGTTGACATATTGTAATAGAAATTTTGTGATTTAAAATGGAAGCAAATATTTTGGACTGACAAAATAAAAGGTTTCATACCTCAAAAACACTGTATTCCTGATGAATTATACTATATACTGCAGACTACAAGAATTACTGACAACGTAAATTGACAAAAATTATGAGCTGCATTTTAGTCAATACTTGGAGTATGTGAATGACAGGTATAATATTTTTTTGGGGATGTAGTTTTTGTGTTTCAGTTTTTTATACCAGTAATAATGTCAAATGATAGCATTAAAAATGGATTGATATGAAGAAATTATTTTAGAAAAAACTAATTTTTGCGAGATTACCTTAAGTTAATCTTCAGAAAATGTCACGACAGTTTCAATGAAATGATCAGCATTTCTCATTGTCAGTTTCTTGAATACCTAGTCATATTGGTGGTGTAATGACTGATTGATGTATCATTATCTGTACATTTGCTGTCTGGAGAAAAATAAATATAAATTATTCTTAAGTTTCAATATTTATTGTATTTTTTATGACATTAGCTCGTTCTTTTTTTTAGCAAAATCAAGTCTTCTGGTGCCAGTGATTACGATACACTATTAGAATTAATGAAATACAAAGTTAGTAAAAGCCCACATCAGTCAACATTTGCCAAACAAATGAGTGTACATTAGATTGTTAAAGTTTTTCATTAACCAATTGTTTAAGACAATTTAGAAAAATTATCTCATAGCATTTTTCTACCTGAATGTGAACTGGTACAATGTAACCTGAAGAAATAAAAAATAGAAGTAATGGGTGTACTGTTTAAAAGTTTTTCCGGCTAGGTGTTTGTATTATGATTTCTGATTGTGAGTTAATTTATGATATTCAAGCTGGTAGGTTATTGACCTGAACCATGTCATCCATTTTGAAGTTCATTACATTTTTACATAAATATTTAGTCTGTATTCTGTCACAGTTTTTTGAGTGTATAAAATAAATATTCCTTTAAAGTAGGTGCTGGATTAGCACATACTTCTCACATTATGGTATTTCTGCCTTTAGCTATTTTTGAAAAGTCAGTTCAATGAAAATGAGACCTGCACTATTTTTTTTGGGGTCATTTGCTCTGAGGGAAAAAAATTAAAAGAAAAAAATTGGAGCTTGTTTTGAGAAACCAAATTATTATAAATGCATTAATTCCTAACAAATCATTTTTTGAAAATGCTGTGACCTTTATTAAAAATCTATTTTTTAGACCAGATTTCACCAAGAAAAAAGTCCGTCATCAGTATTAGGCACTGCAAGTTGCATTATTCAAGTATGAACATTAACATATCACAGACCACATATCCTAAACTGGGTTGGTAATTTTTTATTTATTGACTGTCTTTATTAATAAAAACACACAGCGCCGTTGTGAACTCTTCATAACATTTAAATTACCCAACTGCAAACATAATATCATTATTACATCTGTTCACATCCACTGCTGGGGCTCACTGATGGTACATTTTTGTTAGTGGTGAATGAAAAAAGATATTGTAAGTTATGGCTGTTGTAAAACAGCATTCTGTTTGTTTGTTGTTTTTTTTTCACTCAATGAGTATTTTTAATTTCTGAGTATAACATAGACTGAACCGTTTAAATAGAATTATTTATTCTTTGCATAATTGCCTACACTTCATCTGCACCCATTTCAATCTGGTTATTTGTCTCCTGTGTTACATTTTGTGAATCTCTTTCTTCACTTTCTTTTTCTTCTCTTTCACTTGTGTCTTCAGGCTGCTCCTCAGAATCTGTGTTTTTTGTCCGTGGTATGTCTCTGGTTGCATTGTCATCCTCGGACAGAACAGCACTCAAAGAATTTGCTGTATCCACCATCTATAGAATTAATCGTTAATCAGTACATGATGA
The DNA here is from genome assembly GCA_031308135.1 of Acheta domesticus. Taxonomy (NCBI): domain Eukaryota; kingdom Metazoa; phylum Arthropoda; class Insecta; order Orthoptera; family Gryllidae; genus Acheta; species Acheta domesticus. Next base: position 23,941,819 of record JAHLJT010009355.1, on the reverse strand, counting down.
TATGTGTTTAAAATGTAAAATAATAGCACATTCCAGATTCAGTTAGCTATATAAGAGCATATATTTCAGATAAAAATAGCAATAAATAAGAAAGGATGGTTGTGTGAAAGGCTGAATTATGTGTTGTTAAAACACACACAAATGACTTTTGAGAATGCGTTCAAGTCAAAACAACCTTTCAAATGCATTAAAAGGAAGATGAACCAATACATCCTATTTTTAGAACATTTTACATGACATTATTTAAAGATCTAATTTTTAAGAATTTTGAATTTTCCAACACCAGTTATAGTTATTTGATTGATGAGTTTGTGGATTTCTTGCAATTTTTTGAATTGTATTAGGAAGTGTTTTTAGCTTACTGAATTGATATTATAATATCTTAATTCTCAGATATTGCAATTTCTTTAACAAAAAATAAATACACTAGGTGGTGTTCAGTTATTAGGCCACATGAAATTTTAAAAAATGTACTAATTTCAGAAATGGGAGACTAAATGTTCTTAACCTTTGCGCTCCCTAATTCTTCATGCCCTGCATCAGCTCTTACAATGGGAAGTCTAGCAACAGGAATCTCTAAATGTAGATGTTTTCAAAAGGATTCTCACCTCTTGGCTCTGACCTTTCTGGCTCTGGGCTAGATCAGTAAATCGTTTGAGTTGCATGATGGCTTTTTCTCGAGCTCCCATGGAATGAAGAAAGATGGAGAAGTTTAGGGGTATCGATGCATTAGTTGGGGAAAGTTTTGAAGCTTGTTGAAATGCTTGGTTAGCATTATCTTGATCCCCTAGATGTTTAAGAGTCACTAAGGAAGAAAATAAATATAAATTGTCAACAATTATTGTGAATATTTTCAATATTAATATTAATGTTAATATTTAAAATTTTTTATGAACTTACATGCCAGGAGCATGAATGAATTTCCTGAATTAGGTTGCAGATTAATAGATGTTGACAAGAAATGAAAAGCAGAAGCATATTGTTGTGTAGCCAGATGTACTAGTCCAAGATTATATAGAATCTTCCAATCTGTTGGGGCCAAGTAGTTAGCTCTCTTTAGTGAACTGATGGCCTGAGAACAGGGAAGAATTTTGCAGTTAACTGGTAATATTTAGTTTTATGCAATGTTCATGCTTTATTTGATAGTATCGCATATGTATTACACCTTCCTATGATGATAAATTTGATCGATTACTTTAAGAAAGATAGGAAGGGTTATTGAAGAGTACCTGTATAGGAATTAGATTGGTTCATTTCTATTGTGAAAGAAGGTAAAGGGAACATAAATTTTCTTGTAGATTTAGTGATGATTTAGAAATATCATTAATTGACAATTATAAATCTTAGAAAAGTCAACATCATGCATTAGGTCTATGAACTTTTATTACAGATAGTTAATTAAGAAATATTTTTTCTTCAAGAGATATCTTAATTTACAAACTGCACCTGTTAAGCACCTGCACAGCTAAAGAGCCCTGGACTCTCTAGCTGTAGCTGAAAATATTGCGTAACTTATAATCAAGATATGACTAGAACATTTTCTGACAAATAAGTGTACAAATGGCAGCCTGTAGATTTTTCATATTTTCTTTCAAGTCTGAATTGTATATTCTACTTACAGCAACATATTTTTTCTTCTGAAAGAAGCATAAGCCAATATTGCTCCATAGTACTGCTGACTCTGGCTTATGATGAGATGCTAGTTTGTATTTTGACAATGCGACATCAAATTCTTGATGATTCTGTTTTTCATACATCATCACATTAATGACTACAGTTTGATTAATTTCTCTAATAGAATTTTAGAATATGAGAGAATAAAACATATTTTATTCACAAGTGAAAAGAAATTAGAAACAAAGGGAAGAAGAGTTTATTTAATTGGTGACCATTTCCACTCAAATGCCATGCACTTTTTTGTGCAAAATAATACAAGAAAGTTTGATTAAAATGTCTAGATATTGTCCTCAGTGACGCATCAAGATAATTATAATTTCACTTTTTAAAATTTTAAGAGATCAATGAAATAAACAGCAGTTAACATTGTGAATGTGAATGCAAAAATTTCTATAAATGAAAATTTCCATTAGTGCAAATTTTGAAAATCTTTAATAGGTGATTTAATTTATAATGTATAGTAATAAAAATTTTGTGAAAAATCCATTTCTGTCATACTCTATCAAAGATAAACTTTAGCAATGCAGGTCAAGAAAATAGGAATGTTCTGGCTCAATTGAGAAGAAAACAAACTTGTTTGTAAATAAAAAGGGAAAGTAATTTTTGCTTATAAACAAAGGGTAAAGTGATTTCCCAATACAAGCAAATTTGGAAAACGAGACTTCAGGGTTAATTTGTAATTTCGTATTTTGTTTATATACAAAATGTAATATTACGAATTCACGTATCTTAAAGTTTTGTATTGCACAAAACTTCTCTTGGGACTTCGGTATCAGTTGAAATATGGTACAGTGCATTTCAAAAAATGGTGCAGATCCATAATATGTTTGTGGAATTGTTTTGTAGGAGTGTGTATTTAAAACATTGAATGACAGAAAAGAAAATTTCACATATTAAAAGGCATAGAAAAGAGAAATTTACTTCCAGCTTCTGGTGTGACTAATGCACTGGAGAAGGCATGTAGTGATTGTATGTTTGAGTCCCAAAAACCACTAAAATTAAAATTCAATTATGATGCATTATATTATCAAAAAATTGGCAATCATTTTCTGAAATTATTAATTTAGAAAAATATTTAATTGAAACCTATAGCCAGTTCCAATGAAATTATCTTTTTAGCAAGAATTCCAAAATACCACAAATTAAATACATATTCAGTGGTTTTTTGCAAAATACAGACGATAAAATTTAAAAAAGAAAACATTGAAAATTTTGGAAGTTAATTGAAAAGATTAGTCGCAATCTTTCAACTTGAGCCTCAACAGAGGAAACTGAAAATGGTAAATGAAATAGTAAGGTGTATGTTCTATATTGTGACTAATTATTTATACCTGCATCATAGAGCCAGCAGCTAGTAAAGCTTTTGTGTAGGTTGGATCATGAGCTAAAGCAGAACCTAGCTTTTCAAATGCTTGCTGGAATAGGTTTGCCCTGATGTATAATAATCCTAAACAAGTCGCTATTTCTGCACTATCAGGAAACTGCCTTAAAAAGAACAGTAAAATATATAATATGTATGCTAAGATCAAGATATGTTATTTTATCAAATATTTGTATTGGACAATGTGCAAAAAACTTACTCTGATGCTATGGTGTAAACATGTAATGCTCCTTGAATATCATTTTGTAGAAGACATATTTTAGCCAGAGCTGTGTATGAACATTCTTGACTGCTTAACTGAATAGCCTTTGAAATGTAACCTTTAGCCTTTTCAAGTTCAGTGAGATGCATTAAACACATTCCTGTAAGAAATATGGTCATTAATAAGAATTTTCTTGTATTTTATTTATATCTATATGTTGGTGATAATTTTATTCCTGGAATAACTACAGGAGAGCCTATACAGTGCTTAAACTGAAAAATATAAACTCTACTAATGAACATTTTTCTAAGAAATAACATTCACACAAAACATTTTTATGCTTACTGAGTATTACCAAATTAAAAAGTAGTAATTGTATCCCGTGTTACTTTGTTGCCATGAAAATGAGCAGGATTTGGAGCAGTGGTTGAACTTTGCATTTTTTGTCAGGATTGGTAAAAGGGAGTGCAAAGTGTAGGTCATTCAATTAAGGTCTTGTGATAAAACACATCACAAAGATACTCAAAGTTTTGAATAATATAAATAATTTAAATGAATATTAGAAGTTTATATAAAAATATGAAAAGGCCACGAACAAATCTCCACATTACTCGAGTATTAGTTTGATGTTAGGTGCCCAATGAGATAGCTGAAAAACTAGCATGAACAGAGATGGTAAGATGTAAAAGATGGTAAATTGTAAAGAAGAATTTGAGTCTTGTGACCACAGTATCTACTTCTATGTACTGTACTGTACCCTTAACTTGTAAAAAAACACAATTCAATTCAATAATAAACAGAATGAACACCATATTTGACAACACTTGCAAGTATTTTAAGTTCGAATTTCCAAAATACCCACAACAGATGTGTGTTGAAAAGCTTGTTGTTTAAAGTTGAAAAGTTTAACATGTACCCTACAGTACAGCACAACCTAGCAAAGAAATCTCTATGCATTATTGGAGTTAAAGCAGCACTTGCCTTGTAAGTATTAAACCACTAACTTTTTCTCTGAATAATAACTCTTTTTCAGCACAGAACTTTTTAAAAAATCCCTTTGGAAAGGAATTGCATATTTTCAGATTGAAAACATATCAATAGGAAACTGTTCTACACCTTTTTTTACCTAAATTGTGATATATTTCCCAGTCAGGCTTTTGAGGCACCCTTTCTGCTTCTAAGTAAGCTTCCATAGCTAATCGATGTCTTCCAAGAAGAAAGCTGAAACATTTAGTTGTTATTTGTCACAGTATTTTCCCGATACATCTCATTATCACAAAATAATGGAATTAAATTTATTTTGTGTATACAGTGGTTGCTGTGGATTGTTAACGTTATTAGTTGTATGAAGAGCCGGGCAAACTAATCTTCTTGATGTTCAGAATTCATTTTGTTATCAATTACTTTTTGTTTTTGAGACATCTCAATTACATAGAATTTTGAAATCTCAAGGGTTGTGAAAGATCGAGCTGATTTTCACTGCCCCCACGCACAGCATCACAGATGCTCATGGGAAATGACTGTGAAGGAACAGTGTATATTTACCTGGGTCTTTCCACTGACATATTACAGAAAAAAGTCCAACAATTAACTGTGGTTTTTTTTGTGTGTGCGTGTGTGTATTCTGTAAAATGATTGCCTAAATAAATTTTCTATTCTTGAGGTGTGTACGAATGGATGCATCTCCATAGCATATTTGATATTGCTTAATTGGTTACTGTCATTGTACCATTCTGTGAACTTGTGTTCACAAAAGTTGAATGTGGAGTGAATCGCATTGCAATTTTAGCCTGTTAATAGGTGTTGCTGTAAAATGAAGATAAAAGAAACTAGAAATATATTTAAAACATTTAATATTGCATTTAACATCAAGTGAGTTGATCTACAAATAAGCATTGCCATTGGATTTATTGCATTTGCTCTCTATCTACTGGAAATGCTTATTTCTTTTTGTGTTCCATTAATATTTAGAAAACATTTCATCATATACTTTCCAAATATTTGCCATTTCTCAAAAACAAAATACTTTCCGAGGATATTATGCATGCCAGAATAAATTTCAGAATACAAAAGAGGATAAATATGGTATCGTAATTACAAATAAGGCTAGGCACATACAACAGAGCACTTAGATTTTTGTAGTACCAAATTGATGCAAATGGTGGGCCTTGGTTAAATTTCATCCCATCATTTCAATCCAGTGTGTGAAGTTCATGAGAAGAATGGCAATTTAGTGTGTAGGTGATTATTTTGCCTGATACTTACAGTGAACGGGCAACTTGCTTCATATTGTCAACACTTTTAGGATTGAGAGAGTGACATGTCTGGAAATATTCAAGAGATTCTTGAATTTTACCTTCATGCCTTAATATAAGCCCCTACAAAAAATTTACAGAACTGAAATAGGTGCTACATTTTGTTTATGCTTCAAGCTTTTGAAGTCGTAGAAGATACTTTCAACTTACCATCACATAATTTGCATATTCACTCATCCCTTTACTTTTATCTAGGTCTTCTTGAATAAGGATTTTGCAAACACCTAATTCTTTTCGAGCATAATGCAAATGAATAAGCCAATTCCGGTTTCCAAGCACAGGACATTCTGGCACTGGAACATCAAATCTAGTATTGAATCTAACTTGAAAACTTGGATTAATGAAATATGAAAATACTTCACAATTTGAAGTTTTTCTGGATTGCAGGGAAGCCAGAGAATTAAAAAAGAAAATGCTTTCTCAATCATTTTGACAAAATTTCATGGCATAAATTAGGCAACATCCTAGGCTGATAGCAGTTTAGGGAAAAGTCTCATTTCAATTTTGTATGTCCAAGTACCAGGATATAAAATAAAACCTGTAAACACTAATGAATTGGATTTAAGCTTCTAAGAACTTAAGTCCCCCACAATTTTGAAGTTAAACTTTTTTGTACTTTATAATAAAACATTTTACCTGAAATTATTTATTATAATTATTTCATTTTTAATACAAAATTATTAATTTCTAGTAAGTAGATTATTTTATTTTTTATGTTTAAATATCAATGCCTCGCAACTTTGCACTATAATTTTGTACCCCCTGACTAGACTTCTTCGTTTGGTAATACAACCTGCACATTGTGGCCAGAACTGATTTGCAGCAATATTCAATGTGTAAAGGAAAATCATTCTTTGTATGGATTAATTCTTTCACTTTTAATATTAAAGACAAAACAGTGAAATTATTTAAATTAAACGGCTGAAATGTGGGTTCCTAAGTTGACTCGAATATCATTTATTTTATTTTAGATATTTTATCAAAAATACCTTTCTTTGCTCTGGAAAGAACGGCGGGTACAGAAGGATTCGAGGCATACGGTGTATGGGGTATGCCAACACAGTGTCTTCCGTTGGCAACCACATTGTTAATATCTGCAGCATTCATCTCGAAACAATCTGCAATTGTTTTCTAATGTTGAGGTACGAGAATTATAGACGTAAAAGGAAGATGAAAATATCAATAAGGCGTTTCAGACACGTGCCTAGTTACCATGACAACGGACGCTATATATGTACACAAAGCTTGTCCCATAAATTGTGTCGCCGGTTCTTGGATGATATACATGGGATTATAACATTCTCGAGGATGATTTTTTTTAAAAGAGGAGAAAGTTGATAAAGTGTTAGGAACGTTCTCTCATCGATTATAATGTGAATATATTTTTCAGACATTAAATTTTTACGTTTGAATATGCCCCCTTATTTGCGTGTCCACCAATCGTTGAAGCATAGGATCAAAGACCAAGGAGGTTTTTTCTTTTATCATTTCTCTATGGTGGGATTGTTCAATGATTGTTCCCGGGAAGCAATTTATTTACATCAATATGTCTTTGCATTCTACAGACTATAGATGATATGTAAACCAACCGAAGTCTACGATGTATTCTCTACTACACCAAAAGCAATTATCGAATGCCGGTAGCGCCAAAGAGTAAATATAGGTGGGTAACAGTTCCAGAGGATACGTATTCAAGGATAGACGACTGCAGTGCTCCTAGTGGAACCACTGGTATATGACTGAATATGCCAGACTTTGACACTGGTCACCACTGGTCATTAATTTGTCAAATGTGGTGTAGTGGTTAATCAGTGTTTGTTATGTTCACTGTATCCTGCTTAGAGTAGCTCTATTTAAAATGTTTACATGTCTTTAATAATACTGGCTGTATTGCCAGGTCGCATGTATGATTTGGCCGACGTCAATCTTAATAGGTCAGTCAGACGATAAGGACAAATCTGTGAAACTTCAACCTTGACTTAATCATGGGCGCCTTAACAAGTAGGCAACATGCAGGAGTTGAAGAAGTTGATATTGTATCCAATCATGCGTACAAATACCCTCCCAGATCAGGTCAGTCCGTCTTCCAGTTCGTGAAGGTGCATCATTCAAGAGGAAACGCTTGTTCTTTATGGATTAATGCCTTGTCATTTTCCCCATTTTGTACTGTCCCAGTTTCGTTTTGTGTATTTATTAACTTATAGTATGACAGTAGAAAAAGTAGTAGTTTTAATAACAGAATGTAATGTTTAATTTATGAACATATATTCACAAATATTTGTGCTGTTCTTGCAGGGAATTATTTTGGAAGCCATTTCATTATGGGAGGAGAACGCTTTGACACTCCTCAGCCAGAAGCTTATTTGTTTGGAGAAAACGCTGATTTAAATTTCTTGGGTAGCCGACCAACTCCTGTAAGTCTTTTCTATATAGTAATTATTCTCTTCATTTATATGCTTAGTTTTCAAATTTATTATTTTTTTCTTTCAGTTTCCATATCCTCCTCCACAAGCCAATGAACCAACAAAGACCCTGAAAAGCCTTGTAAATATTCGTAAAGAGTCTTTGAGGTTTGTTAGATCTCCTGAAAGTCTGAGCAAAACTGAAGATGGAGATATTGAGGAGACAAAAAGTACTCAATTCAATATTGAGTTTACTTTTGATTGTGATGCACGATGTGCAATTACTATATACTACTTTTGTACAGAAGATTTTTCTCCAAGTGGTGTCACGTAAGAAATTTGTTTCATTCCTCTTGAGGAAATTGTGGAATATGTGTTGGTGCACAATAATTGAAAAAAGTTGTATTTAAATATCTTAGGTATACACCTCGGGATCCAACCATGAACTCTGAAACATTTCACTATAAGCGAGGTGCCAATCAGCAGTTTTCTCAAGTGACTCACGTGTTTGATCCAAGTCGTTACTCGGATGATGAACTAGCATACAATCCTGATCGAGATATCATTCCAGTGGCAATTCATTGTGTAGCTGAAGAAGGGATTGAAGAACCACGCCAGTCGCATACAACTATTGCTGTGGTGGACCATCATGGTGATGGTACATATGCTCTCCGAGCTTTGAAGCAGAAACTTTTTGTTGATGGTCTATGCTACTTACTACAGGAAATTTATGGCATTGAAAACAAGAACAATGACAATTCCAAAGCTGCAAATGATGAAGAGACTGAAGACAATGGATCTGAATGTGTTATTTGTATGTGTGATGTTAGAGACACGTTGATATTGCCTTGTAGACATCTTTGCCTGTGCAATTCTTGTGCAGATTCATTGCGCTACCAGGTACATAAAATATGAAATTGTAATTGATTTACACTGTCTTCAATGTTTTATTTTGAATATGTTAAAATATTTTAGGCCAACAATTGCCCGATTTGTCGAGCACCATTTCGAGCTTTGCTACAGATTAGAGCTCTGCAGAAAACATTAGCACTTCCGCAAGTTTCTTTACCACCACCTGAGGTAGGTTGCATAATGAACTCAAATAACAAAACAGATTCTTGCTTTTTTGTTCCTTCATTACATATTGCATTAATATAATGTGGGCTGATCCCAGGTTTATGGTGCACCTTAGCCTAAGCTTCCTTGATTACTGTGCCTTGACGTGATTCGATTCTCTTTCAGTTGATGCACAGGAATGTTACAATTCACCAGAGAGGAATCGTTTATATTATTTTGATAAATATTTTAACGAACACTTATGTATCAATTGCCAATATTATACTGATTTTACAATTTATAACATTAAAGATGTTTTTAAATCAGAGAGTAGAATTAGTAGGTGAGTTACTTTTTTAAATGTCTATTTATTTACAATTTCCTTTAAAAGAAATTCTCTTGAAAGTAAGTGTTCCCTTTAAAATAAATTCTCTTAATATAAGGGAACATACAACAGCATGAGTGCCAAAACGCCAGCTGAGGCGAACCAGGTCTCGAGAGCGAGAATCGTAAGGCCCTCGTGAACAAAGTATATTGGATCCATCGGGTAGCGACGTGCAATAGCATGTCGCGGACCACTTGGGGTCAAAATGCTTTGGTTAAAAAATTGCATTGGCAATAAAATTATGTTAGTTATAAAGTTACATTTTGAGCAGGAAAAATATGAATAGTTCATTGATTAAAAAGAATTTTTTAAAACTATTGTTCAAATGTACAGCGTAAATGATTAATCATTTCTATCAATTTTTCACGACACAAGAATCAGAAGTGATTGATACATACAGTAGTGTTAAGGAGGCTGTTACAGCACAAGGCGGCCAGGCTCAGGTGCACTGTAAACCCGGGATTAACCCATAATGTGGTTTAGAATTGTATTTATTTATTATACGGCAGCAGCAAAGCTGATATGCGTACATGTACTATTACACAGCACTTCACATCATAAATCATAATACACAGTTTATCAGTTTATAATGTCACTTAGTGAACATCAGGACACATCAATTCCTTGGTTGGCTTTGTCTAGTTATTACCATTTCTTGCGGACATATGACTTTTTGGTAAGGCGTTCCAGGCATTTACAATTCTATTGGCAATAAATTGTGCACGAAGGTTGGTCTGCACTCTCTCTTTCTGCAATCTGCTTTTATGTCCTCGAAGTCTATCATCTACCTGTCTAATGATAATTTCCTCAAATTCTTGTACGTTATACTCTCCTTTAAGAATCTGGTAGGTCTCAATGAGGTTGCTTCTTTCTCTTCTGCGCGCCAGTGTTGCGAGTCCAAATTTTTGACACCTTTCATTGTAGTCCACGTTCTGCAGACCCTGTGGCAGTTTAGTTATCTTTCACTGCAATTTCTCCAAATGCTGAATGTCCTTTTTGTAATATGGTGCCCATACAAGATTGGCATATTCCAAAATTGGCCTCACCTAGGTCGTATAGGCCTGTCTAACAAGTGGCACAGTTAAGTCAAGAAATGCCTTCTGAATCAGGTAAGCAGTGGCATTAGCCTTTCTGGGGATGGCAGCAACTTGTTTCTCCCACTTGAGATCCTGTGACATGATCACCCCTAGGTCCACCTGTGATTCGGTTTGCTCAACCATCTTATGCTGGATATAGTATGGATTTTTAGGGTTTTTCCTTCCAAGATGGAGGACTCTACATTTTGAACTATTTAGGGGGAGCAACCATTTCCGAGACCATGCCTCTGCTTGCACCAAATCTTCTTGTAAATCATTGTAAGAAGTAAGCGGATTTCCGAAGATCTTCGTATCATATGCAAAGCAGTTCCAGTTTGATCTTATATATGAGCCAAGATCGCTGGTGTGTAAGATGAACAGTATAGGGCCCAACACCGATCCCTGTGGGACTCCGCTGGTAACTGGTTTTGGGGCAGACAGCACATCCCCAATTCTAACACGGAAGGATCTCCCTATCAAGTATTCTCTCAACTACACTAGTAGCTTACCTCTAATACCCAATGTTGACAACTTCCACTGCAAGAGTTCATGAGGAACCTTATCAAAAGCTTTGGCGTAGTCAAGGTAAATTACATCTATAGGGTTGCCTGCGTCCAAGGACTTGTCCAGTGGTCAAGTGAGCTTAGCAAGTTAGTCGTAGTGGATCTACGATTCATAAATCCATGTTGTTGGCTGGGTATTATGCCCTTTCTTACTGTTTAGTCTCGGATCCTGTTGACAATGACTCGCTCCATGACTTTTCCCACTGCACTAGTCAGGCTAATCAGTCTGTAGTTTTTGGTTTGTAGTTTGTCTATTTCCTGAAATATAATTCCCATTTGTAAATGAACGTTAACTTTTTGGAATTGTTTGTTTTGTGATTGCTGAAAGTGAGAAAATAGATGATGGGAGAATATAGGGTTGAAGTAGAGAACAGAAAATCCTTAGGGAAGGAGGGGTGGGGTCCTTAAGCTCTCCTAAAATTGTGAAGAGCGCTCTGAAATAAATTAATAAAACTTATATAACTGTGACTCCTTTTTGTGTTGTACAAGTTTGAGGTGTCTCCAAGGAAAGACCACAACCTCTTGTACTTGTTTGTACTCTTGCAAACCATGATGCCTTTCACAGAGAACACGTGTTTGTATGGCCCCTTTCTTTTACTCTTTCAACGAAACAATCGCACAACTCCTTTTGTTTGACCCACCTCTCAGAACATGTAAATCCTGTAGCAATTAGCATGGTTCCCAACCACTTTTTTTGGTCCAATACAAAAAAAAACACAATTAGTTTCACCATTGTATCACAAACACCCAATTGTCAAAAACACAAATCACAAAGAATCAGAAAAGTGCAAGAAATGTAATTGTTGGTCAGAAACAAAACTACTCTGTCAAAAAAATAGAAATTATAACTACACAATTTTTGCTTCAACATGCAGAAAAATAATGCACTCCGACAAGGTTCTTGAAATTGAAACAACATAATGTAGAAAGTGACCAATCATCAAGCATTAAAAATATTTCTGTAGTTTAATTTTTATAATTTGTTTAGATAGTCCCTATGTGGATTCCCCCATTTGAGCAGCACAAACTGTCACTTTAGATAACTTTGCCAAGTTATAACATGTTCTTAAGAACTATTTCTAATAGAACTTTTTTTTAAAGGAGGGTAGTTTATTGCAGATGCAAAGCAAAAGCATATTGCACAGAGGGGTTGTGTGTAGTGTATGTTGTTGTTTTTGCCTCTCTCTCAAGGATGTGATGTCCCTCTGTTCAGTTTTTGTTGTTCAGTGCAAGTCCTGGAAATAAATAACTGTGCTGTATAAAATTCCTTCTTTTATTCTTTTGTACAAATTTCCAGGGAAGTTGTGAAAATATCCCAGCAGGATATGAACCAGTGTCACTCATAGAAGCTCTGAATGGTCCTTGTCCTCTAAGGGCTGCTCCGACTGCCCCTCCTTTGGACGTGGCTGAGACGCCTGATCAAGAAGTGGCTGCTGTTCAAGCAGCAGAAGTTCTTAATAGAGCAAATGTTGAAAGAACTGGATCAGGTGCTACGAAGACTCCAGGTAGTCCTGAAGAGTCGGATTCCAAGAGTCCACGGGGTAACGGAGCTGCTTGTCACACTCCTGAGGTAAGTCGGTATTGTGAAAATGTTTACAGTGTTGTTAAATAACATGTACTTTCATGGTTTGAGTTCTGCAATCCTATACACTCTTCATTTAAACAATGATATTTTTATATTCTTTATTCTATAATGTTCCAAATTTATTTTTAAATTGACATTTCAATTGTATTCATTAAACAATTTGAGTAATTTAGTACAAGATGAATCTGTTTAGGTAACTGGGATGGAGGTCAGTGCACCTTAAAATAGATTGTATCTGAAAATGTATTTTAATCTTTGTTCTTTTACTTGTGGGATTAATGTGCTTCCACCGAATCATCCAGTTTGAAACAAATCTATTTTTACTTTGAACAAAGTCTTATTACTAGCACCTGGATAATTATGTAATATATTTTCCTAAGGTAAGTCTATCAAGTCGAATCAACGATATATTAAAGTTTCACATCAGTTTGTGCCCAAAAATGTGGAATTTTAGAACATCTATTTACATGTTTTACCTGAAAGAACTTATATTTACATATTTTACACAAAATAACATATTTTTACATATTACTGAATTTTTCCATTATCCTACGCTTTTTAAAATTTAATTCTTTAGATTTCCTGTATGTTTTTGATAAGGAATCACTCAGACAACTGTTCAGCATTGTCAGACATTTTTTCTGTAGCCTCCTTTCTAAAATACTGCTATTGCTTCATGAAATGAGTGCATCCGTAAATGCCGAAAGTATTGTAAGTAAAAGGGGGAGGTGACGCTACAATCCATAGCGTCTGTTGTGGTAGTTTTCAGCGTGAGTGTCACAGAGAACAGAAACGAAGTTTGGTTTGTGAAAATAATATGTTCAGCAGACGATATTGTACATCTGCTTCACATAGAGAGGTTTCCTTTGACCTTGATACCCTTCTCCAGAAACTATATGCACCAGCTGAGGAAGGGCCATTGACATTTTTCTTTCCCTTCGATTTTTATATGCGACCCTCTACTGTTGTTCGTAAATTATCTCCTTGGACCGAAAATCTGACATAAAATCACATTGTGGAACTGCTGTGCAAGGAAATTATTTTGGGAATGTTTGATAGGTTTAAGAATGTATAAAAGTGTAAGTCTTAATTTGTTAACTTATGAAGTGTTACCCAAATGGAACCATCAAACTATTACAAAACTGTTTAACAATATAATGAGATTTTTGTGCCCTAATAAAGTTAAATATAAAGTGTCCCTTTAGGTACTGATGCAGCTCTGTACTTGTGCAAGGCAGCAGACTGCTGCCTTATTGCTTCCAAAATTACTACTTCTAACCTATCTTGTGGAAGCATTGTGTTGCAGAACTGTTTAGATCTCAGGTTGATTAAGTTGACACATTGATTTCCAATACATAAAGTAATAACGAGATGAGGCACTTGGATCAATGCTATGAGCTACAACGCGCTCTCTCTCTCAACATTTTGATATTGTAATACAAGTTATACATCTATTTGATTCTGAAGCTGCAGCATCCTAGGCGTAATAAAGCAATTGTTTGATACTCAAAAGCTGAACAATTGTATTGCCCCATTTTTCAGTAAGCACTACAATTAAATTTTTGGAGACATCTTTCCTGAATTACTCTGTCAGCTTTGAAAATACCCAGTCAGTAGTTGCTTCTTTAAAAACTGTTCATTTATCATTTGAGGATCGATAGGGAATCTAGTGAAGAAAAAGAGGTCTTCAGTTCTGAAGAAAAACCTAGGATTGAAACAATTTGTGCTATTAGTGCAGAGCTATAAGAGGACAGTTCCATTACACTGGTTATTGACTATTCATCAGAGGATCTGTGCAAGTTTAAATACACATTAGTTACTTCATGCGATGGGGAATATTCTCTTAGTCAGTACAAGGTCCTCTTATAAGATAATAGGAAAAGTTTCATTGCTGAAAATTCGAAACAAATATTTGTTTCTTATTGTTACGGAGGTTGTTGTGAAAAATAGGATTATGAGAAGTATAACGTTTAATTCTGGTCTATGTTAAGTCTACAGAACAATATATACTTAAATAAAGGTATTTTAATAAAAAATAATTGATATAATTATACTTAATGTTACATGTTTCATACTTTCGAGTACTTATTTCTGTATATTGTAATACATATGTGTACATATTTTCCCAAATTTTAGTATGTAATTATCCAAGTCCTACTTATTACATACTTTAGTTTTCTAGAGAATAGGATTGGTGAAACCTTGTAGACCAATGTTATGTATAAAGTTTCCGGTAAAAGTATGATGGTCATTTCAGTTCCATTCAAAATTCTTTATTTTATGTGTAAATGGATTGTATATCATTGTGAAAAAGTGATTATATATTACAAATGTATACTTGGTAGTTGTGTGTTGTATGGCTTGCACCAGTTTTTCTTTTGTCATTTAATGCCTCTTTATCCCATTTGAGACTACTAATCTCTCGATATTATTCTGGTGTCTACAGGTAGGTAAGAAAGTATTGCTCTTTTTGGGAACCTCTGCTTTAGACCAAATACCATGTTCAATGGAGCTCTATAGAGTTACTCAGAAAAGGTTTTGATATACCCCAAAAAAACTCCAACAGTAAATTTGAAATAAACTTCTATGGTTTTATAATGATACATGTAGGGCAAACCAAGCAAAACATGTTAGAAACCATCTGGCTGCAATTGATCTTGGCATAACTCATGCCATAAAAACTTTTCGTCCTGGAAGATTGTGTCTGTTCAATACATTTTTATAGGCTTCTCAAGGACCTAGCTTATTGTTGCCAGAATGAGTGACCTCCACCTAAAATAAAGGCATTTCCTCCTGTCCTTTTGGTAGGAGATTGATTTTTCTTTGTTTACACAAGATTGGCATTCCAATTTTACCATTGGGAAATTCTTCTAATTCACATACTGATTGTTGCGACATTGGTGAGCATAGGCATAATCAGTGGTGTTGTAATAGCCCTTTAACTGAAAAATAAAATCTTGAAGTACCACTCTTGTACTTGTTATTGATGTAAAACACCTTCATTTCATCAATTAATGTAAAATTAATTCATGACAGTCAAACTTCGGTTATATTCAGTTAAGATAGACTCCTAGTGTCAATGCTCTTCTGTCAGCCTAAAATGGACAAGAAGAACTAGGTGTTATTCTGGAATAAATTTTTCAATGAACTTTGTTATTTTTAAACTGATTTTACAAGTTTGGAAGCAAATGTATGTGTGTGTCATCATCATTCACTACAATAATTAATCGAAAAATAATTCATGCTAATTTTAAATAATTGAATGTATCCTGGAAACCCTTATAATGATTTCTTTTTACATTGATCTCATAATTTTACAAAGCTAAAATACTTCTGTCATTTTTTATTCCACTTTCAAAAATGTTTACATTTACTGTCCTGAAATTTTCTCATTTAAATTCTTATTAATTAGTTGTTTCAAAACATTATTTAATAGCAGCACAGTACATGTTTCCTTTTCCAATAAATTATTTTATGACGGAAAAGATGGAACTTGGCTTTAAAAATTTATCAGATGTATGTAACTTGCTACATGGGAAAGGATGGGAGTCTCATAAAATAATTTATCTTCTTAAATGCATAAAACACAGTACAATACTCATATACACCAAATCATTTTATTAGGTTGTATTTAGGTATTAGTAGTTCTTGGATGTAAACCATCAAGTTTTGTACAGTACTTTGCTTTCTTTCTTCCCTATCCTGTCTTGTCTTCAGGTTTATCAGCAACTCAACTTTTTTAGACTATTTTCATACTTCCCTCACTTTTTTCTGCCAGGTCTCATTATTCCCACTTTTTTACCAAAATTTAATTATTTCTTAAATTATTAATTACATTTTTATATCATAGTCTTGTAAGTATAATTATTATTTAAAATCTGAGTAGGAACATTGAGAAAAATAGACAACACAGCTTGAAACTATAGTGGGGAAACTACCGTAGTTATGTTGTTCAGAAAGAAAGACAGGACAAGGTATCAGGCTCATGTGCTTGGAGACTATGTAGGCGTGAAAAGAAAGGTATGGGAAGTGCCTTTTTTAAATGAGCACAGTCAATGGCAGGGGACATTATGGAAGGAGTAATATATGCCTGATGACCTGTAAATGCTGTCACTGTAGAAGAAATTGTCAATCATCATTTTGCTTGACAATTTATTACGTATTTCATCAAATATAAGATGAAAACATTCAAATTTCCTTTTAAAGTTATCCAATAAATCTTGTTAGGTTCATGTAATTTAGAGATTGCTGAATTTGAAGTAACTGCTTGGTAATTTTGGATTTAATTTAACAATGTAAAGTTTGACGTCTTTGACAATGTGAAAAATGATCCTTTTGAGTTTTTGTTATCGAGATGAATTTGGTTGCCATATTTTATTAATTCAGAATACTACTATCACTTTCAGAAATTAAATGGTATTTACAATAGTTGTATTGACAAGTTATTTTGTTGTAGTATATATTCAGCAATACAACTTTTCACTCTGGGAGGTAACATTTTTGTTTTTATAATTGGTATTTTTAGAAAATTGTCAACTTTCAGGCAAACAATTTTTGAGGATTCCTGGCTTCAATATTGACTTGAATTTTTGTTACCGAAAGAAGGCTTTTTGTGGAATTTTAAGAAACCAGGTATATTTTGTAGAATAGGTTTGATTTTGTACCAATTACTAAATTTCAGAAAAAAATGGAGATAGCTGCATTTGAAACTAGTCACTTCATACGTGAACAATTATTTATATTTGTTTTTAATGTAACTTGGTATTGTTTGAGGTTCTTGTTAAGAATTGCTTGTCTTAAAAATTAAATAATTAATTTTTTCATAAATGCTGTAGAAAGTTTCATTTTTCCCCTTACTGTTTTTGGACAACAAACCTCACTATTTGACTATTCTTAAATTCATCAAATTGTGAGATGCCTTTTCTTTCCTTTTCTTTTTTCTTTTTTCCTTTGCTTTTCTTTCATTCTGTCCTCTTTTTTTCACTCTTTTTTTCTTTTCTGCTTTTTTTCATTCTTTCTGTTCTCTTTCCTCTATTTTCTTTCCCTTCTGTTTTTTATTTTATTTATTGCATTTTTATGTAGAAATATTCTTTAATGGACAATGTCATGAATCATCAAGCTTCAGTGGTTAATTAGATATGTATTTTTATGAGTAGTGTTCTGAATAATTCAATGGCGCCACTTTTTTCCAATAGATTTTGATACCATAGAATGAAATCTAACATTCAATTCCATGAAAAGTGGCATAATAGATTCTTTGTAAAATAATTGCAGCAAACTTCTGCATAGCTTGCATTAGCATTTGCAACATGATTTTCTGCTGGAAGAATATAGTGGAACCCCTATTAAATGATCACTGTCAGTTCTGGGGGAAAATGGATGTGCTGGAAGTGACAACTGAACATTGCTTAAGATTGAAATCAAAATAGTGAGGCACCTTCTTAGTAAATAAAGGAAATTTTACAAATTGAAACCCACTCTAAAACTGAAAAAGGCCTGCTGAAATTGCATGTCTCAAGGCTACTCAGAAGGCCGGCCCAACAAGAGGAGAGAGAAGATGTGTAGGCACGATTGACACAAGTCTAGTGAAAGGCGAGTTGCACAAGGGGCCCCAATTCTTGAATTTGAACAATGCTGTGCAATGACACAATTGCTGGCTGGAAAAGTGTGTCTGTTAGTAGTGTTAAGTTAATTTTTGAAACTTTGGAAATTTGCCAGACATAATTCTGGAAGTTTAGATTTTAATGTTAGATAGCTTAGATTTGAAAGGATCTAATGTGGAGTCATCTAGGTAGTGACAGTACATTAATGGGGATGTAAATACAGTGGTCTTATGGAGGTTAGAATTTGGAACCAAAAAGAGTAGTTTTTTGGAGGGGTTGGAGGGATCAAAGCAGTTTTGCTGTATTTACATTGTTGAAACATTCTGTTTGTCCTTTTTTCATGTAGTGTAAATTTGTAATGTGTATCTTTCTTTTGTATATTTAGAGGTATGTTTTTAAGTTGATAGTGCATTTCTTCATAGAACATTTTATGAAGATTAATTGTGTGGAAGATTAATTTGTGGAGTAAGAATATCACATAACATTCTGATTCTTCTGCTTTCTGGGTTTGTCCACTTATTAACTTTTACTATTCTTTAGTCTTATTTTAATTGACTTTCTCTTTTAAAAAACAAGAAACTAACATTCATGTTTGTAAAAGGTACTAAGGAGGATACAAAGATTTTATTGTAACATTTTTATTTTGACCTTCATACGATTATAAAAAATATCCATTCCACAAATAATAAATTAATATTGAAATTTATGTAGAAAATTCAGAGAAAATATTCTAAAAAATGAACAGATAAAAATACAATAGAACCTTATTATTAGAGACATACTTTTTGTTTCGTATAGGTCAGAAATCTCATAAATGGGAAATACTAATTTATATTCAGTACAGCTTCATTTAAGGTATATCTTTACTGTTCTTGGCTTGACATTTGTTAATAAGGATTTCTGATGTTAACACCAACTTCCTTTTGGAGTCATCATAATTGAAATATTAAAAAGTCTCTATTGTAACACTCCCTTCTAAGCAAATAGATGATTATTTGCCAGACTATCAAAGCCAAAAACACCACATTGGTGAAAAGCTCAATACAGTGCATTAAGACAGTGAGTCTTGTCACAAGTCATAAGACTTGTCTAACAACAGCTCACACTGTTTCTGCTAGCATAAATATAATCAAGATGGATGACTTCTTGACTGAGACCACATGCCTTAGCGTCTTTCATACAACTTACAGAAAATGGGAGCAGGTTTTCACTTTTCACATATGATTAGGCTTATTTCTGCAGATAAGAATTTATTCTTATGCAGCATCAGAGAAGAGAGTAAAATTTCGATATTTCTACTTTTGACTCTCTTCAGGGGAGGCTGGTCTTCTAGAACCAATATTCTATTAAAGGCCAAAAAGCCCTACACGTTGGATGAAAATGCCCTTAATTTTCACATTGACAGCTAAGTTGTATCTTATAAGTGAAATTCTCTTATAACAGGGTTCTATAGTATAAAATTATTTTTTTAAACTGTTTACAAGATCTTTACTTCATAATTTGTTTGTTCCTTGGAAATTGAAGTGTTCCATCTAATTACTAATGTAGTTAGACTAATATAGAGAGAACTCAGTAACTATTTAGATGTGAACAAAACTCTGTTATGAAATTATTGAGGAAAGTGTTTTTATCATTTTTTTTTTTAATACAGTCAAAACAACTTGCTTTATTAATTTATTTTTCAGAGGCAAACACTATGTCCAAAATTGGAAAGTGTTTTATTAATAAAGAAGTTGAAATACAAGAAAACATTAAAGAAAAATATTGAATTATTAGTTCCAATAATCAAATTGCATTACAGTCTGTTCAAAACGTGGAGAACCAATTCAGATGATATTATTAGAATCAGTTTTGTATTTTGTGGATCATTGGATATTACATATTTTCATGATATAAATTTAGAACATATAATTTCCCCACATTTCTATATAAAAGAGAAATTTAATTGTGTTCATTTCAAAAGCAGAAAAAATCTTTAAGGTACTTGTCTGTCTCAAAATAATGTCTTTTGTGCAAAAATTAGAATTTTTTTTTTCATTGTGTGCTCAGATGTGCATCGTGATGTGTACTTTCCAATGATTAATTCCATTTATTCCTGAGTATATTATTTTTTGGTTTATATGTACTTTTCCGAATGCATGTGCATGTGCCACTTCCCACTGCCATTTGCAGTTCAAGTGGCCATGATCACAAAAAAATAAAATAAAAATTAAGATTATTTCGTGAAAAATTTTTAAACCTAAACCTAAATTTGTTGTAGAAAATGCAAATTAGTAATAATAAATTACTCTTTTAATTGTTTTTGTTACCAGTGATTTTTAAAAGTTCTAATTAAAATCTCTGCAAAGTGCACACAAGTCCTTTATGAATCTTCAAATTTAGGTTCAGGTACTAAAGTATAATCCAAATAACAATCTTAAATAGAAATCATCAAAAAATGTTCATGAGTTATGTTGTTTCAAATACCCTGTTTTTGGAAAGAAAAACAGGCATATCAGATAAAATAATTAAAATAAATTTAAAAAATTTATTTGAGTTTGTTAAAGCCTAAACCAACTAGTTATCATGATTAAATTCATGATACCACAAATAAAAATTTTAAAACTTGGATAGACAAATATCTTAAATGATTTGTACATGACAGCTAATTCTGAATGTTAGTTCTTTGTTTATTTGGAGCATGAACAGTTACAGAGAGTTTTCTTGTAGTGTATATACCAGTGTGAATAGAGCACTTGTAACCTCTTGCACAGTGTTTTATAACTACTGTCATGTTTGAGTTTTCCAGCTTGCAGTACTGTATGACTTCTTTCATTGCATGAATAACATACCTGCATGTTTCAACAGTTTCGAATGTCTGTGCTGTTGGCGCGTGAGGAAGAAAATCACAAGGAGCAAACTAAATCTCCCTTATTAGTGAGACATGTGTCCCGTCCTGGGTCGCGTGATAAGAGTGCAGTCCTGCGGCCTCGAGACACGCTCCGTCTTGTCAATGAAACCTCTACTCATGAAGATGAGGTAAACAAATCACTAAAACAAATCTTGTTTTGGTATATTTAAACGCTTGGCTAGCAGTGAACTGTGAATGAGGGCCTTTGCAAATGCAAATCTTGAAATATTGTGTGTATACAGAAAGTGCCATTTGGTATGGTTGTTTTTGTATGACACAATTCACATAAATGAAATTAAATTTCATTGTTTCGTGTATCCAATTATGTATCAAAAATGAGGAATTGTAAATTGAGAATTTTGTTCATATTGAGAGGTGAATGTTGTTTTCTAATTTTTGTGTTACTACAACTAGGTATTAATGTGCTGCAATACCATTTTTAGAGTCAAACTAATAGAAAATGTTCAGTGTTTCTCAATTACTCATACACACTTTTAATATATAATATATTTTGTGTGTGTATATTTACATAGATGTAATATTCCAGAATTGAAGATGGACAATCATTTCAAAATTAATTTATTTTATTTAAAATAGTTAAATTGTTGATAAAATGAATGTTTAGCTCATGCAAATTATTTATACTTAAAAAAATTTCATTACCTTTTATACCACTTTATATTCCTCCTGTATTTATTCCGAAGGTAACTTGGTCATGTGTATTCCAGTACTGGTATTAAATGACATGTATTGTAAAACACTTTTAATGTGATGTGGTTTTCAAAGAGAAAGAAATTTCTTCTGTTATGTCAAAGCTTATAGTAAACTTTGAGAAAGTGAAGTTGGATAAGTTTCTTGTAATAAACACTGTTTCATTTCCTAGAATTGTCCTGACTGGTTGTGTGATGAAAATTATTTTTGTTTATTATTGTGCATATATGTTCACTAGCATTAATGCTACACTCTATTGCCAGTAGAATTGAACCTCCAAAATTATGTTTGAAATGTGAAATATTCTGTTAAAAGGTAATGGAAACAGTACTTGCCAATACTGAACAGTTGTGAATAAATTGTATTCTATTCGTGTTTTAATTTAAATACACCAAAACATTTCACAATAATCATATAATATCTTGCCCAGGTTGATAGAAAGATTTCAACGCATTCAAAAGGTCTTCAAATAATAGAATAGTATATATTTCGAGAACTCTGAAAATTATATTTTATAAATAATTTAAGCTTCTGTTTTGAATACCTACAGGCAACAGCCAATGAAATATAAATAGTTGTTGTGATTTTTTTTAATGTGTGCAATGCTTGTTTAATGCAGATGCTAACTGGACTACAGTTTATTTTCAGTATAGATGTATGAGGGGATTACAAATATTTTATTACATATTTAAAGTACATCGGAAGCAGAAAATTTTAGTAATATCTGCAGTCATGACATAGCTCAATTTGCCCTTATCAACATTCAGTGAAATGATTACAAAACTTATCCAATAATAAACAGGATAACAAAACAATAATTATATGAAATAATAATAATGATAATAAGTTTAAAAATAATCACTATGTCATAAATGAAAATATGACTCTTTCAGTGTCATTACAAATGTCACTGCATTACATTGCAAGTGCCACAGTCATAAAAATGTAGGATTCATATTCAAAAGAAATATCTTATCTAAAGAAGAAGGTAAGCTTGAAATAAAATTCAAGTTGTTAAGCTCTAAGAAAATATTATGATCTGTAATTAGAATTAAAATAACATATTGCCTATTGCTTGCAGAGTTTATCTAAGTAGGTCTTGAATGTGTAGATTCAATATGAAATAACATCTGCTTGCTAACGTAGCCATGAATTAACACTTCTGTTGAATAAGGCGTTTTTGAAAGGGCACGAAGGTTTGAGGAATGTTGAAATGTGAATGAAGTGTGATATAAAATTGGATAAATTATGTAAAATTTAATAAAAATAAAAACAATTTTTTGAAGTGAAAAATTCTTCGAAGAAACTCTGCTAGCAGTCTGGAATGCATGTAATGAAAATTAGGCTTTTGACATATTAATATAGATTCACAGGCACTACTGTCATATATTTTTATGTTTTTTTCTTTCCATCATGAAAAATATAATGATTCAAGAAACTAAAAACTAATCAGTTTATGGAGGTAGTGTCCTCATTATTATTATTTTGGATTTCTCTGGTCATCCGTGAATCCAATGTCATTATGTTAGGAAACTTGAAGTTGAATATCTTCAAGAAGAATATTTGTGAAAATTCAGTTGCGTCAGAAATTAGTAATAATTGTTGTTTTTGTTGTTGTTGTTATTATTATTATTATTATTATTATTGTGTAGTATGTTGATGATGATAATTATGGTCTCTTGTCATTCATTCTTGCATTTTTGTGTGAAGGTCTTGGTGTTCATCTTCCTTCCCCACAATTTCAAAACACTTTCGATGTTTGTATGCTTTGTAACATTGTAATACAAGCAATGTTGATCTCTAAATCAGCAATGAGTGTTGTTCTGATTTGCTTAGATCATCTAGTTCAAATAATTTGTTTGCAGTACCTATTCTGTTTGAAGTGTATATTGAATTTCAAACCTCTCTTATGGCACACCCTTATTTTTACGCAATGAAACAAAAACAATCACTTATGAATATTTTTGGGAGTAGGGGAAATTTTGATACAACTGTGAAATTGCAGTAGTCAAAATATACTTTTGCTCTTTCACAAGTAGTTCAATATGTATCAAAAATGTCCTCAAGGAGCAAAAGGCTGGACTACAAGGAATTCTTAATAGTCTGATTTTGTGATACTTTGCCTGACTATTCTGTTTTGTTCCTAGACTCCAGATGAAGACAGTGAAGCAGAAAAGCTGTCACCTTTACTTGATGCTGCTACTAACACCAATCCAGTACCCCTTGAATCTGTTGTGGTGAGTGATCTAGCTGCAGATGAAGAAGAAGAAGAAGATGAAGAATTGGAACTGAAAGTAGAAGTTATATCAGAAGATGCTGCCACAAGCACACATGGTAAGACTTCTTTATAGTCTTACCAAACTTTCACCCCTTCCCCAAACTTTGCTTCAGAACTCGATTTGTAAATTTTGCTCAGCATAAATGTACTGTTATGTGTTATCAACTATTCATGTTCCAAGCAATATTTTAATCTTTCCTAACTTATAAAAAATATGTATATAGTTTCACTTGGGTGCCTCTGAAGATAGGCATGCTGACCATTAATGTATTATCATAATACACTAGTTATTATTTTGTTCTAATACTTTAACTTCTGTGAATTTTTATAAAATTCAGTGCATATTTATGTAACTGAAAATTGTAATTTAGGATACTACTTTTATGTACCATAATTGTGGTACCTGAACAAACTGGGTTTTATTTTTGTTTTGTATTATTGTTTTCTTTTTTCTGTGGATATTGTGTTGTACCAATAAGAATTATAAAATAAGTTGATATTGTGCCATTCATGTTTCATGTATGGAAAAAGAAGTTGAAATTGCTAATAAAAGTATATATTTTTTTATCCAAAAGTAAATTATCATGATCAGTTTCCTTGAATATTTCCCATCCAGTGACAAGACTTCTGTTATGTCTTGACTTTCTCATATCTATAGTGTAGAGAAAGATTAATAATGTTGCAAAAAATCATATTGAAATGAGGAAATGTTCTTTTCAATAACATTAAAGCCTGAACTATACAAGAGTTTCGACAAAATGTATAATCGCCATTTATTCCAGCCGAACTTGATGATATTGAATTTGAAATGGAATATTTTAATTTTGTGGGAGATTTTTTTACTTAATGCCCCTAAGATCTTTTGAAAATTTTCTTAAAAACATCTACAATTTTTTCTTGAAATTTTTGTTTGAATAAAGGACAGTGCACATAAGAGGACTTTATTAATGTCCGAAAGGTGTGAATCTCACTTTTAAACAAGTGATTTTTCTAAATTTGTTAAATTCATTTGACTGAATCTGCTGTGCTTTTTCATTACTGAAACTGGAGTTTTTTTCCTTAATGCAGTCTTTTCTTCAGTGTTAGCTCTTTAAATAATCTATCATACAATATCAAAACATTACTTGTTTTTTTGAAAATATTAGACGTTTTCTTGATTTTGAATCAGTTGTGACAATTTTCCAAAAATGTATAAATAAGATTTTCACAAGTCTAGCTCTTTGCTCTGAAATTTTTGTACCAATAAAGCATATTACATTGAGTTATACTGAACATCCTGAAAACTTTGAATATTTAAAAATTATACATATTACACTTTTTAGGATCTCTTGTGCTTTGTTAATATTTACTTTAGAGATGTACTTCTTGATTTAATGGATTTGTATTCACAAAAGTTTCAATGTTCTCTAATGAAGTTTTCCAAAATCCATGATTTTGAGTATAGTGAATAAAAAATTAGGCATTTTCAAAAACATTCAAATGAATTTTTTTCAAAAATTTTGATAAGGATTGCTTTTCCATTATATTCTGAAAACCTCACTTCATAGTATCAGGGGATCTGAAATATGAAGAAAACCTAAAAAAAAGTTTTTTATCAAATATGAAATATACAAAATCAATATTACAGAAACAATAATTAAACCACAATGTTAATTGCAATGTTCACTATTTTTGTTGTTCTGAGTAGTGTGTGAATTTTAAAGGAAATGTTTGTTATGGGTGCAGGAGCTTTTGTACTTTTCACATTGGCTGCCATGTGAGACTATGATCTTTAGGAAGAGCTCATTTATTTTGAGTTTGTTAATGTCGGTATTACAGTATCAATATCAGTATTTTAAATAAACCTTTTACCTCAACAAAACGCTCTCTAAATTTTATGTACTATGTAGTAAGTGAATTTTTAACACATTCAAGTCTCCGCTCTGAACAATTCCAAGCATTGAATTTACTTAAAAGTAGAAGCTACTCTGTGTAGAGCCTAGTGTGAGTATTGCATCGTGTTTTTGCTTTGTTTCAGCATTTTTTCACGTCCTGTCTCCATAGGTGGTGTACCCATTATATATATTTTACACATAACCAGTGTGTTCAACACTATGAACAAAATAATAATATTATTATTGTTATTTTTATACGATTATTCTTCTGTACAATTTACAAAATATAATTGTTAGGAAAGAAGAGTGGCTTGGGGAAAACAGTGCATTGTTACTTGTTTTTCGCTAGTAGTCTGCCAAATTCTTTCAGAGTATACCTGATGAAATACAAAAGTGAAGAATAAGATATAATATTGCTATTGTAATTATGAACCAAGTTGAAAGGCATTTTTGAGCTTTTTATTGGTTTGTAACTCTAAAATCTGCCTGTTAAAATTTTTTTCAAAGCAAAATTACAGGTTTTTAATTTTCTTGTGTTTTTATAAATAAGCTACCTTAAAAAAAAGAAAAAAGATTTATGTGGCTTTAAGGCTAAAGTTTGGTTCTTAAAACATCTGAAAAAAACTTTCCCAATCATTTGCAACTCTGATTCAATAGAAAATGAATACTGATGAAAATTTCAGGTCCTGTGGGTCAAGATTACCCAGAGAGGTATGACCTGAATGTGTTAAGTGAACTTAAGTATTTAAAGTTATAAAGCTTTAGACCATTGTAACCATGAGAACAAATTCTGCTGAATGTCATTCATGTACACAGTAAGTAGCCATAAGTGATCAGTACTTCTAATGCATATAACTACTCAATAAAACTTCTTTACCTCATTAATGTGCATACATTCTGAAAGAACATGGAAAATAATACCCTAATCTACACCCTTTGTGTGCTAACAATGGGGCAAAGAAATTTGGACTAATGTGTTGAATAGAAACTTGTTGACAGCTGATGTTAGAATCTTATTCGACAGCTTTTTTTTTTTTAATCTCGATTTTGTAGTGCCTTTTTTGACATGTTGCTGCCTCAAAATTATGTCACAGTTTTGATATGCCACTAGACCATTTTCCAATGGTTGAATTGGCTCAGGGACATGGTTTGCCAAACACTATTATTTGTATTTTGATTTATCCAGGGCACTCAAGTGTAGAAAAATCCATTTCCATTCAAAAGACTATGTTCAGAGGTTACATAGCATTTTCAAGCAGTTTGCAGAAGATAGTTCAAGTAATATTAGTAGTGTGTGAATTGCATTATAATTGTTGTTAGTGTTTTATGTAACCTTTACAAACAATAGAAGAAAGTCTGTGCTAAGTTTTTGAACCATTAGTTCCTCATTATGTTAGTACTCCCCTTATTGTTATTGTTATTGAACCATTAGTTCCTCATTATGTGTATACTCCCCTAATTGTTATTTGGGACTTTGTAACACTCATTTAAGATGGATGTTTTTTTCTTTCTAATTATTTCCGACTGTTTTTTTTTTTAATATGATGCATGTGAACTTTACTGTTTTCCTTGGTTTCTTTTAATTGTTTTCATGTTATATTGATATAATAATAATAATAATGACTGTTAATGATGCTAATGACAATGTGTAATTATTATAAGTAAATATAATGCTTCAAGGCCTTAGTCCTTATAAAAAATAATAAGATATCATGTGCAAACCTCAAATTTTATTTTGTTTTGTTTTTCAATTTAAGAAATATTCTAAAAAGTTTCAAATCAGCATAAAAAAATAATGAATTGATTGGAAAAGAATACAAAAAGTCTAAAAGTCACATCTTCATATCAATGAAGGGTGGTCATTTGGAATATGTGTGAAACTTGTTTTAGGTACTAAATGTACTTTCCATACTGACAACTTATTTCTTTTTCATACGAGTTACAAGCATGAAGAGAAAATCTGTAACTGATCTGTTAGCGACTCATTTTTATTTTGTTCCAAATAATTTATAAACCCATGATTTACATTTACAGATTAAAATATTGTTAATTGTGTTGTAGACTTACGATGGCCAAAGCATAAAATTGGCCTCATCCTGAGAGGATTCAGAAACCTAGTGGGCTCATGAATATCCTTTGAAAAATTGAACCTTTTCAAAACTAATTCATTGTTTTGGTAAATAACAAGGGCAAGTCCTTAACTACATTACAGTTTCATGTACATTTTTTAAAATTGGTTTCATTCTTATCTTCATAACAAAAATCTCTTAGTGAAATGAAAACCACTGTAAAGTTATTCTCATGCATGGAGAGAGATGGTACCTCATCTCTTTAATTTTGAGTTGTATTTCCTGCTGTAACTAACATTATTCAAATTGGTATATCTATTTCTCAACAGTATGTGAATGTGGCTCAATCTATGTGAAGATTTACTTAGATATTAAATGTGGGATTACAAAATTAAAAATTTGATCTACTATTCCACTCTTTTAAGGTACTCCTAACGAGCCAGCAACTGGACTTGAGAATGATCCTGGGCTTGCATCATCTGTGGCAGCTACTGGGGATGACTCGGATTACTACACCCCTGAAGATCCTGCAACAACAATTTTGAGCCCTCTACACACAGACAAGGTATCATCTGTTCAGAAAATTGTGGTTTTAACGTAATGGATTAGCTCAGTAATTGCTTTTGTTTTAGATTTTATCATTGTGAGGTTGACCAAAAACAGTTTTATTGGGTTGCATTTTCTATACAGACATAGATAATTTCATGATGATTTCTGGGGAGGGTGGTGGAAGAAAAAATTTTACTGATGTAGTCTTTTACATTTAGTTTAATCTACTGCTTTTCCTCAAAGAGAAAACGAGGAAGCTGAACAAATCCTCACTTTGTGAACATAGGAACATAGTGATTAAGTTGTAAGATGTTGCCATGCCAAAAAATTCTCATTCACTTGCAACCTCGTAGAATTATATTTAAGTTTCATTTCACACCTTTTTCGCATTGATCATTTTTTAATGCTATCAGGTAATATTTTCATACTTTATGCTGAACTTTTAAAATTATTTTTGTTAAAAATAGTGTATATAATTCAAAGTAATTTGCATATTTTAGTTATTTAATATGTTTTTTGAATTAAGGTACTCAAATTATTTGCAGTTTGCTTATATAGATTATTTGCTTTTGAATGTTATGAACATTTGCACAAACTAGATGTTCTAAACTTTCTAGATCTTTCTGCTCATTTTTGCATGTTTAAAGAAAATTGTAAGATAGTTGCTTTTATTATGGTAACATTTAAAACTTATGTGAGAAGGAAAGAAATATTTTCGTAAAACTTTATTTGCAGAAAACTTTAAGAGTACTGTATGTGTCTTGTTTCTGCAGAGTAATGCAATGTAATTAGAATTGCTGTTGAAAAACTGAAGGGCAAAAATGTGTTTGATTTACTTTCAGTTGAGTAGTGGATGAGTTTGAGATGCCAACCCCTCTTTTTCAAATGAGAAAAATTTGTCTGTAATCTGTTCTTTGTAGTGATGCCCAGTGAATGAACATTAAAAGCAAGGGCTGACTTGATTGACTTCAGCAATTGACTTTCAACATGCAACTTGACTTCACATCAACTTGCGTGTGATTAACTTCGAAAGTTGTGTGCTGTTAAATTCTGAGTTCTTCATCCCTGAGTTTTTGCAATATGTCTTACAGTAGGGAAGTAGGATATAGTAGAGAAGAGGTGATATATTGGGAATACTGGCAAGTGCAGATAGAGAGTAAAATGGTGGTGTAGAATACAGCTGAATTAAAAACTATTGGCCATACTCATTCAATGATCATTGATCTCGCTGATCTTTACCTACTGTGGACAGATGATTCCAAAACAGAAGTCTCTGCCATATTTCCTAGAGACCAGTGATTGCCAACTCAATGTTCTGTCATAGACCTACTATTGTCCACTGTAAATCTTGGAGCAAAGAAAATCCCCAATGCAGCTGCAAGCACACAGTGTTCCAATTACTATGTGGAAATAGACAAAATTAGATATTAGACCTTGCTTTTTATTTGTAGGAGTTTAGGACTCTCTTACTTAGTGGTGATGTGGTATCAATAACAAACCATCAATGATGCCATTATATTGATGTTCAAAATTAAAACATTGAATACATCAACCAAAATCCATCAATGTTTTTGAACATTAATGTTTTAAAGCTGGTTTAGTAATCTCTAAGATTAAATGAATGCACAACAAAATTGAATTTTACACTGATTGCAAATATTAAAATATAATTAAAATTTAACTGAAAACAAAGTTAAAAATTCCTCTCCATGTGCAAAATACAAGGAAAGACGAAGGAAGTACCAGGGTATCAGGATCATTGTGGGTGAGGGTTAGTCTGCTCAGTGAAGGAAGTACAAACTGTGAACACAAAACATTGATGTTGAAAAATCATCAACTTTAATACATTCATGTTTAAAATATAAATATTTTTATAGAAACAGTGATGTTTTGAAAACATTGATGTTGTTGTTGCATCGCTACTACTGGGGTCTTAGGGACTCATCTGTGATTTAATGAGGAGATGATAGCAGAAATGATGATAATATAAATAATGATGAAGAAATATCGAAATAAGGGGCAGGGGAAATGAGAGGACCCTGAGAAAAGTTGCTAAGAGCTCATATTGTCTAATAAAAAATGCATGTCAATTGGCTAGGCATCGAACCCGGATCCAGCAGTGGAAGTCGAATGCACTAACCAGTACTACCTAATTGCCTTGATTAAGTTTTGAGAGTTGTTTGTTTGGAAAAGTGAAAAATTAAGTTTTTGAAAGTATTATTATTGAAATTGCTGTGATACAATAACATTAAGACATGTTAAATAATATAACTCAGTGTACCAGAAAATGTTAGAAAATCCAACATTAATCTCATGGAGCTTTGTACAAAGACATTAATTGGTTGTATTTAGTTTTCGTTTGAAGAAAGTTAACAATAGATTTTTAACAATCCAACCAAACTTTTCTTTGCAAGTGGGAAAGAAACCATAAAGCTTAGATGGTCTTTCAGAAATGTCTGTAGCGATGGCCCACTGTGCGGACTTTCTTTACCTGAAAGCACAGATGGTCAGTCCCTCCCCCTTTGGTTGCACTGCTTCTCCATGGTTGTTCTGACAGAGAGAAAACCTGCTCTAATGTCTTTCTTCCTGGTTGGCATTTACTGCTATAGACCTTTGGCATCTCAAGCAAATCTGTTTACCATGTTCTATTGCCTATCATTGTGTTGCATTCTCTTCATCCTGCTGGGAAATAAGACACCTGTGCCAGGAATGCAGCACTCGGAAGAGTACAGAATGTGTATGCTATTCTAGGCTATTCCATGCTATTCTAGGTTCAGTTGCTCTCCAAGCAGCCCTCTGAAACATCCTCATCTGGCCCATGTGCTGACATAGTCCTGCCTAATGTCAGTTGTTGACTGGTGAGGAGGATAAGATCTTTGCCATTTTTGTGGCACACTGTCTGCCATGGTTTTGTTAGTAACAGATTGCACATTATTTTTTTACACACCATTCCAAGGCAAACAAACCAAAGTGTTACTCACAAGTGTGTGTTTATTTATAATATCATTGAAAAATAATGCATGAGAAGGGAGGAATTATTACATTTTTTAATTTATGGTGTGTTGGATGTGTTGTGCTCCAGGTTTTAAATCTAGATCATTGACATTAGCTCTCGAAACTTGTCGAAATATTAGAAAACCTTTTAACTATATTTGTAATAAAAAGCATTTATGAGAAATTATTGCATTTTATAGCTTATAAATTTCCTGTGGTAATTAACCTTTTAGTTATGGAGTTTTATCCTTCTGCAGTCTTGGGAGACAGACTTTTTCAAATAGATAAATATGCTTGACCCCAGCAGATTTTTAACTGCAGCGAGTATTGAAGAGGGCCAAGGTGGGCTTGTCTTGCATAGGAAGACAATGACAACAAATGAGCAATGGGCCACAGTGAGACGATATGTTTATACATAAACTAAAATAAGTTTCAGAGACATTTGTATGGAAAATCAACATTTTATATGCAAATGCTTAACAGGTTGAATGCCATGAGGGTCAAAAGTGGTACTCAACAGATCTGGTTTTGTAACGTGTGAGGGTCGTATGTGACCCTCATTGACTTTTTGTTTTTGCCATGAATGTTATCTCTTGCATCCGTTGCATATTTTTGCAATACTTTGTGAATTTTAGTTCTTCAGTAAACGTAGACATCCTAAACGAAACATATAAGCAAGATTTTTCGTTCTTGAATGCCAGATGTTGGTTTAGCCATGATCGCTAAGTCATTGTACATTCCTGGCCAGGGTGTACACATGACTTGCTTCGGTTTGAATCTTCATCTAAAACCGTGCTTAGCTGCTATAAACCTGTGGTTAAGGCGGAGGGAGAGGCCGATGTAAAACAAACGGTGGTTGGTCTGCATCGAAGTTGACGGGGTTTAAAGCAGCTGAAGTTTGAACGGATTTGCTTCTTTTTATAGAAAAAAATACTCAATACCACCGTTTGGCGCTTTGAGAGCGCTCTAGTAGTATAATTTAGCAACATAACAGTTGAATAGCACTAAAAGTTGCAAAAACAAGCTACCAGATGTCTGCAACGGCTCCTGTGCGGGCACGAACGCAACAGCTATGGGCGGGCGCTATGCGAGCAGAATAGCTGTGATGCTACGGAACCAAAAACCCAAAAATTTCGTTGGCGTCCAACCTGTTAAAAATATTACTTTTAAAATAATAATATATAATACAGTGGATGAAATATTTAAATAAGAATAAAGTGAAACTTCTTTATAATGTTCCTCCATATAATGTTCTCCTCTATTACATCAATTGTTTCCAGTCCCGGCCAAATGCCCATACCCACAGTATTCCTCTTCATAGTGTTTTCCTCTATATAGTGTTCAGAATTCATGGTCCCTTAAAATATGTTATTTAGAGGTTTCTCTGTACATTATTTTAATGTTTTTATTGTTCTACATTTAATTTTACCGTACTGGCTACCATTAAAATATGCTGCTACCCAAATGAGAGAGTAAAAATGTATCTTTCTGGCATCATTAAACTTTTTGAAATGCTTCTAAATTAAATTAAAATAATACCTTAGTGAACAAATTTGTGCAAATTAATTGTAGTGCAGACCCTAAAAGTCCATTACAAATTGCAAATAGAAATAAAGTTTAAGTGTAAAGTTCAATAATTACAATTAACATTACCTTTCTTTTCAAATTTCACATTTCTTTTCCTCCTTCTTTTTCAGTATTTCAAAACAAAAATGACTTGCCAATAAATTAAGTGTAGTTTACAAACACATCTGAAAATGTAATGTTTTTCTTGTTTTCCCATGGCAAAAATATGCTTGCTTACCTACAAATTTACTTCCCAAACCTGAAGAAATTTGATGGAATTTCACAAGTATTGAGAAACTCTTCCTCTTTGTTTGTATTCTTCTTTTCAGATTTTTCTCCTTGCCCTTCTTCTTCAGTTCTAGAGTGCCACGTCCTCTCACTTTGTTTCTGGCAATGGCCCACTATAATTGCACAAAATGTCATGAATGCCCACTGTCATTCACATTAATTACGCTCCAATACGTGAGAAATACCATTGCTCAGCTTGACATTGAAAGATAAGAGCTTCCATTCACCTGTGGATGTCAGAAGAGAAGTTTCCTGTTCATACCACTGTCTTAACTTAACATTATGTAGTTTTCTCTGGAGTGGTATTGTGCAACTATTTGAAAAGATTTTTTGAAGTTGAGGCCTCTTGGTTTAGATTTTGTCTTTCATTATATTTCAACAGGACAGTGTGCAAAATTGATGCTTAGTTAAAATAGTTTATCAAGTACAATGTCAGTAATTGCATTGTTGGGAAACGATGAAAATTGGTGTTTAGGTGAGCTTGTTGATATAAATACAATTTCAGTTTACAATTCCAAACCCTGTATTTTACCTCTACTTATTATATATTTTGCAAGGGATGGATTGTCATTCTGTTTAGTATCAATACTTAACATAGTGTAAGGTCCAAAAAAGTATTATTGACAATAATTTTGTTTTAATTGATTCCATTAATTATTTTAAATGATGTTTCGGAGAAATTTTTCTTTCTTCTCTCTCTTCCCTTTTTTCTAGCAAAAAGCTTTTTCTATGAAGTATTTAATCTTTGATAAATGTTCTTTACTGTATCTGAAGAAGGAGACAAAAATTTCTCCAAAACATCATGTTAAATAATTAATTAAATAAAATCAGTTAAAATAAGGTGATTTTCAATAATTCTTTTTTTGTACCTTACCCTATGATAAGTACTTTTACCTGCATTACCGCTAGTGAAATTTCAGTTTTTTAGTATTTGTATGTGAAAATGATCTTGAAAGGAATTTTTGTCTGTGAAATTGTTGTCTACTTCTAAAACAGAGAAATCATTACTGTCATGAGTAGATATTTCTGATCATATTGTTAGTGGAAAATAACAACAAGCTGTTGGACATGCAACAAGATTTCTTACTTACTGGTAAATAGGGTTATTATTGTTTAGAGGTATTTAAAGTTTAACTACAAGAAATCAAATTAAACTTCTTAGTTATTACGTCTAAGAGAGAAATTTATTTCTATTACTAATAACTTCTGTGAAATCAATGCAATTGGCTTCCATTGAGTATTACAGAACTTCGTTTAATTTTTCATGCCAGTTAGAGAAATGTACCAGGGAGACAAGTATCATGAAAGTGTACTTTGTTTCTGTGCCATCTTTTAGATTCATTTTTAATAATGTCATCTAACCTTCACCATACAATACTAATTAAATATTTACCTCTTATTCTAAGAAACAAAATAAGGAAAGTAATTGAAACAGTTGTCATTTCTGAAAGCATTTGTGCACATCCTGAATTTTGCTGTAAACCTTATATCTCAGAGTGGAGGTTATATATAAATTTGTCATGCTTTTGTTCCTTTGCAAAGAAATCTGTGCCAGCAATGATGAACTGGTTATTCTTCCCTGCTTCTAGTGTTCTGAGCAAAGCAAATTGTTAGTTCATTGTTAGCTCAACTAGCAGATAATTCCTGGAAACTTTTATGATAATATGAGGAAAATAATCAGATTACTTGCATTTTCAACTTTTTGTGTTGAAAAGAAGTCCAAATGATGAATTTAATTTCTAGAAGTCAGTGAAGTAATAACATAAGGCAGCTTTTCAAGACTTCTCAAATCATATATTTGCACACATATTTTGAAAGTTTAGCAATTAAGCAATTTAATAAAATCATTATTAATATAGAACATGAAAATCAAGAGTGATATGGATTCATACAATCAGTCCCTAGAGATTATTATCAAAGCACTGCATTAAAAGACTATCAAAATAATATATAGTTATTAGCAAAATTCAGCACCTTTTATTGCTAATAAGGGTAACTTGTGTGGTTGTTTGAGACAAAGCTTGGTGTTGGTGCATGACTTTTAAGGAGAAATCAACTTCATTTCATAATGCTCTCTTTTAATTTTCCCTCACAGCTGTTGTCTTTTTTTGTTGTAAACTACAAAATGATGGGTGAAGAAATTTGAAAGGAAAAATGGGAGCATCTTTGGACATTTTCTTCAGTTAACTATCCTCTATTTTTGCACACTTCCCTCCATAATTGAATTATAGAGGGATAAAAGAATTGGCAGTTGCTTTCAAGAGAATGTTTCTCCCATTTTTAATCAAAATGCAATTAAACAACCAACATTAAAGTCATATTCATATGTATTAAAAAGAATTGCTTAAGAACAGGGACTTAGTTGCAAGAAAGCAACAAATTAATATTCCACTCAGTAGAAATTACAAACTATTCATTTGTGTTCTGGTTGCTAATGACAGAAATTGTTTCGAAAGTGCATCCAAGATTTTTCAAATTAAGTAGTGAGCAAATTTTGAAGTATATTTACTTTACTGTGTCCACTAGTTTAGAATTTTCTCCCACCCAAATTGGGGAATTGTCAAATATTCACTATTCTTAATGTAATTCCCTAACCATCACCCATTATGTTATTTTAGATTTGACACATCACACAGCTGTTTGTTTTAAAACTACAAAACAAAAGCCAAGTAGTTTTGTTTGCCTGATTGCAACACTATGCTGCTCACATTTTTTAATGGCACTGATCACATGATTAATAAAGCTTGGAAACCTTGAAAGATAGAAAGAGAATTACAAATGCAATTGCTTTTTACATCTTAAATTGTAATGTTGAAAACACGATGGAAAGAAAACCCCTCCTGATGGGATTAGAAGAACCATATTTAGAACCTATTCTATGCTATTATGTTGTTCTTTCTGAAATGCTACATTAATGCAACTAAAGGCATTTGGAATGGATTTCTTGAATACATACAGATTCTTACTCATTAAATTCTAAACATAACAGTATTCATGTGTTTTTTTGCTGCCATTGATAAACATTAATGAAAGTAATGCATTACAATATATGAATTTTAATTGGCATCTTAAAATAAGTATAATTTGTGTTTCATTGATTTTTGTGACTTGGTTCGTTAAAGCTTTTGTTCTATATACATTTATTAACAATCCTGAGTTTTTGCACAAATTGTATTTGAAACTCTACCCACAAAATACAAACATAGTTGGTTTTAGATACATTCATGTTAAGTATTTTTAATTGTATATAGGGTGAGAGTGGTGTTGAATGCACATGCTTCCATCCAAGTAATTTTCTGCCAATTACAGTTATCTTCAGTTTTTTCATTCTTATGTATTTTCACCAGACTTTGGAAAAGAAAATTTATTCTAGCTTCTGGCTTTTACTTTAGGCTGTGGAATGTGTTTTTCATAATATTAAATTTAATATTAGTGTGTTTAAAATATGTATTGTATGCTTGTGTTAATTTGCCATTATAGTGATCAACATAGTGACTGAGGATTGAGTCTCTAATGCTTGTCATTTTGATTATTGAATTACAGCAATAAATTGACATGTACCCTGGATACTGTGGGAAATACAATGCCAGATGTCTGTATAAGGTACAGCTGGGAATTAGCCAGTTGACAATACAAAAGTACTAAATTCAGAATACTACTGGGAGAATTTTTTTATGATGGAACTATCAAAGAAAAAAAAAATTCTGTTTTTAATCTAATTTATTCAAGAATTTTCCGAAACGTTTCAAAATTGTTCTGAATTTTCCTAAATAAATGTAAAAAATAACTTGGTTTTTTACATGTTTTAGAAATGGATAATTGATGATTAATTATTCCAGTCAACTTCTTTATAATATTACACTAGTAGTATTTTGAAACTACTTGTTTTGTAAGTGCTCTTTACTGTTTGGTTCTACACTCTTGGCGTTAAAGAGAGAGTTAAAAGTTGACTGTAAATAAACTGCACTTTTGAAATTTAAGTGGAACACTTTGATTTTAAAACAATTACACTAAAACATATGTCTGAAATATTGTTTTACATGTGATACTTCTTTCAATCAGAATTAATTTATAACAATTTCTGTGTGGTTATAAAAACAATTCATGTAAAGTAGGAATTTTAATATTTGAAACAATTAAGAAACATGTTTTGCATGGCAATTATCTAATCCTTGGTGTTCACCAAAGAAGACATGTATGAAGTTCGTTAAAAGGATTTTTCATTCTTTTGATTTCAGGAGCGAACCCTCCCGCCTTCAGTGGACAGCACGCCTGGTCGCTGGCGGGAGGGTTTAGCGATGGGTTCATTGCCTGGCACACCTCTGAGTGGAGCCAGCCATCTCTCTAACCGATCAAGTGGAGACAGCTACAGCAGTAGTAGTTCCACTCGTCAGCTTTTGGCAGGTGGTGGTGGGCATCATGCACCAGCCGGAGCGGCTGTCACTGACGGTGATAAACAGCCACCTCTATGAAGTCCAAGATTTCTACACTAGTGCCCCTGTGACTATGAAATTGTTTGAAGGCTTGTGTATTATTCTGCTTTTTGCTGTTGATGGTAGAGCCCATGACTGAGAACTCGGGTTCAAATCTTTCTATTGAATATCTCATAGGGCAGCATGAATATGGAAATGAGAAATGAAGAGAAAGTAGCCATTCTTTCTTTCATTAGATAAACAATATTAGCTTATCTATGCATTTATAATTTTTGGAGACTGGTTCTTACAGATTTTATTAGCTTTATTTTTGTGTGGACCTGGCTTTTATAGGAATCGTGCCCTTGAATTTGGTTGGAGCTTGATGCTACCTAGGATCTGTTATTTTTATAGAGTGCTTTTATGTTTTATTTATACAATAAAGATCTGATATTTACTTGAAAATAGAACATTCAATGTTTATTTGATTAGGTATTAGAAACCTTTGAATATATGGAAAGGTTAGTCATGAGTGTGTATTGCTGATGACATTGTTTTTAATTTTGAATTTGTTAGCAATATTTGCCTTAAATAAACACTGACAAAACTGATTTTCTTAAAATTTTGTGTGAGAAATTCATTCCATAACTATTAACAACGATAATCTACAATGAAATGTTTACCCTGTCCCAGAGAAAGGGAAAAGAAATAAATGTTTCAGGTTTGAATGTTGGGAATAAATCTCACTTTCATTGCTTTTCATTTTCAAGGAGCACTGTGTACACATATAAAATATTTATTACATCGTAAATGAGAATTTTTTCTTTCTTTTCCCAATTTGAATAATAAATCATTTACAATCTTTATTAAAAAGTCAATTAATCAAGATCAGTGATAGAAAACCAAACACTAGACATTGTATCATGAAGTACATAGAGATGTTTTCTTAATTTTCAGCATAGTTATATTTTGCGAAATATGCTTAATTCACTCAGTATTTAAATATGCAGGTGGTCTGAAAAATTCTTGGCCTCGCTCATAGTTCGTAGAACTGATATTGTTCCCAAAAGTTAGTACAACTTTCAGAAGGCTCCATTTGAAATTTCAAATAATTTCATCCAACAGTTGGATGTTGACAAGTGTTTGAATCAGAAACTGTGCGTGTAATCATAGAAATGGGGAACTAAAATATCTTGCGGTGAAAAAGTTGTTCATTAAAGAGGATTTGATGTCAACCGAAATTCATTCATTGAAGGTGTTTGGTGACTCTTGTCTTTCATTTCCATCATGAAGAATTTGGCAGCTGAGTTTAAATGGGGCCATGTCAACATCTAAGATGATCCATGCAAAGGATGTCCAAAAAGTGCAACAATGCCAGAAATTATCAAAAAAGTGAATGATATGGCCTTGGAAAATCGACATACAAAGGTGTGTTGCTGAGAGAGTAGGGATTGCAGAGGAGCGTGTAAGCCACATTTTGCATGAAGACTTGC
Organism: Acheta domesticus; assembly: GCA_031308135.1. NCBI lineage: Eukaryota > Metazoa > Arthropoda > Insecta > Orthoptera > Gryllidae > Acheta > Acheta domesticus. The sequence goes on along the minus strand of JAHLJT010009355.1, from coordinate 23,902,450 downwards.
ATATGAGAAAGCTTTGCGCAAGATGGGTGCCACGCAGAAGATCAAAAACGCATTCGTGAGAAACTTTCTGAACTATGTCAAGGGCATTTTAAGAAAAATCAAGTAATTTTTTGCATTGATGTGTGACTATGGATGATAAATGGATCCACCATTACACTCCAGAGTTAAAACAACAACTCAAGTAGTGGAAAGAAGTTGGTTCTTCAGCTCTAAAGAAGGCAAAGATGGTGCCACCAGCAGAAAAGGTCATGGCATCATTATTTTGGGATGCGAAAGCCATTCTCTGTATTGATTATCTTGAAAAAGGTAAAACAATAACTGAGGAGTATTATTCTAACCTGTTAACGACCGCTGATGCGAAGATTTGTGAAAAGATACCTGGTTTTAGGAATAAAAAAATCATCTTCCATCAGAACAATGCACCTCCCAAACAAAGTGTCTTGGCTGTAGAAAAATTGAGTGATTTGCATTAGAAAGTGCTGGAACATCCACCCTATTCCCCAGATTTGGTTCCCTCAGACTTTCATCTGTTCTCAAATTTTAAAACCAACCTTGCTGGTCAGCATTTTTCATCCAATGAAGAGGCCATTGCGGCATTAGGCAGGTAATTTTGCAGCTCTTCCAGGAAAGCCCTAAAGAGATAGGATAACGGCATTGGAGCTGCGGTGGATAAAGTGTATTAATATTAAGGGAGATTATGTTAAAAATAAAACTATTTTTGTATATCTAAATTTTCATTTTTCCTATCAGGCCAAGAATGTTTCAGACTACCCTCGTATTTCCACATTTTCAATGTTGAACTAATTTAATGGCAAGTATAGATGGGTCAGATAAGTTTCCCAAATAATAAAATTTACTCTTCCAATCATTAAAGGAAATTTTATTTGAATTAATTCATTGTAATGTTAATATCTTCAAGAATACAATGATGTTATCTTAATGACTAATTAGTTTTTCAGACTGCATTTATAATTTTGGTTACATATTACATTTACATATCAAGATTTACAAAGATTATAAAAATATCATTTCATTTTGAGACATCATTGTTGTCTTCCTCAAGTGAATAGACCTAAAATTATGAAAAAATGTTAAGTACACAATTCACACAATTCCAAAAGATTTTATTTGAAATAAAATTTCAATGATCATTGTACATTGAATGTAGGCCTGGGGGATAAGAGAAAAAATGTAATTACCATTAATATTTAATATATTATTTATTCATATTTTTACTTTCCCATATACGTACGTATATACAGAATAATATACGTAGTATAGGGAAAGTTATGTAATGCTGCGGAAAATTGATTTCGAGATTTCAACGGAAATACACGTTTTGGGGTTCTGTGATACTGAAAAAGTGGGTCTTTTCAAAACGTCTATCTGTCTGTCTGTGAACAACACTAGCGTGTAAACCATACATGCGATTTCTTCCAAAATGGTTATTCCCCAATCGATCAGTGTCCACTTGTGGTGCCTTGATTTTGAAAAACTTTCTTCAAAATTTGAGGGTACTATACAAGAAGCCCTGTGGACATTTTCAAAATTTTCTCAAAAATGGCTCCAAATTTTTTCTTTAAATTTCTTGTAAGAATAGAGTAAAATACACTTATTAAGGTGGCATAGGTCCCATTTTCATGGTTAACTCTGAATTTTCGAAAATTGCCAAAGTTTGAAATTTTCTCGGCATCTTCCTAGAATTACAAAATTGAAGATAGAGAATTTTCCTTCAAATCATATTTGTTGTCGAAAGTGAGTTCTTTCATTAAAGTCGTGGACATTTTTTTGAAAAGTTTACTAGATTTGGCGCAATATTGCGTGCTATATTTGAAATTTTAAAAAATTACAAAATTCAGGTTTTCTCAAAAATGGCTCTAAATTTTTTCTTTAAACTTTTGGTAAAGATAGTGCTAAATGTACTCTATGAGATGACAGTAACGCCATATTCCTCTTTTTTTTTTTTTTTTTTTTTTAATTGCAAAAATATCTATTTTTTTGTACTTGTCTCTCACGTTCTCAATATTTACATTAGCGGTGATTTGTTCACATTATTATATTAATGAGTACAAGTGCTTTAAATAATTATCCAATAAAGTTTCTCGAAAATTGAATAGTTTTCTGTGACAACTAGCTCAAAATTGTGCATTTTCAGAAATGCTCAAACACCATTTTCTCAAAAATGGTTTCAAATTTTTTGTTCAAACTTATCGAACGGATAGTGATAATTGCATTCTTTAATATGGCGTAAAGTTAATTTGGGGTATTTTTTTGTTTTTTCAAAAATTACAAAAATGTAATATTTTTGAAAGTTCTCTCGTACGGTTAAAATGCACATTTCCAGCAATTTGTAAACACTATTGAATTTGTGAGTGTAAATGCTTCAAATGACTTCAAATGAAGTTTTTTGAAAATCAAACATTTTCTGTAAAAAAAGTGTTTCAAATTTCACATTTACAGTAGCACTTAAACGCCATTTTCTTGAAACGGCTCCAAAATTTTCAATGGAAATTGCCATTTAGGGCAAGGTTTAATTGTTTTTTTTTATTCTTAAAATACTAGATTTGTTCTACTATTGGAAAACCAAAACTTAAGAAAATGTTGAAAAAATGTAGTTTGGGCACGGTAGATGGCAGCTGTCAAGAGTACTGGCAAGTCCGAAAAGCTATATATAAAAGCTATATATATACATATACATATACATATATATATATATATATATATATATGTATATATATATACATATACATATATATATATATATATATATATATATATATATATGTATATATATATACATATACATATATATTACTACATCACAATCTTTCCACTGAAAAGCTGACAGTGATTGTTGCGTATGACTTCAGAGACACCATTGTGTGCATCTTTGTTCCACATGGAAGAATAATGACAGAAGCTTACTATAGGGACTTCCTTCTGAAACAGGTACAATGTGACATTAGGGAAAAAATCCTGATCTTTTGGGCGGTTTCATTCTTCTCCACTACACAAGACCACATATAGCAGACATTTAAAGTCACTACCACAGCACTGGGGATGAGAAGAATTGGGGCATCCACTGTACTCTCCTGACTGTTCTCCATCTGAATTTGATCTCATACCAAAAGTGGAGGAATGTGGTAGGCAGTTTGCAACACGGCAGGAAATTACAAATGCTGTGCAACAACAGATGAGCAGATTCACACATGGAGAGGAAAGTGGAAGCAGGCGGTATTCTGTACATCCCATTTCGTTAGAAGCATACATTGTGAAAGGAGATGACTTTGAGGATCTTTAGAAAGGGTATGTATTGCTTCTGGAATGTTGAGAACTTGTATTTGCTGTAAAGCTTTGAAACAAAACAAGTACTGTCATTTCAAATACCTTAATAAGTAAGAGAAACACAATTTTGATATTCTTGTATGCATTCAGTGAACAAAATACACCAGTATACAGAGTTTCAGATAAAAATTCATGAACTCAGGTCAACAGGTTGAGGGAGTCTAGGGGAGCAATTTCCATCAATGACCTCAGGATCTAAGGGACCAACTCTCAACTCCAATCTGTGGCAAAAAAGTGTCTCTGCCCCTACAAGGTAGCCTCATCAGTGCACACTTTAAGTCGCAAGATTTGTTTCAAATTTATTGAAATAATTATGAGTAACCACTGTTTTAGACTGAGAGGGATAATGTAGCCCATGAAGCCATCAATAGCAATAGCAGTTGCCAAAGAGCAACACATTTTGGTAGGAGAAAACAGAGGTTCTGGAAAATGAATTATGATTTCAGTATTTTATTTATACATGTACATGTTCTAAAAAGTAATACTATTTATCAAAATAACTACATTTAAAATTAAATGTGCTGAACATTTCTTAAAAAGAGTTTTGAAATATCTTTTGATCATAAATTGTCAATTGTTTTATTACAATAAATATTTAAGTAAAGGTGAATAAAATGAAAAAAAGAATTGCTCCAGTAGAAATTCCAAAGGAAGCATATGGAATTCGTAGAGGAAAAGCTGATCAATTACTAATCTCAGCTCTGGTAGAAGTAATTCAGTTACATACCTGTGAAAAACCTTTCTGAATAATAAGATGATTGTAACTGAGAACCATTTTACATATACAGACCAAGTGAAAAATTCCTGCCTCAATTATATAAGGAGATAGTGCCTTAAAAGATACCATGAATGGTGATGCTGTCTAAAATAACATTTGTACATCCTCCCACTATTCAGCCACTTCTGTAGAACACTCATCACCCAAGCCTTTGTGGCATTGGATATCTTACATTGCAGGTGAGTTCAGCAATGCTGTGATGAACCCTTAAACATTAAATGTAGACATTTTCTTGAAGCTGAACTATGATAGTAGAATCCTTTCTTGGATTTTGCGGTGTATTATGTTGTTGTTGTTGTTGTTTATCTAAAGGATTATTGTTTATCTAATTTCCATTGCCAGGTTTGGGTTCCAATAAATAATGTTGGAAGGCCACTTGTATCCAGAATAATTATTTTTAATTTCTTATTTTTGTGTTTTTTTTTGTTTGGTTTTCTTCTTCTTCTTCTTTCTTTCTTCTCATGAAAAATTCACAATGTATTAGCAATAACCTTGTGTTAATCTCTTTATTTCCTTTATCATCAGATTGTTCAGTCTTTTCTACACTTGAAACTATAGCTCTTCTAGACTCCCCTGTGTTGGTGTCACTTGAATTATTGTAACTCAAAACAATAATAGAATAGTTTAAATTTTCAAAAAGCAAATATTTTAATTAATCGGTAAGAGTTTTTACTGCTTATATCTCTATTTATCAGGATATAAAATGTTTTGTGTGTCTGAAAAAATTTGTGCACTCTTTTCTATTAGCAATTCTACAGTCTCGTGTAAGATTCATCACTTCAATATCTAAGCAGTTATTAAATGAATGTTGGGCAGAAGTATCGTATGCTCTGAAAACTACTTAAACTCCTATGAAACATCGCACTGCAATCACTTAAGTGAAAAATAGTTTTTTAAACAATCCTTAAAACACTGCCTTTAAAAAAAAAGAACAGACCGGTTTTGGCCCTAACCTCTCCCTCTTTTTTTTCCCCTTTTTTTTCTTTTTTCTTTTCTTTTCTTTTCTTTTTCTCCTCCCCTAGTTCTTGAAGTTAATTTGATTTTTAAGGATTTCTTCAGAGAATTTTACTGAAACGAAAATATTGCATTAAATGCACGCTATTCTATTAACGTATTAATGTATAATTTAATTTGAGAAAAGTTAGTAAAATGTGTAAAACACCAGATATAATTTTATTTTATTGAATTCATATGAGCCACAAAAATCAAAATAAAATGAGTGTCGCAAGAAACTTGAAATATAATAAATGTTATTGATGCTGATGGATTTTTTTCATATACTCAACTACTTATAACATTCTTCTTTAATTAAAATACAGTAATATTCACTTCAGAAGATCCGTGTGATTCTTACAAGTCTATTGATTAGAATTGTATGTTGCCCTACAAATCTGTTGTTTTTGTCAAAACTGACCAACTTTTGGGTTGATATTCATTTTTATGTGATACCAATGTTTATAATTATAACCTGTTACTCATTAAGTTCAGTATCAACAGCTCACTCCCATAAATCTACATATAATACATGTTACTTGAAAACACATTCCCAGATGATATTAAGCAATTAAAATCGATGCACAAGTTTAAGTGCCTAGTAAAATATTTAAAATATTTTGTTTGATTATCTACCAGACTGTCATTAAGTTACTATTTCATAGGTTCTTTGCCCAGACATTTTTTAGATTTCAGTTATTTTTAAAACCATTAAAATTAAATAGACACATTAAAATTAAAAAGACACATTAAATAGAAATAGAAAACAATTAAGATCAAACTCCATTACCACACATATATAGAATATTTATTAAAATATTCTATTAATTTCTAATGTCTTTCCAACTACCTCTTATGTTTTGAGAACCTCTTCTGCAGGACTAATTTCATCAAAGTGCAAGATGAACAAAAACTGTTAAAATATTGATGAACTCTTAAGACAATGTATCGACATAAAACCATTTTAAATCTTGTGACTCTAAAACTTTTTGTAAAATGAACATAAACAAGTTGAAATTATATCTATACCAGGTTCAAATGAACTCACCTCAGATTACATTCTTTCATTTTTTTTTTTTGTACATTTCTTTCTTAATTTGAAAGTAAGTCAAAGTGTTTGTAACATCTTTCACGGAAGCTTTCTCTTCATTCTGTGGCGTCAGTGTCCAGAGTGAGGACAGATTCAAAATATGAAATGAGTCAATTGTATGTTGGGAGAGGAAATATAGAAGGGGAATGAAAAGAAGAAAAAACTGGCAATGGAAGAAAGATAGGAGACATTGGATAAATTTGAATAGGGAAGGAAAAGCAATTCTGAGATGGAAAATTTATAAACCTGGCATCCAAATTTTTATATTTTATGTTTTTTTTATGTAATACATTATCATAAGTACTAGAAATTTGATTCCTTTCAACTTTTGTATTCATTGTGCCATTTAACATTATTTGTAAGTTCTCAAAAATCAACCAAGATCCTACTTTCATCCAATCATCCTACTTTCATGGCCTAAGATACGTACATTTTTAAAATCAAATCTGGGATTAAGTTCAACTCTATGTTTGGTTAATGAATTTTGTTTGTTTGGCTGTTCGTTAATATTGTTTTTGTGCTGATTCATAAATTTTTCCAAATTTCTCTTTGTCTGACTTATATATGTAAGTTCGCACACTTGCAATTTGGATATTCTTTAATATTGTTTTTATGCCCATTGTTTGGTTTTTCAAAATTTCTCATTGTCTGACCTATGTATGTGAGTTCACAATCAGTGCTAGAAATTTAATACCCAATTTTATCTTGATTTAGAATGCCCAATTTTAGAGTTTTGGAAAAACATCATCAGAAGTCATTTTAAGAAATTTAACTCACTAATACAAGAGTATTTACAAATTACTGTAAACATGCATACTAACTGTGTGAGAGATCTTTCAAAAAAATTACATTTGTGTAAGTTTTGAAAAAAACAAAACATACCTCGAATTGAACATTATGTCATATTGAAGACTGCAATTAGCATTATCCATTCAAAAAGTTTGAAGAAAACATTTGGTGCCATTTTTGAGAAAATGGTATTTGAGCATTTCTGAAAAGGTGAAATTTTGAGGTAGTTTCCACAGAAAACAGTTGAGTTCTCGAGAAACTTTACTTCACATTATTTAAATCAAATGTGCTCATAAATATAATAATGTGAACAAATTGCCCTAATGTAAATATTACTACATGAGAGACAAAAAAAATTACATTTTTGTAATTTTTGAGGAAACAAAAAGAGCAAGATGACGTTAATATCTCATAGAGAACGTTTAGCACTATCCCTACCAAAAGTTTAAAGAAAAAATTTGGAGCCGTTTTTGAGAAAATCTTGTTTTTGTAATTTTTTTAAAATTGCAAATATTTCGCGCAATATTGCACGAAAACCACTAACATTTTCAAAAAAACTTACATGACTTTAATGAAAGAACTCGCCATGGAGAACAAATTTTATTTGAAGGGAAAATCTCCATCTTTAATTTTGTTGTTGTAGGAAGAGTCCGAAAAAATTTCAAACTTTTGCAATTTTCGAAAATTTAGAGGTAACCTTGAAATTAGGACCTATACCACTTTTATAAGTGTATCTCTATTCTTACAAGAAATTTAAAGAAAAAAATTGGAGGCGTTTTAGAAAATTTTGAAAATGTTCGGGGGGGTTCATGTGAAGTACCCCCAAATTTTATAGAATCTTTTTCAAGATGCGTCTCTTTTTAAGCGTCCTTTATACTACACAAGGACGAAGTTTAATCAAAAAATTTTAAGCCTTTTTGAGAAAAATTTGAAAATGTCCTTGAAGTTTCATGCAAAATACTCCCAAAAAATTAAAATATCGCTTCAAGGAGCCGTCAGTGAGATTAACTGGGAATTATTAATTTTCGTTTCAAATCCTGCTTTCGCTAGCGTTGTTCACAGACGGACAGACGTTTTGCCATCGATCGATTTTTCGGTATCAAGGAGCCACAAAACAAGGATTCTGACTACGCATTGTGTTAGAGGAAGTAATTTACTTTATGTATGGACAAGATTTATGTACTTTTTGTTACCTGGGCCCGGCAGTAAGAGTTATTCTGTCGAAAAATCGCCGTTTTTCCCGCAGCATTGCAATTCTGTCTCTATAGGGGAGAAAGAACTATTAATTTTCGCATAATTTCTAGTGAAATTAATGTAAATTTTAAAAAAAATCTTCAAAATGGCTCCATTTTTTACTGAAAGAGCAAAGGACGCTCGAAGAAATGGCGTAGGTCTTATGTTCGTAAACTCTCTGAATTTTCGAAAATTGCAAGATGGAGAAAATGCGAGAAATCACTCGTTGTAAGCTTCAGTATAGTCAAGTTTCGCAGTGCCACTGATGGTATAGCAATTAATTATAACTATGTTAGGTTTAGTTGTAGTATTACTTAGTTATAACTATAAATATAATAATCATTATAATATTAGGCCTAAATTATTTTATTAATAACCATTATAATATATAAACAAGCACATTATTATTATTATTATTATTATTATTATTATTATTATTATTATTATTATTATTATTATTATCATTATTATCATTATTAACATTTATGAATTGTACAAGGGTGGACAAGAGATTCTAGAGCTCAAGAAAAAGCGCAATTATACCTCTGTCCCAAACGTCGTATGCAGTTTTTACTGTTTTTTTTACAACATAATAAAGCAAATCAACAAACACTTAGACCAGGTTTTCTTGATTTATTGCCATTTTTCCTTTGTTTATGAAGTAAGGTGACAGAAATTCACTGCTGCTGTGTGACCGTTTTTGAGGATAACTATGGAGTGTGGGACAATATTTTATCAAGCGGGCGATATCACTTGATGCAAAAGATGTTATCGCATTGTATGAGGAGAACTTTGATATTGCAAAGTCCTCTTTCAGCGTTTGGAACAGTTGGCAACGGTTGATATCGGTCAATGGCAAAAATTCGAAACGACGGGGAATCCCCTCTTCTTGTGTACGAATTGAATTGTCTAGATTGTGTTGGCTGACCTGGGGGCCACGTTCAAGCTTGAGAATTGCTGAGCCTTGCTCTGGCCTTGCTGAACGAGAAGAAAGTCAGGGTAAAACGGATTTGACTGAGTGTATTGACGGGATCGGAGAACTTCAAGACACTGGCTGACTAACAGTAAAGGTGCACAGTTTCAGAGCTGTGCTTACTTACATGTTATGGCGTTCTTTCTGATGTTATAATTTATACAGGTGTGTTGAATTTTGTTTTAGTGTTCGCGGATCGGCATTGTGATTCTTACGCGATTACGAAAGTTCTTGAAGAATGGGAAGCATCGCGAAAATGCAGGAGAGCCTAGAATGGTTAAAGCGTGGAATGGACCTAATTTCGGAGACAACTCCGCAACTATTGCAGCAAATGGCAGAATCTGAGGTTTCCATTGATTTTATCTGTTTTGTAATGCATATAATGTGAGAAAAACTGAGATTATGTAGGCAGAACTGATCATTTTGAATTTGACTCTGCGCGGTCGAAATTTTTGGGAAAAAAAATATTCACCCTTAAACAATTATGTATTGAAGACTAGTACAATATTCTGACTGACACGGAAATTAAATTTTCTGAAGATTAGAGATTGGCCGTTTTTTCGAAGTTTAACTAGTCAAAAACAAATAAATTTGAAAGTGGTTTATTTATTAATTACATCAAAGTTTTGTTGTGTAACTAATATACTAACATTACTGACCAATTACTAAATTACTGACATTCCTGTTCTAAGATTGTTTTGTATGACTTGTGGTGAGACTAATTTAGTAATGAATTAGCCATAAAAGTTCATCTGTTTTGAACTTTACCTTTTTCTGCATGGGAAGGAAGGTTTCAGATTTTGAAATGAATCATTTAATCAAATGGAATATAGTTCCCACTTCCTTTTTATTATTTTCATTCTGCCATCACTGGTTTGATGATATTAATGGGGAATTACCACTAAATACAAAAGTTATAAGGCACTTATTGTTGCTATCTGAATACCTCATAAAGTACTTTGGTGAAAATCAAGTGGGCCAAAAGATTCAAATTCTTTAACTTTTTTAGAACTACTTTTGAATCAAACAGTTGTGGATTTTTTCGTTTTACACAATCACTGTACTATTTGAATTTCACTCATGCCTCCAAAAAATGTGAAATTATCAAATTATAAATTCTGAGAAATTAAATTAAAAGAAATTAAATTTGTTGAACAAAAAACTGCAGCATAATGTAAGAGCACATCCCAAGGCAACTTGTTGCAAACACTTGTTTCTTCAAGTATTGATATATTTTATAACCATAATTGTATTACTTTTCAAGATCCTACTTTTCCAGATGATCTTAGGTTTCATTCTCAGATGTTGTGAAAAAAGTTTACTTCCTGCCATTTCATCTGGCAACAATTTGGAAATCCTTTTTAAAAATGATATGTCCATTGTCTTTTAAAAAATATGAAGTGTTCTTTTAAGATTCCAATGTAGAAATAGTAAATAACTTTATGTGTGTAGTTAAGTGTGTTAGTGTAGTGATATGATATTAGGATGCACATGACAATTCACACATGGGTTGAAATGTACCTAGAAGTGTCACATGAACAGAATTTATTGTTCTGTTTTAGTTTTTCAATGTGTCAGATTTTTCAATGAGAAATCATGTCTCTTGGGAGACTATTCTCAAGGTCTGCAGGTCCAAGTGGATTAAAAATATTCCTGTTTAGAGGGTATGGCCTATCAGTTTTACATGTGAAAATTAGTATCTTCATTATATTTGAATATATTTACTCCATTTGTATGAACTAAAATGAAGCTTTTGGATAATAGCAAGCCAGTTATTATTCCTTTAATTGAACTTTTTGGACTTGCATGAATAATCCTGATAGGTAGCTTTGTTTTATTTACAAAAGTGTCACAAACGAAAGTGTTATCACATGTTACAAAACCATTTTTAATGTTTGTTAAATTTTGTTAGACATATTGCATCTCCTAGAAAGATGACCCAGCATTGCAGTGCCTACTCTTGCTCTTGCAAGACGTTGCAGTTCCTTATGTGGTAGAAGTCTTCATTAATCAACTAGAGCTTCTTTAAGGACTCGGGTGTTTTAGGAGGTTTTTCTCCCTCTCAAATGCATTGTGTCAAAGCATTCCAGACATGTTCAAACAAATTTAGAACTGGACTTCTGAATGATCATTCTGTTACTGACAAATTGCTCTCCTGCAATTCTTGACAATGACAGTGAGGTCAACTATTTTCATACATGAACAGAGCATTTTCTGTTCATGTATGGCTCAGTTGAGGAGTAGCATATGCGACTACGTTCTCAATAATGTGATGACTTGCATTTTAGGTCCCACTTTTAACAAAATGAGTTCTGCTTTTATTTAAGTGCTTATGCCTTTCAGACCAAAATCGATCCCCTATTGTAGGCAATCAAAAGTTGCGTTACTCCTGAAAGAAATCACTCCTAGTAAACTCCATTCACATTAATCTATACAAATCCATCAGATCAAAAGCAGTAAATCAGTGACTTATCAGTAAATAGAACAGGTAGCCAATGTCATAACTGTCAGAAAACATATTTTCTGGTGATCAGAAGTCTTATTCTGTATCTCGTTAGACAAAATGTTTTATTTTGGTGTTGCAGAGGTTGACCCAGCTTGGCGGAGGGGATCATAGATTTTTGTTAAATAATAAACCTATTTGTTAATATATTGTATTTTTTGTAGTGTGTATATGATACATAATTCTAACTTAGATATTTAAATAAATTTTGGCAAATAAGAAAGGTTACACTGGAGTGTTTAAGGTCTTACCCCTGAAGTCTGCATTAGCTCAACATGTTTCTCCTACACAGTTGCTTTGCAGTTCTTCATTTACTGTTTGGGTACCTAACGGTCCTGTCATGGAGTTGTTTTCCACAATACACCAGTTTTAAGACCTAGAATTTATGCAACAAGTATCTGTAAATGATCATCTTGTAGAAAGATAATTGATGAATGGCTTCGTTAGAAAATAAATGCCTTGACCTCATTGCCTTCTTATCCGTTATCCACTTCCTTTATATCTGTGATAAAATTAGCCAAACAAGCAGCATACACACTAATCCACAAACTAGTTTCTGCACTTTGATAGTTTCAAATGTCTTCAACAAATGAAAAAATGAAATGATGGGACTTTAGTACAAGAAAGTACTTTTGTGTCACTTTTTTAAACAAAAATCTTTAACTTCATAAATTTTTGTAATTTAATCAATGGCTACTTTCATTTTTTTGATCAGTGAATTTGTAGGAACATTATTGTACTTTTGTAAAATCAATTAACAGGTTCAAATGTTTTGTAAAATCTTGCTGCATAAATGATTTTACTGGGATTAAATGGAGTATTAAAAATCAACACAATTATCTAAAAGGATTACGGACAATTGAAATAATTTTTTACTTTGTATTATTGGAAAAGACTGATTATTTGTGTTACAATTATATTGTAAGCAGCTTCTGACTTGGTAATATTTAATTGATGTTTTTTTGCAGAGTTTCCTTTGTTCTACAGAACAAATTGTGAAATAGTCCCTTGCTTCTGAACAATAAGTTGATTTACTTCCTGGAATATAACACAAAACATTTCGAGATTTTTCTCCACCTTTTTTTCTTCTCTTTAAAATTATTTTTGCTTGTTAAATAAACAAATAAATAAAATTTGTAAAAATATTGACACTCATTTGTGTCCAGTGAGGAAAACAGATATCCTTGATAAGAATTTTAAATGTTTTGTTGTATGGTACTGATTTTTCTAACTTAATTTTGAATTTTGTTTCTAAGATCACTGTGGCATCTCTACAGTCATTCATGGGAGAAACAAAACAACGTTTGGCAGCAATGGAAGAAAGAGAAAGAGAGAGAGAGATCCGACTGGTAGCTTTGGAAACCAACCTTAAGAAAGCTCTCACATCACTCTTTCCCAGAGTGGAATCTGTTTTAGATCAGTTGGAAAGTAAGAAGCAGAAAATTGAGCTGTCAGCCAACAGAGAAGTGCTACAGGAGAAGAATTGTGTTGCAGGTACTAGCAAACAAGCACCCGAAACTAAGCCTTCTAATGCAATAGGTGAGGGTGCAAAAAAGAAACAAGATAAAACTAAAAAGAGTAAGGTTTCTTCTGCTCCATCTCCTATTCCTACTGCATCTCCTTCTCTGAGAGATGAAGCTGACAGTATTGCAATGGAGAAGGATTTGGTCAATGCTGCGAACAGTGGAAATTTGACTAAACTAAAGCTTTTAATAGCTGCAGGAGCTAATGTTAATGCAAAAAGTCAGTCAGGAAAAACTGCATTAAGTATTGCTGCTATTACTGGTCACAATGAATGCATGCAAGAATTGATTAATTCTGGTGCTGATGTATGTGAAGAAAGTAAAGACGGCTACAATTCCCTTCATTTGGCTGCAATATTTGGGAAGGAAACGTCTCTCCCTATTCTGCTTGGTTCAGGCATTGATGTAGATATAAAAGCTCAAGATGGTATGACAGCTTTGGCTTTGTCATGTAAGTTTGGTCACAAAAAGTGTATAACAGAATTGTTGAATTTTTCAGCAAATATAGAAGTGAAAGATAATAATGGAAGGACTCCTCTTCATCATGTTGTTATGTGTAATAGTATTGAATGTTTAACTACTTTACTGGAACGAGGACCTGACCTGAATTCACTTGATAATGATGACAGGACTCCTTTTTATTACGCTTTTCAATCAGACAATCTGGAAGTTAGGAATATAATGCTGAGTGCTTTCTTGAATGTTTAATCATGTAAATTAAAGTTTTGGTTCTAGACAGTCCTGTGCTACATTTCCATCAAAATTAACTTGCCCTATCAGTTATTACATTTTGTATAAATATTACGATGCTGCTGTCAGAAACGAATTTGCACTGCGAAAAGATTTGTTCTTTATTCTGTAGCAAAAGACGCCAGAAAGAAATGTTATCTTTTTATTTTTCTGGATGTTTTGTAGGTCTCTAGAACCAAACCTATTAAAAATTAGAATATTTCATGTACCTAATTTAGTGGTTTGCTATTGGTATGTTTAATTTAGAAAAATTTCAGTTGCAATGTATTTTTTCTTATAAAATACTACTTTAATACACAGTTGAGTTCACTATCAATAGTTTAGATTCTTCTCTATGGTTTTTTATGTCTGTTGCTAATGGAGTTGATCCAAATAAACATGAACAATGCAATTGCAAAAGGAGAGCAGATACAGTTGAATATAATTAATACTAGAATGCTTGTCATGCATTTTTGGTACATTGAGATTTTCATGTACTGTCATTCGTGGGTTTTTTAATCTTTGGAGTTGGGCTGTTAACATGATGGATAAATAATCCCTTATATTTTATTGATCTCGACCATACAAAATTTTGTAAATTTTCAAATGTATCTAGAACACTCAAACATGTCATTTTTAGCACATAGCCATTTTATATTTATAGATTATGAATGCTGCTTGTCCAAGCAGGATTTTGAGGAACACAAAAGATTTAATCACATACTATTTCATTTGAGAAAGAGAGCTCCTATTTAAGTTCAGAAAAATAAAAATGTATTATTTTGCATATAATTTGCATCGTAGAATGCAGATATCAATGATCAGACAGCAAGAAGTTCCCGCAGTGTATTGTGTTGTATACATAATATTTATATAATGATTTCTCAAAGTGTAAGAGAACAATGAAAAGCTAAAAGCCTTTCTGCTTTAACACAATGTGATCTCAACTTTCAAAAAGAACTCTTCATTATTTTACAGAAACTTTTCAAAGATGTTTAATATGTATATTGTCGTAAATATGTTTCTGTATATTTTTCCTGAATTTTTTTAATTAAAAAAAAGTTGAAATGTATTATAAATTATTCTCAGCAAGTCGTCATAAAATTTAAAGGCTCCTTTCCCATCAAAAGTTGTACAATTTTTCATAAAAATAAGCTTCGATTAGTCTTGTTCTTCAATGGGCAGGTTTAGGTGTTGTGTGATGCAAGGAAGGGCATTCCAGTGTTAATAATAAGGATAAAGTCTAAAATTATCCATCTTTCTTTCAAGTAATATTTAGTTCAGTCGCTACATCTTGCAGATTACTAAGCATTCATTGTTTCACCCACGAATGACATTCATTGTTTCACCCACGTGATTACAGTTATTCTTTATTTATTTGTTTTTGTTGTGTGTTTGTGTATAAATGAAAATAAAATCTGTACATATATATTTATTTACAAAAATTATGTATTGTTGCCAGAAATGTGAATGAATAAATTTGTGATTTAAGTAAAGTAATAAAAAAACATTTCATTGAGATTAATGTAAACCCAAAGTAACACTTCCTATATTTCAATTCCTGATGAAAATTCTCTCTTTTATATCAATACCCACTCTCAAGTGGAATTTCTTTATTTGCCAATGTTTATTGAACAAGTCATAGAACCATATAAATTATAGTAGACCCAAGAGAACTATTTGGGGAGCATGTTGTAAAATCAAGTTAGATTTACTGTGAAAGCTGACTATGAAGTTGTTATTTTAATTATGCGTGGAATGTATAAATATCGAGAAGAATGTTACTTACTGCTTTACATATATATATAAGTTAAATAATTATTGTTTTGCTCCTTGAGTTAATGCATTCGTGAAAGCATATTGTTTGTTTTATTCTCAAATTATTTCTTGATTTATTTGGTCTCACCTGTGTCTTGCTTGAACGTGTTCGGATCTCTTCTGATCTTCACCTTTCCCTTTGCTTCACTACCACATAGCAAAGTTGTCTGGCTGAGAACATGACATGATAAATGTTTTTAAAAAAATTTTTTTTTCATGTAAAATCGTCATTAAAAAATATATCAGCCAGGTCTTCATAGTGAATTAGAGATGAAATGCTTTTGTTGTCAGCAAATATTTCTTTTATATCTCTTGAGGCATGTGCAGGAATATTGTGAAAAGGAAGTATTCTGAAAATACATTCTTTAACTGCTATAATTATCACTGCCAATTGCATGTTTTTGCACTTTGGTTTTTATTTCTTGGTGTGTGGGGTCTTGTCCTCAGGATGGAATGTCACGGTATTTTGTGTCGTTTTCAGTCGTGCCGCCAGGAGTCTCAGCAGGGCAGTATATGTCAAACGGGTGAGGTCATACTGGGATCACGAAATCGCCTCAGCCTTCATTAAAAAACTAAGTGTCGTAACTCAAAATTACAGAAAAACTAGTGTATTAAAAATTGTATATAAAATTATTTTAAAGATTGATTTTCAAAAATAAAATGCTTTACAAAATAAATCTTTGACATTCAGGGGCAGGCTTAAAAATTGTTTGAGCTTTTCCCCAATAAACAAATTAAAAATTACTAAAAAAAACTCCATATGCTTGCAAAAATGTGAACTTAAAATAACTTATGATTTTTTATAATTTGCATTTAAAAAATTTACCCTCAATACTGAAGGTGAAAATTCTGTAATTTTTGCAATTCCAGTTTTTTAAGGAAAATGATACTGTTGTAATTGAGGAAGAAATAACAAAAAGTGGTTGAGAAAACCATGTTTTCGAAATCTACTCTAATATAAATGTTCACTATATGCAAGAAAAACTCATAGTTTGAAAAAATGTACATGACTTACTCAAAGATATATTTGGAAGAACATTTCATTGTGGGGGGGACCTCTTTTCTCTATCTTTAGTAATGTAAGAGGGGTATTTGCCTGATTAATAATATTTTAAACAAAAATTTTTAAAAAGTTGTATTGTTACTGTAAAAAATTACTATTAGTAATAATTAAAAAACAGATTTTCGTGCAGTAAAACTCTAGAACGTGCAGTAAAAACACCAAAACATGCAATATAAAGATCGAAATTTTGCAAAACGGTGTTATGTAACCTAAAAACGCCAATTAATCCACTTATTAACTTAGTTTATATTTTGAATGTATTACTTAAGGTGAATGAAATATCATAATTTTAGTGTTCTTAATATAAATAAGTTTATACATATTGTTTATGTGAACCATATTTTAAATATTATTCGCACGCAAAATTAAATTAGGATGTAAATACAAATATACCTTAAGCAATAAAAAATAAGTTACAGAAGAAATTTTCTGAATTGTTTTCATTACAATTTACAAATGTTTCAAATGGGAAAAACTTTTACATTTGTCTGTGTGCCGAGTCTCTCTAACGTCCTCTAACGTATTCGTACGTGTGCACACAGCTAAATACGGTCAAAAATCTTTAATTCTCGATTTCGCAGGGCAACGTCTGTCTCGAGAAATTCAATGAATTTGAAACAATGCGCTTGCCACTGCTTCTCTCCCAGACGAGTGTTCCCTCCCAGACGTAAGGCTGAATATGAACCGCGCATGCAGTCTCGTGTTGGGAAGTTCAGTGGAGATTGCCAAAATGGATATAATGATCCGATTAGGAAGATAGGCCACCAACATAGCGTTGTATGAGCGGCCGCCACCAAGGGTCGCGGTGCTTTTTGACGTCTTCAGGGCCCGTCTCGAACACAAAGGGTATAATGGAAGGGATACGAGAACTTGCTGCAATTGGCTGGATTTTCGAAAATCTTCGCTCCTTGTCGAATGTTCCCCGAATGACGTCAGATATCACATGAGAAAAATCGGCACTGGTGCAGCCATCTAGAGCACGTTAGTGTAACTACTTGGACCTCCCGTAGCGCGACAAAACCTCCCATTTACGTGACCAGACACTGGTCGCGGTCCTATACTGCGATTTTTGTAGGAAGAGCTCTCAAGATAACTCAAATCCCATCTTCGCGATGGAATGTCACGGCATTTCGCGTCTTTTCTCGGTCTTGCCGGTAGAAGTCGCATGATCGCAAGCACTGCTTCATACGGTCGCGATTGTGCGAAATCTAGCGGAACGATTGTGAATGATACGAAATGCCGTGACATATTCCATCGCGAAGATGGGATTTGAGTTATCTTGAGAGCTCTTCCTACAAAAACCGCAGTATAGTTCGTAGTAACACCATATGAATGGTCTAGAGGTCTCCCCCTCCAACGCTACAGATATTACCCCGCCTTCCTGCGCTCTTGTCCCAACATATAGCTCCCTCTCTGTCTTTCCCTCGTGGGTCGCACGGTAATTCAACACTGCGGGTTTGGTGATAACAAACTGATGAGTGAGAAGGATCAGACGAAAGGCAGCTTACGTGTTTCTACATTGGCGGTTGTCCAAACCTTCAACAGAAAATCAGGCGTGTCTTGAAGAAGGCTTTCAGTAATAGGATAATGTGATGGACCAACACATTGATGAAATAGTCGTTTCTTTGGACTCTCCTGGCAATGCGAGTTCCTCTTCTGACTATGAGGGTGATGATGACGGGCAGTGCTATTGCTGCGTGTTGTAGTCGCCTCTCCTTGTCGCCTCCGCACTTGCTTATCGTCGAGAGGGTAAATCTTACACGCAACACTCACCGTGCTGGATACTCGTATTGTCTTGAGATTTTACCAGCTTGTTCAGCACCTTTCAAAACCCCTACATACAAATTTTTACCTGCTATAAAGCATTGCAAGCAGTGTTTTTGCGATAATTAGTATTGGGACCTTTCTTGACCTTACCGACCGTTGAAGGGCGGAAATCGCTGCTGGCTGCTGGTTCTGCGGACGTTACTCATACACCGCGCCTGCACTATCGGCCTATCGGCAAGGTCTCAGTTACTTGGAGGGCAGGCGGGGTGACAAAAACGGGTGTTTACTTTGCAGGTTCAGATGGAACGAACGCGTTTGGAAGGTTCAGATGGAACGAACGCGTTTGGACACCGGCTGATAGACGCCGCGTAACGTTCCTAGCGCTGCCGAAGCAACGGCTCGCCCGGTGCGGGAAGCGCGAAGGTCACGAAAGGTCCTGATACAAAATGCCTATAAAACACTATAATATTCCATAGCACTTCAAAATTTGCGTATATAGGTTTTGCATGGTGTTCTATCAGGTGGTGAAATTTCAGGTCAATCCGAGTATCCAGCACGGTGAGTGTTGCGTGTTAGCTGCCGCAGGGTGGGGGAAGCCTCTGAGGCTTCCCCTAAGGTCACCTTCACCCAAGGTCCGACATGTTTTCTTTTTTTTGCGAGCGGTACAGCTCATGGTGTAAGATATATTTTACACCGTGGTATAGATATAATAACTGAGACCCCGTCTACTAACGTATTATACTGTGGTAACACCGCATATCCCTGCTGCAATAACTCAGAAATTTTAATTAGACAATAGGCATCATGAAAGATATAGACGCTTAGTTCACAGGGCAACAAAATACAGAATTGATACATATTAAACGGTTTTCAGGTTCCACAGACAACCCGAGTGCACATCTGGGTTGTCATAATAGATATTTATTTAACAAGTCCTCTAAATTAGTCTCAAGGGCGAGGCCGGAAGGTTAAATACGAGGCGGAGCGATAGCGAAGGCAAGCTTTCATGAGTTAAGAATTGCCATTACTCTCGATGTTCTGTAGCAAGGGTTGTTGGAACAGGTTCCTGGTACTGTTTTTTAAATAACAATCGCAGTGCACGGATGGACCAAAAGGACAAAGGGAGACAAGTGTGACAAAGTGGGGAAAGGAGGATGAAGAGGACAAGGAGACAAATCCACACGCATAATAATAGCTGATTATTGCCTTTAAATTATTTCTGATTATGGTCCATCCTGCTTTTGTGAAATGTCAAACATATTTTTTCCTACAGAATTATAATACTTTCTAGGTAGTACATACTGTACGAGAAAGTAAACTATTAGTGGCGCTACAGAATGGCACAGACTTACCCGTATTAATTTTCTATTTCCTTGGGTCTGGGCTAGCTTTTAGCCACATACTCGTGCCAGCAGCCATATATCGCCGCCCAATGTACGTTTTTTTAATTTTTTTAAACATTTTATTAATTTTTCGGTTTCCTAATAGTAGAACGGAAATATTAATTTTAGAATATTAAAGACCAGTAAAACCTCGTCCTAAATGGCAATTGTTTTGAAAAATTTGGAGCCTTTTTAAGAAAATTGCGTTTAAGCGCTATTAAATAGGCGAAATTTGAAGCTCTTTTTCACAGAAAATTTTTGAGTTTTCGGAACGCTTCATTTGAAGTCATTTAAAGCACTGCAACTTACAAATACAATAGTGTTTACAAATTGCTGGTAATGTGCATATTAAATATGAGAGCTCTTTAAAAAAATACATTTGTGTAATTTTTGCAAAAACAAAAAAATACCCCAAATTGAACTTTACGTCATATTAAAGAGTACAATAGCACAGTCCTTTCCAAAAGTTTCGAGGAAAAATTTGGAGCCATTTATGAAAAAATGGCGTTTGAGCGTAAAAAACGAGTGAGCTAATTTGAGCGAAAAAAAGAGTGGACTTTAGAACACGATTAAGGCGAAATATTACGTTATTTCTGAACAATTCATAAAACAACTATTTTAGTTATATGTTTCGTTTTTAATGTGTAGATGTTTTCTAATGTCCGAGATTTCTTATGAGAAAATTTTCTTTCAGTTAAATGTAGTGCTAATCGTTTATCAATCCTTTTTCACATTTTTATCAGTTTTATTTCTCCGGCTTACAACTAGCAAGTAAGGTTTGGCATTCAAAATTGCCTCTCGGAACTTTCGTCTAGTCCAATCATAGAGAAGATATCTCTCCTCTGCAGCTGTGCGGGGCTACCAACCCTACATCGCTTACCTACTCCTCATTGGTTAGTACTATTGGTACTATTCGTCTTACGTACTGTGCACCAGGGAACATGCCACCGCAGAACGAAGCCATTCTTCCGTGATACCATAGACAATGGGACATGTGGTTTCTGTTTCCATGATGCCACGCTGTTGGCTCATGCGATGTTACCTCGCGTGTTGATGCTGCTTTGCTTGGTTCTATACTGCAATTTTCGTAACTTTGTTCCTGACAGATATCAGCTGTTGACGATTTTATCCAATCGGAAGCTTAAACGTCACCATAGTGACGTTATTGTAGCGAAATATAAGCTCCCGATTTGATGGCAGCGAAACAGCTTATTTCTGTCAGGAACAAAGTTACGAAAATCGCAGTATACGGTCCATTTACCAGTCGCTCGCGCTTTGACTGCGCCCAGAGAGTATATAACAGAGACGGCACTCAATGTATATTGGAGAGCTCTTATTTGACATGGTGGGGGGAACCGACAGAGAGAGTGGGGGACGCCGCCATTCGCGGGCCCCAATAGCGTTGAAGCTTTAAAAATATGCCGGGAATACGAATCAGCCAATCACGACGACCCACTCAAAACGAGTAGCGAAGACGACCCCGGTGTCAAGAGAGTACAGCTCTGTTTCACTTCCAATATTATTTATATTGACTTTTGAATTTATTTATAAGTACATATGATTTGCAGATGAATTAAGAACAAAATAAATGTTACACTATTTAGGAATTTGAAGGCAGGGAAAGAAATCTAGGATAAACATGCAAAATAAACGAAAGTGATTTCACATTTTAACATTTATTTTCAAATTAAACATGGAATAATACAAAGACATAATACAAAGGCACAAAACACATACATCCAAAAATTGTGAAATATCACTAATTCAACTCTCTGTTGGCTCCCTACATACATATTTAAACCCTGACAATCTATTCAAAAAGAAATTTTAAAAAGCAGCAAAAACATAGCATAATTCATTGGCATACAGTGATGACAATTAAAAAACACACAGATATATGGATATTGCAATAAGCCTAAAGTGAGTTGCAATGTGAAAAGTATAAAGTGCACCGTTACCAAACAGTAAGAGTTAAACATAGGAAAATACAATTGAGTGATCGACTTGAACTTTTCTAGTCATAACATACAAACATAGATAAGTAAGATCCTATCAATTAATCTCAAAACCCTTTGGCCCAAGATTCAAAGCACTGAAATGAATCAACATACTAAGATTTGTAAATACAAAACGTGTAAATTGAATTCATATACTGTCAATACATTGATATGTAGTAAATATATACTTATGTATTTGCCCACTTGTTACAGTGCAAGCTCTTATTCATGCTCAGATTTATATGGAATGATATACATAATATTAACATAAATATGTACTAATACTGTTCAACTATGACTTACAATACACACCAAAGTTTTTAGTAAAATAATGTCTTAATCGAATGCTTCTCTTGCATAACTAGGATGGACAAATACTGTAGCTAGCCAGTAAACAAATTTTATACATTTGTGTGGCTGAAAACAAGTTCTTTAATCTTTTTTCACACAATTGACCATTTACAAAATCTGCGAGTTACCGAGCATTGTTTCAAACATTCCAATGTGGATCAGTGCCTTTTGTTTTAATATTGCTTAGTTCTGGTAAAAACCCCATCCAACATGAGAGGGAAAACTGGAGACAAACTTTAATAATATTTTGTGCAGTGAATTCTGTAAGTTCTATAAATTAGATTAACCATGTACATTTGAACTAAATGTCTTTCTAATCTTTCATGAATAATTTTAAAAGAATATGTAATACATTGCAAATAAAATGTAGACAGGGCTGGGCAGTATTTAAATACATAAAATCGGTGTATTTAAAAAGAAATACTTAAAATACTTCAAAAATACATGAAGATAATGAGGATAGTTTCTTTTTGTTTGATTTGGCTAGTGAATGGACCTCATTAAAAATAAATAAATAAAAGATTCTTTCAGCTGTAGAACTTGAGTTCTCTTCATTTTTAAATGACAAATCTAAATTATTAAACGTGATGGACAATTATCAAACAATAATACAAAGTTTATTCTGTATAACACTAGTTTATGTTCATCAGCGCCATTCAACAACTGTTTTCCTGTGCAGGCATTCACAAAGTAAGGGATTGCTTATGCTAATTTGTAATGTAAATGAAACAGGACCAACGACTTAAGCTCACTATAACTGAGAATTCACTGTATCCGAGTTCACTATCAACAGTAGGCTAATTACTAGAGGGTGGATTTGAACGAAATGTAATTCCTTATCTTTTCACTTTACACCAGTACCTTTTAGTATAGATATTCATTTTATGTTATAACTAGAACTGGGAAGCTTATGCAAGCTTTTAGCACTGAAATATGCATACAAATATGCCACAAAAATGTTTGGTCATAAAAAGATATTTAACAAGATTACATATTTTTGCCACCCAGAGACAGGGAATATGCAAATTAAAAACAAAGTATCTACTCATTGTACTAACATATTTGAAGCAACAGGAAAGTTCATGCTTTGTATTAATACAAATTTTTTACTTGGAAATTTATGGTTTTGTGTTATTTTAGCGAAGAAGTCGAACAATATGAAAAAACATTCATTTATATGCCAAAAAGCTCTGAAAACACAAGGTATGCAGTATATGCAAATAATTTCTTATTTTATTTCCAATATTTTGCCATGAAACACACATTTTACAATTTCAGGGAAATATGACCATTGACAAAAAACTTGCAATTGCATTAACTTCCCAGCTCTTGTTATAACAAAAGGAAATGACCCCATTTTTATATGCCCTTTTTTGCATTTTTCATCGATTTTGACTACCAAGTCACTTTTTACTTCTTTCTGTCATCTTTAAAGTATGTTTTGCTAATTTCATTGAATTTAATACAATTTTAATGGTACTTGCTTCAAGTAATGTTTACAAGATGCAACAAATGTTTTTCACAGAATTTCTGAGCAGCTTATTCAATTTTTGTGCTCAGAAATTGTAATGTCATCCATTACAAGAATGTAATCACCATTGTTTGGTGGATTTCACAATACCTGAAGACAGCCTGGTCCAGTCCAAACCCAAAGTTTGCAAGCTCTGTTCACTTGAATGAAAGGAAAAGACTAGAGACAAAAAAATAATGTTAAATTAAAATGTGCTCGTAACATCCTAAAAGCAAATGTGCAATAACTGTAAACAGTGAATACTTTACCTCTCTCCTCTGGTACACTCTGCAAGAATGCCCTGAGCATCCTGTCAGGTACCTCAGGACATACATCAGAAAAGAGAGTTGGTACTGCGTTACACAGCACTCTCCTAGAGGCACTAATCATGTGTGGTGTAAAATGATCTACGCACACATATCGACCACTAGTTACAGTGCGCCATGAACAGGAAGCCATCAGGACGCCAATTGCCTTCAGCTACTTTATACACCTGAAGTTATATTAAAAAAATTATCAATAATATTATCATCATCTTCTATTTATTCCACAAAAAAATATAGTGATGGTAATAATTTTCACATTTTTATGAATGTATTTCTATCGTACTACTACTACTACTAATAATAATAATGATAAAAGCATGAACAATATAATTTAATTTCATAAAAATGTAAGATTAACATATCGAGCACATGTGTTAAACACAATTACCTTCCAAACATCGTTGGGGAAAGCAAACAGATTTGGCCTTGCAGCAATTTGGCAACCAACACTGCTTCTGTCGTGGCATTTTGCAGGGAAGAAAAGGGTATCCTCTCCGATCCTCTCAATTGCCTTCAGCCCCTTAATACACCTGAAGTTATATTTAAAAAATTATCAATAATATCGTCTTCTATTTATTCCACATAAAATATAGTGATGGTAATAGAAATACATTCATAAAAATGTGAAAATTATCGTACTAATAATATTAATAATAATAATTATAAAAGCATGAACAATATAATATTATAAAAATATAAGATTAACATATCGAGCACGTGTTAAACACAATTACCTTTGAACATCGCTGGGAAAAGCAAACAGATTTGGCATCGCCTCTGTCGTGGCATTTGGCAGGGAAGAAACAAAGGGTATCCTCTCCGATCCTCTCAACAAAGGTATCCACAAAAGGGCATTCGTTTTGCACAGCCACTCTCGGCCACTCTTCGTGAAACGGTTCACCACGATCATAAATTTCAAAACATAGAAACAGGAAGTTACGTTCTCTTCGGTAGTTGTCAGAAATGGTCGCTAGAGGGTACTGTTGATCCCAGTAGTCGTACGTAATTTCCGGGCCCGGATATGGCGGACCCAGTCAGGCGTCCCCGGGCGTCCCCACCAGCGTTTATACGAGAAAGTGGTGGGAGGTGTGAAGGTTTCCCTACCCCGTGACGGCCCCCTGACTGCGCCTGTGCAAGTCTTTCTATACTATAGTCTTTCTGTGATGCGCCTGTGAATGTTCTTCTATAGTTTTCCTAAATATATAAGATTATGAGGAGGACTTGGCCTGTTTGTGTGGTGGCAATGTTGGTCAGTTGTTCTCATAGTTTCGCAAAGTTTATCGTGTAAACCGGTGTGAAACATTCACTTGGGCCACAACTTTACCTGCAGTATACACGCAGAATTAAACACAGCCCAAACCCTACGGTGTCAAAATAACATTACCGAGTGTCGAGGTATTAGTTATTTTAGTAAATATCTATTTAAATCATTTTTTGATCGTAAAAAATTACAGGCGTCTTCATTATTACTGTCTTATGCATAGAGCATAGAAATGTCATATGCAAACAGCATAGAAAGTTTTAGCTAATGACAACTAGTAAAATTAAAAGATATAACATGGGAAATAAAAGCCTTTCAAAAACATAAATAGTTTTATTATCTAAAGAAGATGGTTAGAAGTTATAATTAATAAGTTGGTTATATTTCATAAGATGTAACAGCAACTGCCATACATCCTTTAAAACCTTGGTTGGGCACATTATTATTTACATTATTTTTATCACTTTATTGGATGTAATTTATGTGAAGGATTAGGTGCTAAAATCAGATGGGTTTTCTTAATGCATTTTTAATGTAAAACGTGGAGTACTTCAAATGATTGTCAAAATAAACTTGAGAATGTAATGGGAAGGTAACTTTGGTTTTAATTTAATATTTTTAACATTTATTTATTTAGTTATTCATTTGAACAAGTCAGTAGAGCACTATACGTTGCATTCTAGTTGATTGCTTCTTTAGGTGTTAGTAACTAGAAGTAACTAGAGGTTAATTTAATTAATGACAAAAATGCAATGTAAATGGTCATTGCGTAAAAAAATTTCTGAGGCTTTTTATATCCTATGTCAATTTATGGCTCAGACCAATGATCGTTTACAGAGCACTTTTATCATAAATTAAATATACCTCTAGTTCGTAACACCTGACGAGGCAGGCAACCTGATTGTGAAACTTACTGCTTTGTTGGCTTATTAAAATGAATGAATGAAGAAACGAATAAATGCTTTCAAATGGGAAACTGAAGACTTGTTTGTCATTAAAAATATTGGTACCCTCCTGTTATATAACCTAACTGCTATTAAATTTCTTTTTAATATCAGGTTTACACACAATTGCAAGTTGAAGAGTCTAAGATTAAATATAGGCAACTAGACTAGACAAGAATGTATTTGTCAACAAAATTGGAAAAATATCGCTATTACTATTTTTTATCAGCAAAATATTCATACCCTGTGTACCTTTTGTTGTTAATTCATTTAACTTAAAAATAATTTTTTTTAAATTCAATATTACCAGGAAATTCAAAAATGAAAGATGGGAAATGTGATCAGACATACCTAATTCTCTAATCGGTTATTAGTCATTTTAAACCAGGGGTTCCCAAACTTTTTTAATCACATCCCCATCTGTCAATAGCAAAATTTCCCAAGCTCCTTGTACATTTTTGTTTGGTAAGGAATAAAACAAGTGTTACATTGAGTAACAAAACATTTGTTTTTTACTCTACAATTTTACGAGTTAATTCTGTTTTTTTACCTCCTGTTGAAATGTTTGTTGTCTTTTTTTTTATTAGGTCAAGAAAATGCATATGATTTATTCCTAATTAATATTACAAGTTGAAATTAAAATTAAGCAGGGGACAAGAAAAATCTTTGAAAAGAATAAGCTTGCATATTTGTACCAGATTCCCTATACTTGGTTGAGTAACAGAAGGTGCACAATGTAAATCATTAGCAATGTCAAGTGTGCCCTGATAGTTTGTTTTAATTGTTAAAAGTGCTGAAAATGATTTCTTGCACAAATTGCACCCTTGTGAGAAATAGACCAACAATGAGAGTGGAAAAACACACTTGAAATAACAAATAGCATTGTGCCCAATAAAGGGTTAAATAATGACATATCCAAACTAATGTCTCTGTAATCTGTAATTAATTCTGTTACTGAATAGAACCTAATGAATATCCAGTGTATTAAAGAGTTTGTAATAGGTAAGTGAGAGTTGCATGAATTATTGTATTCTTTGAATTTAATTAATTGTTTCAATTTTTCAGGGTGAATTTTAGGTGATTATATTAATTTCCAAGCAGTGGTGGTTTAAGAATGAGCAACAGCCTTGAGAAATTTCAGGAGAGCTTGGCATTGATTCGGCAGGGAATGGACCTAATGGTAGAGGCTGCCTTGCCTCTGCTGCAACAACAGGCAAAAACTGAGGTTTTAATTAATTTTTGTTTGACATCTTGTTTTGTATAAGTCAGCTATAATTAAAACACAATTAAAATACTTAATTCAGAGTGATCTAGCACTATGCATATGTTTATGGAAAAATGCAGGGAAATGATTTGCAGAATGCAATTGAAATTTTTTATAAATGATATATTCTTTGATTAATAAATTTGTAGAACATGATATAATTAATTTAAAAAACAATATGTAATGGATTGTTTTGTAATAACTGAGAATTTGTTTATTGGTTAGGTTACAATGGCTTCATTTGAAATGTTCATGGGAGATACAAAAAAGCGCTTGACTGCACTGGAAGAGAGGGAGAAGCAAAGAGATGCTCGGCTATCAGCATTGGAGACAAACCTAAGCAAAGCTCTTGTTTCATTGTTTCCCAGAGTGGAGTCTATTTTGACTAAACTTGAAGGAAAGGATCTGAATCGTGAGCCTGCATGTAGTAAAGATCTGTTGAAGGATAAGAATCCTGTTGCATCCACTAGCAAACAGATGCCAAAGAGTTCACAAAATTCTTGTAATAACCTTGAGGGGGAATCTAAGAAGAAGCAAGATGAAACAAAAACAAGTAGGATGTCTTCTCAATCTCCAATTACTGCAGTATCTCCTCCAACCCGTTCAGAAACTCCAGCTTCTGAATCTGTTGTCTTGGACAGAGATTTGATCAGTGCTACAAACAGTGGAAATTTGAGAAGAATACAAAGTCTGATTGCAGCAGGAGCTAATGTCAATACTAGAAGTCTCTTAGGAAAAAGTGCTGTGAGTATTGCAGCTCTAAATGGACATCTTGAATGTATGCAAGAATTAATAAATGCTGGTGCTGACATTCTTGCATCAGATACTGAAGGCTATAATGCTGTGCATTTGGCTGCATCACGAGGGAAGGACATAATTTTGCAGTGTCTCCTGTCTAGAGATATTGATGTAAATATAAAAACCGATAGTGGTGAAACACCTTTGTTATTGGCTTCTAAGAGTGGGCACAAAAAGTGTCTGTTAATACTTCTGGAACATTTTGCAGAGATTGATCCAAAGGATGACGATAATAGAACTCCACTCCATCATGCTGTGATTAATAATAATGTTGACTGTGCTGTTGTATTATTAGAGTGGGGTGCTGATTTATATAATCTTGATTTGGAAGGAAAATCACCTTTGTTTTATGCTTTTCAGTCACAGAATAGAGCAATGCATGATGCTATTCTTAGTATTACTGATGATGGTAATGATTGATTACATAGTGTGAATGTTCTATTCAATCAGTGTTGTTGAACCAATAAATACAGTTACCATGTGTGCATCAGGCTAGTAATAAAATTCCTTGAAATATTTTTACATTATTTAAAATTTGTATTCATTCTTGATTGTGTTCATATTTGAAGCTTGTATTATTATAACATCTGAGTGTAGTATTACATCAAACAAGTAATTTTTCTCTATTCAAGTTTGAAAGATGAACTGTCATAAAATTTGTGAGTGAATATTTAAAATGTTAATTTTTAGACCTTTTACACATCAATCTAGTATTATGTAAGTTAAAATACCAGTTATGAAGTTGTTGCTCACTTTATTTTAGTACGTTAATATATATGTATTACACAGATTCTTATGTGTTATATGCATATATCTAAATATATGACTTCACAGAACTATAATGAGGTTAATGATAATGATGTTTAAAATGAGAGTGTACGTGTTTAATCCATAACTTTAGATTGAATAGCGATCAAATGAAATAATGACAAAAGTAATGACAAAAAAGGCAGATGATGTTAGTTGGGCTTTTATATCTTATCTTTCTCGTCTGCACTAATCAGATGAGCAGTTCTTTCCAGTGAAGAGTAAAGTCTGTTCTGAGGGGAATCAAACAAAGCTGTTCAATGATTATCGTATGAGGAACAATTTAGCAAAATGTAAGATGATACACTCACACCAAAGTTGCTATCAATGCAGGCGTGAATGGCAAAACATTTATTTGAATTAATTATATGATACCTAATGGAGTTCATCAGGGACATATAACTTTATAAACTGAATTACACCAAACTCCAATCAGTGAACTGAACATACATACTACCTAATTATTCCTGCTGGCATGTAGCTTTCCAGCATAATTTAAATATCACCATTCTTGTCACTCACTGCACAAAATTGCTTTTTCCTCTTCTCCTTCTTGTATATTTTGACCATTACTTCTTTTATATTTTTACCATTCAACGTTTTGTTAACCACATATGAAATCCATGTCTCAAAACAGCCTTATGTACTCGAATAAAATGAGATCGGTCCGAAATTTATTCTATTTTTAGTTGCTAACCACTGGCCTGAAAGGCATAAAAAGGAAAATAGAAGTGCCTGTAGAATATGATTCACTCATAAAATTGGATGCAAAATGCTTTTTGTACTGGCAAAAGTGGCTGATTTAAGAAACCCAGTGGACATTCAGTTCTTTGATATGTCATTTCCTTCTAAAACTTCTATTTGTTTATAATTTCTTGTGAAATATTTTGGTAATAAATTAAGTAGAGTAAATTTGATTGAAAAATAATTGTCTTGTCACAATTTTATTTTAAACCTGCAATAAACTGCAGTTCAAACAGTAGAAACATTATACATTGATGTTCAGACACCCTTTGATCAGGTTATGTTTGCCAACATAGTCGCAAAGGCAGTTAATTCTTACTGATTGCAAGCAAAACATTGTTTGTATAGTTTGCGTTCTTGATAAAAAAATTCTGACGCAGAGATAATTTTTGAGTTGAGTCGCTTGAGCAGAATTGCTTCTAGATAATTTTTTGTTAAAAGCAAATATTGGCCTGTAGGTAAATGACTAAATAACATAAAGGTTAAATTCAATCCTGCTTGCAAAAATAACTTTATGAATCATTTTACCTGATTTTCTGTTGTAGTTGCTTCGTCGAGTGCATTTTTTAAAAAATGTCTCTGATCTAGTTGTGTATTTGAATATATTTTACCCATAAGTTTGTGACGTCATAAATTTTTATAGAAAATGGGAACAAATGTTGTAAGCTTACTGTGATAAACTGAAAATGAAGCATTTTCATTTGTTGGTCAGGTAAAGTCCTCTAATGATAATTGTTTTGTGGGATGTGATAAAACTGACATGCCTTTTATTCTTCTTTCACAATGGAAGAGGAGATTTAAGACTTCAAATTAAATTTTACTGTTGTGAAATGATTTGTGAGATGTATATTCTTTTGTAACAATAAATGATAATTATATTTTTATGAATAGAAAGAAGGTATTGTTGACATTTCTTGGTCATTGTCTAGAATTTTTGCACCCCAGTGATCTCCCAATACTAATTTCATTTACTTCTAAGTCCCTCTTCATGTATGTTCCTATTGTATCAATAGAACTTCAAAATTAGTTTTTGGTACTATACTCTGATTAAAAGAGGAAGTCCTTTCAAGTCGTGTGCTTACAGGAGAAGGGGACACTCATTGAATCAAGCTTCATTATGATTGAAATTTTCGATATTGAAGCTCCCAATTGTTTGACAGTGGCCCTCATCTCTTTCCAGCCATGACTGAATGGACATCATGTTTTAATCAAAGATTAGTACCTACCACTGAAACAGGGTTCGAAAGAGAGCATTAAAAATGTCCTGAAAACATGGTTTGTTCATTAGGATGTTTCCCTTTAAGGACAATTAGTTAGTGTTTTACAGTCATTTGTCAAATGTTATTCAGTAATTTATTGGATAATATCAATGGTACTTTCTAAAGGTGACATTGCAAAGAAATTGCTCATCATCAGGCAATTGTACATTATATTACACACAAAATGAATATCAGTGATAAATTTCGTTACATTAAAATCAATAAAATTCTGTTCATAGTCCTTACTTGATGCTTGAAAGCTCATGCTCTTCCCTTTGAGTTGAGAGATTTGTACTTCCCATTTGAAAAAGGTAGGTTTATGATATTTATGCTTTGTGAAATGTTCCTTTTTATTTATTGATTTAATTGTTTTACCTATTTTTGTTTTTTTTAATGTAATGAAATTCATTATTGATAGTTGTATTTTTAATAATGTGTTATGCAATGTATTATGATGAGCCTGAAAATGCAGAGCAATGTATTTGAAACGCCACCTTCACAGTATATGTTTAAAATTAATATGATTCAATAAATGATTAACTTCTATCCTGTGATCATCCTTAATTAAAAGAAAACATCTTAATAAGTGAATTAAATTGGACAATTATGAGAGTATCAAGTACATGATTTGTTATAACCACACTGTAGAAACTCTGCAGAAAAGTGATCAGACTTGTTAGCCACTTGTGCCATCCCACTACCGACAGAATCATGTATGTTATTAGGTGAATAAAAACGCCTTTGAAGAGTGGGATGGTGTTCCAACAATTGAAGAGGCATCGAAGGGTGTCAAGACTACATTACGATATTTAGACACTACAATGGAGAATCAAGTATGGAGAGAGCATGAACTGTGGAGAATGATCTAGAAAAGTTACTTATGAAAAATGTACCAAGCAAAAATTGAAAACAATTGATTTTTTAAAGACAAATAAAGATATTAAAATTTTCATTTTGTGTTGTTAATGTATTTTGCCATATCTCTATCTTAATAAAAACCATCATTGAGGAGTAATTCTACTTAATTCTGACATCATTGGATGTAGTGAACCAAAAATGTTAGTTCCTTGAAGTTCACTATAATCAGAGTAGACTGTGTATTCTTTTGTTCTGTGAAA
Organism: Acheta domesticus; assembly: GCA_031308135.1. Classification (NCBI taxonomy): domain Eukaryota; kingdom Metazoa; phylum Arthropoda; class Insecta; order Orthoptera; family Gryllidae; genus Acheta; species Acheta domesticus. Next base: position 23,870,085 of record JAHLJT010009355.1, on the reverse strand, counting down.
TGAATGGTTTCACAAGGAAGTTCTCAGTTTATTTTTGAGTGTGTATTGAGTTAAGACTTTTTAAGTGATTAGAGAGATTGTTTCACAGTGTAATACCTTCTAGAAGCGGTTTTTTAAATAGTGAATTTTCATTGTGAGCGACATGCAATTTCTTTTTTGTCTAGTTACATAGTTATATTATCAAGGGTCCGTGTTCTTATATTTTACCAATATTCAATTGGAAGGAGTTCAGTTAAAGAGCAAAGTAAGATATTATATGCATCGAACATATAATTCAACAAATGGGTAATTTTTAATTTCATGTAATTTCCTCGTTAGAAATATATTTGTATTGGACCTCTTGCGTATTTGAAAAGAGGAGGGAAATCTGTCCAAAAGTCAACTTCCGTTCATTGATCCATTCCTAAACAAAGTTTATGCACCAAGTATTATAACTTATTTGATCTTTAATTTATTTAAACTTATTTGAGTGAAAATTGTGATAATTTATTCAAGTTTACTCAATACAGCTTATTCACATTATAGAAGCTTCGAATGTATTTACATTTCGAGTATTGTGTATTTGGTACCACTGTATACAGCTTCCGGACTCGGATCAACGCGGCTGGAGTCCGTCGCTGCTCGTTGTTTTTTCGGCTGAAGGGAATTCACGTGCCGGCTGAGAAGATATTCTGATTTTTCTGTATTGTGTTGGCGAAAATATTTTGGTAGCTTTTATAGACGGTTATAAAGTTGAAGATGGGCCCTCCAGGTAAGATTATTAGAAAATATATTTATTAAACTGGAAAAACAATCATTACTCTTTGTTTGCGTCTTTGCACACGTGTTCTCAAGCAGGTTATAACTGCGCTTGGGTTTTGATAAAAGTTGCCTATCAAGAATTCTTAATGTTCTTAAATGCCATCTAGGGTAATAATGTTCTATATTTATACTTTTTTAATTTTCTCTATCTCCTAGTTTTATCACGCATGCGGGTTTACTCGTTCCAGAAATGTTAAACATGAATCTATAATGGAGATATTAATTCATTAGTGCTCAGAATTTTCCTTGATTTTCATTATTTTAGACATCGAACCTGAACTTGCGTAATGAAATGGTGTAATGTGATAAAAATAAATTTACTTTGCTTCTGTCAGTAGGTATGCCTTGTACCATAGATGGTACGCTAGGCTAGGCCTAATGAGAGCAAAGTAAAATGGTATTTGTGAACAATATTTATTCATGAAAATGAAACAATACACTTGAGTGAAAATTACTAAAATTTACTCAAATCGACAAGAAAATGCTCTACAATGTGATACTCAAAGAAACAGTTGTAACATACTAAGCCAACTTCACATTTTCTGCACTGTCTTTTAGCTTCATTACTGCAGTTGGAACCTGCACATCTCTTCTCATCTGGAAATTTTTGAATCAAATTATCCAGATGGTTGAAATGTATGGTGTCTCTGTTTATTAGTGCTGGTTTTTTTGTCTGGTCTGTTGATAGCATAGAATGTTTTGAGATACATCTGCTCTAGTTATTTATGAAAATTTAGGTGGGTGGTTGGCTGCTGTCTTCTGAATACTTGCCAGACAATGTGAAAGGCTACTACTATCAATGTTGTGAATAAAGGTCAATACCACATTCAGTTCTGTTTATGTATATATAAGATTCTGGCCAATATTCCAACCCATTCTGGCAGTTGCTCTCATGAATTTATTGTATTGTTAGGAGGAATGGACGAGGAATTTTTTTTCTCCTTTTTGGCTATATCTTTTCACATTAGTAATTGGATACAATAGATTCTAAATGTACTGCAGAATTATCATTCCACATACATATAAATATTCCTTTGACCTTACCTACAGCAGAATGAATACTCGTCCTTCAAAATTCGGGTCTTAATAGCGAGCAGTTCTTTAGTTTTAGATTCTCTTTTATTGTATCTGTATCACTGTACCTGTTATTTCTTAAGAGGATTAAAAAGTTGACACTTCTGAACAAGTTGTCAAAATTGAAATGAAATGGGAGGTCTTTCCCTTCAGGTGTCATAATGCTTATTTCTACTAGTGGAGCTGTGGATTTACCAAATGTTTTGTCTGCCTCCTTATTAGCAGTTATAGACTTTCCCTGATACGTTTCTAGAGTCTACTATAAGTATCCACAAAGATTATTCAATAACCAAACTGTGTTCCCAAAATGCACATGCTTTCCCCAAATATATTGCTTTCAAACCATGCCTGCCAAAATTCCTCGCCACGCTTTTTCTGTAGGACTAATTATTTTTTGGTGAGTGAAATATTTTTGAAAATACAAATTTCACATGGTCTATCAGTGGTCTGATTTTCCAAAGTTTGCCTTTGTTGGTGGGTTTGAAGTCTTTATTTAAGCAGTACATATAGTGTAAAATAAGTTCAAATCTGTTCTTATGGTGATATGTACAAGCTGATTGTCATACTTTCCCAGTAATTCCTTTCTGAAGGCAATATATTATAAGCACAGAGCATCAGAAAACCTGTTAACTATCTAATTTCATGTGCTAAAATATTAAGTTCTGGATGATTCTTAGGGCCGTTTCTACAAACATGGTATATACCGTGGTCTCTGTATCCGTGGAGTAAAGTTATCCTTCTGGTATAAGCATCTCATGCATTCTACAAATGCAGTTACTCCAATGGCATAAGTATCCCTTGCATGAATAGAATAGTAGTACCTCAATGCTCACATGGAACACGCCATTTCAGCAGAGCACGCCAACTTGGGAGCAAATTGCGGAGCCACAAACGTATATGAAGACAACCGAGCAATCGGAGAGCTTGAGCTTGCCCCAATGGTGTCGCTTTGACCCTAGTGCTCTCTCGAGACAAGTTATTTACATTAAAATAGCCCAATTAGCAAATAAATCAATGTATCTTATTGATGTTTTAATTAACTGTATATTATACATGTTTAAATAATGTTTTATTTTCAAAATATATTTATTAATATCTGAGAAAAAATTTACTTTTGGTATTGCCTGTCACTCCAAAATAAATTAAAAATAACCAAATATTTTTTAATTCTAAAAGTAACGGCTTTAGACAAAAATGTTACCACAATTATAATAATCTACAATCTCGTAACAGGTTCCTAAATTTTTACTTTAATTGATTGAATATTGTGAAAGTTGGACCTTTTTAAATATGGGAGTGTGTAAGGATAATGAATTACCTGGAAAGTGAAAATGAAAATTTAAGATAGTGCATATACAGTTTATTAATAAAATTTTTCTTTAAAATTGCCCAGAAGCATGCATTGCACCTTCAATATCTTTTTTCTTTTCTTGGTTTATTGACTTGACTATGCAAAATTACTATCCAAACAAGACTATGCAAAATTAAAATTACCTTGTTTTTTTACCAAGTGTAACACCCTGCACTTTTCATTCTTGGATTATTATTTTAAACCTATTTTAAATCTTTACATCACATGTTTTATACATTCTTTTCTAATAATAAAGTTGTCTCTGTAGATGTTTAGTTTTAGAAGGTGATTGAAAGTATTTGCATCACCATCCGATAGTATTGTTGTATACCTAAAATTGAGACAGGACCCTCTTCTTCAATACAACACTTGCAGCTACCTCCATTGCATTTGAAGATCCATTAAAATTACAATGACACTCCCCATTTAAATCATGAATTTCTTTCTATTTTTTATATTCAAAGCTTTTTTCTCCTAATTTGCGCTTGTTCTTTTCACAAGTGCTACAGTATTTTTGACAAAACATGAAAATCAGTAACAAGACCAGCCAAGGTATCGATAACTATTCCCATTCCATATTGAGATGTATTGCCTCGTTTATGTCATGTTCCATCTTACAATACTGATAAATTTATAACTTCATCACTAACTGAATCTAGTACATCTGTGTAAGCTTCATGTATGGCTGCATGTGAAAGCCTCAAAATTTCCTATTTCATTTTTAATAACAGCAAGAACATGAGAATTGTAAGTTGAAACATTCATTGATGGTAAACCATTGAAACTGCTCTATTGCCGAATCGCCCCTATTTGCAAAGAAGCATCCACAATTTTTCCTTTTTCACTTCATAAGGTGGCCTAGTACAAGATGTTACAGAAACACAAGGGCTAGTTGAAACTTTATTTAACAGTTGATTACAATTATTACACTTGCTCAAGAACTGATGAGCAAATGACGTTGACTCTTTTACTTCAGTGCATAGGAGATTTGAAGATCCACAGACTGCACTCTCACATCCTTTTAGTAAATATTCCCAAACACACTTGTGAAGTAACATGTAAGTGCAATTCTCTTCTTCAGATATTTCACTGTTCAGCAGGAAAAAGTCGGTGAACTTGGATAAAATGTTCGCACTGGCTGATGTTGTGATCGGTGTGATATTGTCAGATAATGAACAATGCTTGACATCAGATTCTAAAAAAGTTTGTACTTCCTCAGCACTGGCACTTGTGACTGCAAATAAATTGAGAATATTAAATATTTATTACAAAACACCTACCAATTAACTAAGTTGTAGAAAAGTTAAAATAAAGAAACTAATGAGACTAATAGTTCGGAAATGTTCTTGTAAAATGAAAGTTAACAACAAATCTTGTTAATTGCATTAACAACCACTTTAAATTAGAAAAATTAAATTTCTGGCATGTTTCAAATGAAAGTTTTATGCCATGGAAGTCTGAACGGCTCTGCTCCAATAGATCATCTGTAAACCACTGCTGACCACTGCCTCTATTTGCAAACTTCGACCCGGGATAAGCTGTGGGATAAGGGCCTAACCCAAGGCCGAGTGGTGGGTTACAAAATTCCAGTAGTTATACCACCAGGAGGGGATAACCCGTGATTGTAGAAAGCACGAAGGAGCGCTGTACCCGGAACAACGTTATTCTGTGGTATATACCACAATTGTAAAAACAGCCCTTACTTTACTCATTACATCAAACTTATTATTACTCTTCAAGTATACTGATTAGATCTTTATCCACAAATAATTCAATTCTCCAATGCTCTGAAAGTACAATCATAATAAAATTTACAAAAAATAGGTACAAGTATTTTGTTTTCAAAATCATATGATTTTGGTAACTATTAGAAAAGAGCATTGCACGTAATGAAATAAACAATAGTCAATAGGTTATTGAATCATCCCAATTAGCATGTGAAGTATTATTTGATAAACTTGATAAAAAATTTTCTAATAATAATAATAGTAATAATATTTTGCATAAAGTATTGTAGAGGCACCGACAGTCACTGGATCTGCTCCTTACGTAGCTGGTTGCAACCTGGAGTAGATTTTATATTCAGCTGACTCATAACATCTTTAGTCGTGATGTAGTGGAATAATAATAATAATAATAATAATGACAAAAATGTGTGAACATTACCAGCATTTTGTCAAAGGATTGAAATTGAAATATCTATTGAAATGACTTCATTAGAGCTTAGCGCACCATAAATGGTACTGCGAATTTTCTAAGAATAAAAGTTTCCTGCCAATAATGACAGGTAACTCACTGAATGAAAATACTGATTATGAAATCTTTTATAATGTTATTACAAAACATGTTTCACTGATGCAATCATTTTGAAGTTATACTCGCTATTCATCTGTGTTGTCTCGCACAGAGCGAATAAAAAAATATACAAATTTTTTTTTTCCCTTGGCTCTGACATCGTATCTGTACAACTGCTCTAAGAAATCTTAACATGTGAACATTAATAAAGACAAATTTAAACTTGTCCATTTCAGCATGAGTGAATTCAAACCATGATTCGCGTACCATTTATGTCCTGCTAGGCGCTGATGGGTTAAGTAATGTAAAATACATTGAAATCTGAAATAAATATTTACAGCATGTTTAAGCAGCGGGTCAGTTGCATCTGCAACACTTACTGAATCTATTTTCTTTTAAATACTTCGACATGGGTGCCAATGACCTTAGTAGTTGAAGTGCCCTCTAAACCTTAATCAGTTTACAGCATGAATTGAGCAAGACTTAGTGTTCAAATTCCATTTGGGCATTATTTTAGAAAATATTTCTTTGATGTGAATGTAGAGTGCTTTAATGTAAATGTTGAAAATCGCTTACGAATCATACCCAGCATAAGTTTGCAATTTATCCAGAATTTCAAGTATGATTATCTTTTGTTTTCCTATAGGATTTTCACCAGGCGGTCGTGGTGGCCGTGGAGGTGGTAGAGGTGGCTTCGGAGGAGGTAGAGGTGGTTTTGGAAGAAGTCCGGGAGGTAGAGGCGGCGGTGGCTTTGGAAGGAGTCCAGGAGGAAGAGGTGGTGGTGGCGGCAGAGGATTTGGTGGGAGAGGAGGTGGCGGCAGGGGAGGAGGCAGAGGCCGTGGAGGTGGTAAGTGAATGGGATAATTTCATAAATTCATGAAACAACTTTTAAACAAATAATTGATGCACAATTGAGCCTTTCTTTGTATTGAATTAGTAAAAAAAAACTTGCTGAATGTACTGGTCACAAAGATTTCTGATATCAAGAGTCTTGAAATAAAATGGAGAAAAATTGTTTATTTGTATCTATTCCCTAACAGTTCTCTCAGGAATGATTATTGATTAGGTATTCTAAATGCATATTGTAAAGCAAGTTATCTTGCATATGTTATGGAAACTTATTAATATTCTCATTCTGTGTTGTCACTGATTAGGTTTCATTGATAATAGGTGTAATGAAGGTGAGAATAGGTCTAATGAAGCAATAGATTCAAAATGCTGTCAAGGAAAGTGACCTGACTTGTCTATTTTTTCTATTAGATATCTGATGATGTTTTAGAAAGTAGAATTTATACATTTTTATGTAAATTTGATACATTCAGTGGAAATTTGTGATTTATAGGGTGGCTGCTTTCTGGAAAGCCAGGAAAATATCATTGCTCCAGAAACATCGGGGGGAAATCTGGGAATCTGTAGAAGAATCAGAAGTCAGAGAAAATTTTGAGTTGGTTATATAACTAGTATTTTTTCCCTTAAAAGTAGCCAGCCAATAATAGTGACTTAGGTTTTATTTGTTGAGAATTTAAAAAAAAATTGTAAGCCTCAGAGATATATTCAGTAAAACCCCTTTATAAGAGACACCTGGGGGAATGGAATTTTGTCTCTATAAGTGGGAAATGCGTTTTTGACGTGTTTAATGAGATGTTACCATATTTTTAGTGGATTAGTATGATTTATACACTTATTTTAAACTTGAGGAAACATAAATTAGTTGATTCCAGAGCCCATTTAACCAGATCTATTGAGTGAACTTTGACATTTAAAGCACATGTGCTCATAAATGGATTATGTGAACAAATCGCCTCTAATGTAAATATTGACACAAGAGTTATATAAAAATTACATTTGTGTAATTTTTGAAAAAACAAAAGAATAGAGCAAAATAATGTTTAGAGTCTTATAAAGTACCTTTATAACTATCACTACCAAAAGTTTAAAGGAAAAATTTGGAGCTGTTTTTGAGAAAATCTTGTTTTCGTAAATGTTTATTATTTCACTCAATATTACGTGAAAACTTTTTTTAGTACATAATGTTAATGAAAGACCTAATTATAGAGAAAAAATCCATTATAAAAAAAATTCTATCTTCAATTTTGTAGCTGTAGAAAAACACCGAAAAAACTGCACACTTTTCCAGTTTTCGAAAATTTTTTTAACAGTGAAAATCCTAACAATGCCACCTCTGTATGTGAATTTCACTCTATTCTTACAAGAAATTTAAAGAAAAAATTTGGGGAAATTTTGGAAATGTCCCATGGGCTTCACGTACAGTACCCACAAAAATTTAGTGTTTTTCAAAACCGTCGTGTTTAGAGCAGAATCAAATCAATCGCGGAATATTCATTTTGGAAAAAAATATACGAATAGTTTTGGCGCTAGTGTAATTCACGGACGGACGAAAGGACGTTTTGAAAAAAAAAAACCCTTTTTCGGTATCAGGGATCAAGGGACCCCAAAACATGCATTCTGTTAAAATCTGAGTCGATTTTATGCAGCATTACATTACTTTCTCTATGTTACATATACATGTATGTATAGGAGAAAGTAACAATTGGAAACACTGGTCAAAACACTAAAAGCAAAATACTGTGATTTATTCAACTCTGCCTCTGGCAGGTATCAGCTGCTGACGGTTTCATCCAGTCGGGAGCTTGAAAGTTACCATCGTGACGTCACTAGCGAGACAGAAGCTTCCGATTGGATGAAACCGTAAACAGCTGATACCTTCTAGAGGCACGGTTACAAAAGTCGCACTATAGGCGTCTTCCTTGTTGCCAAGACACGAAGCTGAACTGAACTGAAGGAGCTTTGTTCACAAGAACTTCGCACACCTCCCCCCCCCCCCCCCCCCCAGGCACTAGTGTTGCCCCTGCTCCGCCTATTTTAAGCATGTGTCCCAACCCTTACCACGCTGAGGAAATTCCTGATTCACCTGGAGGAAAATCCCACGCTTTGTCTCTTACAAGCGAGAAGAAACACATGGCGGGGAATAAAATCTTGTCCACTCTACGTGGGAATCTCTTATAACAGGGTCTCTTAAAAGCGGGAAACAAATGCATTGTTTATATACAACTGACCTTGGGACTGTGAATTTTGTCTCTTATAAGCGGGATTCTCTTATTACGGGGTCTCTTATAGTGGGGTTTTACTGTGTGTGTGTATATGTGTATATATATATATATATATATATATATATATATATATATATCTGAGGCAGATATATATATATATATATATATATATATATATATATATATATATATATATATATATATATATCTGAGGCTTGCTTTGATGTTTTTTTATATAAATCATATACAGTGAACTCTCATTAATACAAATTCCAATGGACCGAAACATTTGGAGTTCGTGTTATAAAAATTTGTGTTATACAAATATGTCTGTATTACTGTAATCCTTTACCGGGGGGCTGAAATTTCGTTGTTTAGAGAAATTTGTGTTGAGAGAGATCGTGCTAAGGTTTACTGTGTATTAAAGCTGTAAAGAAAACTATTTAGATGTTTCTCCTTATCAGCTCCCAGTGAATGGTTTTAAAGAAGTGAGGTACCAAAAAAGAAAAAAAAAAAAATAGGAGTGGAGGTCACTTCATATATAATATATTGATGTGAGGTTCATGGGTCAAGAATCATCGAACATTATATAATATATTGCATATCATCTTGCTGACTTTTTAAGATTTTTCCTTTTTCTTATTCTGTGCAATCTCTAATTATTTAGAACAGTTTTGTTTAGTTTATTTCATTATTATTATTATTATTATTATTATTATTATAATTATTATTATTATTATTCTCATTATTATTCATAAGTGTTACTGTGAATGTTTGTCATTGAATGTTCTGTTTTTAGGTGGCATGAGAGGAGGTAAGAAGGTCATCATTGAACCTCATAGGCATGAAGGAGTGTTTATTGCACGAGGAAAAGAAGATGCATTAGTTACTATGAACATGGTACCTGGAGAAGCTGTTTATGGTGAAAAGAGGATACAAGTTGAAGTAAGTCTTTAAGTAATTTCATTTAGCAATATTATTATTAATGATGTGGTAGTTATTTTATGCCAGGGCCTTCTTGAGGTAGCCAGTTGGTGTCAGGACTTCTGTTTTCTGTGGGGTAGGAATGTTACACATGCACCTTACGGTCAGTTTATTGTCATGGATTGTCAGGGATGTTTATTGTCAGGGATGCAGCATCCCAGTCATGCCTCCTGGAATTTGTACTAAATGACAATTGTTTATCGGTTTTGTTTTCAAACCTTAGTGTGAGCTGGGAAGCTCTCCAAAACAAGCATGGAGCAGGATGAGGTTTTTGTTCAAATATCCACTTTTGTGGCCATTCACCACAATTCCAAGGGAAGCTTCTGTTTGGGCTCAGTATAGGCATTGTACAGTAACAGAGCTTTTTGTTAAATTCCCTGTGACAACCTGTTGGTCTGTGACTAGCATTCTGTCTGGTGACAAAGAAACACAACACTCGCTTAGTATTCGTAATACAGCTTAGTTCTACTAAATCTGACCATAAAGTGAATGTTTTTTGTATATATTTTAATTTCCTTATGCATATAACTAAAACATTTGAGGTTGAACAATTTTTAAGGAAAGAAATGGATTAAATCTAAAGAATTTTTTCCATTGAAAGTGAATATTGGAATCTTAACGAACAAAAAGTTTTTCATCACTTTTCATGAAAATATCTAGAAATGTGAGTAATATAAGTTGTAAGTAGGGTATCTACACTGCGATTTTTCTAAGAGCGACCCTCAAGGCCACTCAAATTCCATCTTCGCGATGGAATATGTCACAGCATTTCGTGTCTTTTCTTGGTCTTGCCGGTAGAAGTCGCATGATTGTAAGCATTGCTTCATATGGTCGCGATCGTGCGAAATCTAGCGGAACGACTGAGAGAGACGCGAAATGCCATGACATAGTCCATCGCGAAGATGGGATTTGAGTGGCCTTGAGGGTCGCTCTTAGAAAAATTGCAGTATAGGAGGTGATAACATTCCTATTGTGCTTTTGAACAACTTTCTTTCCTTGTTAGGTATTTTTGAAAAGAAAAAAACAACAAAGTTTTTGGTTTTTATTACTGCTACATTTAATTGCAGAATAGTGTGCCCCTTTTGACACACACATTGCTATTAATGTGTGATCTAGAAAGGTATAAGAATTCAGTTGATGCATATCAAATATATCCCGATACATGTTAAAAGTAATGTAATTTTACATGTTATGTATTTACTTGCCTTTGAAATCATAGGAATATAAAGTGAAGAGGTCAAGAAACATCAATTACTATTTAATATTTCAACCTGCTCTTAATAAACAATTTCACAAATAATTTTGTATACTTAATTACCAGCTTTCCATAGTTTTACTACGTCTCTGAGGATCGCTATGTGTGTGCTTGCACGTCCCTAACTAGTCAAAAACTGGCTGAGCTGCACATTAGCTGCACGAGTATGATACGTATAGTGTGGTTTGGGCATGGTTTTTCTTTTAAAAACAAAGTATGGTGGCAACTTGTCTGTTAGCTTGTATTGCGAACATAACAGGGTAGTGTTTTTTTTCTACTCCACTGTCCTAATAGTGTGCCAGGTTTCTGTTATCTATTCTAACGTCAACTGCAGGATATGTGGATTTCTTCCCTTGAAATGCGCCCGTACTCTGGCTGGTGTTTTCTAATGAAATTTTGTCCATTATTCACTTTCTCACATTTTTTTATCAGCATCACGCTTCCAGCTGCCTGTGCTATTTGGCAAACTTAATTAATCCATGTTTAACCCTTTTCCGGGCAACCAATTTTAATTACGCAACCATGCAAGCGTGGTCCAGTGGACCAAGGAGTGTCTACGACTGAATTACGCTTAGATATGTACGTTTTGGACTGGGATAATGAAACAGAATGCTCTAATATGGTAGTTTAAACAGAACCTTTCAAAATACTCTACATTTTTTTAAAAACGTTTTTTCTCTTAATTCAGATCGCACACACAGTTTAACTGAGAATGCTCATTAGATAGATTTTGAACAGATGCTACGTCTTTGTGATTCCTACTTCCTTCCCAAGGGCTTAAATGACATGTTTTTTGGCATTGTTATACATTTTCTGAGTTGTGGAAGCTACTGCTTTCCTAAAAACGTGTGATTGACAGATGACACTTGTTATTATATCCTGGTTGAGTGTCTCCTTACATTTTGTGTACAAACCAAACTTTCCGATGTCAACAATAAGTATACGTATCATCTCATGTTTTCTAACATTGTCAGGATCAGCAATATTCCTGTTGCTGTGCAGTTTTCCTGCAAAACCTGGACCTCACACGACTTTGAAAACCCACTCTCCTGATTTGGCTACATACTAACCTGCAGCAACACTGTCTACGTAGGTGTCGTTCTTATAATCTTATAGTGTCTGATAACTTCCCAATGAAAAGATGTTGCACAACCTGACATCGGTCCATCCCTTGGGCACAAAGTAGTAAAGTAATCGACAAAACAAAACTAGAAAAATCAGTATTACATGGAGATGAAGAGACCTGGGCTCAATGGAGCCTGCTTGCCCAGTTGTGGCTGAAAAAAGATATATTTTTTTATTTATTATTAACACTTTTGTAAAATGGTTGCGAAAACAAATAAAAGACATTGTAGCAAACTGTCACAAAAAACTTTCCTTATACCTTGGATAGTTTTCAGGAAAAATATTGAAAATTTTGCTAGTGGATCCAATGGACCCTGGTTGCCCAGATAAGGGTTAAACTTAGAATTGTAGTTTTCAGACCATGTTCTTTCGTCCAACTGGTAAGGCTAAAACACGCAAACTGATGACAAAAACCTTTTCAGAGCCTTCCATCATGGTAGACATTATTTTGTAATTAAAGAAATAAGGTGTGATTTTAGCCAATTTTTATTATGAAATGACAATAGAAAAAAATTGTTGGTTGTTAAGATCTTCAGAATTCTTCTCATTTACTTAAAACCATCCAAGAACAATCCAGACTTCAGCTGCTTCTCCAGTGGTGGAACACTGGATTTTGTCAAGAAAGATTTAAGGTAGAGTTCAGTTTTTCAAGATAGTTTTGTGTATTTGTTTTCAAATTGGCATTGCTCACTTTTACACAGTGCTATTTGGATTTTCAGTGCAGATAGAGCAATGTGCCTGATTTCTGGAAACTTAAGATAGGAATTTCATAAACTTATGAGAATAATAAGTCAAAAAGTTTCTGACGTCACATAGCAGTTAAGAGCCTCACAAAGCTCTTAATAACTTAACTTGTTCTTCAGTTAAAATCTTATTGGTTTCAGAATGTCAAACAATAGTTTAATTTGAGGTTTAAGGCGTTTTTAGCTATTTTTCTGAAGTGTAAAGAAGACCTACATACTGTATCTGAGTAGAATTTGTTATCATTATCAGACATGGAAACTTAATCCTTGTCAGAAGAGGAATTATTTGATGTTTTGAGTTTATTACTGAGGCCAAGGATATTCCGAGATCACCCAAATTAGTTTAATATTTATTACTATATATGCTTCGAAGGTGGGGGGGTAATTCCCCCCCCCCTGGTTATTGGAAAAGCTTAGCTAAGACACCGCTAGCAGCATACTGCTGGTTTCCCATCCTCAACCTCCTGTACTTTCAAGGCTTATCTGTGAATGGATGTGTTTATTCTTCTGAAAAATTAACAGAAAAATCTATTCTGCGGCGGCGGTGGTGTAGCGGTTAGCGTAACGGACTGCTATACCCAAGTTGGCGGGTTCAAACCCGATCGAAGCCGTGGATTTTTAGGGGCGAAAAAATCCTTCGTATGCCTTCCGCGGAGGGGAAGTAAAGCCGGCTGGCCCATGTTAATAGATTTACTTGCATGTAAAAGATCCTCAAGCCTAAATGACGCCTCTGAGCTAAATTCAAATCGCCTGTTTCGTCGCCTCAGTAATACCTTCTTTCCGCTAGTCGGTGAAAGGAGCGTAGCGAAATTTGCGTGGTCAGACGGAAGAGCAGGCCTCATGGCCTGAGTCTCGCCACGTAAAATAAGGCACCAATTCAATTCAATTCTTATCCACCCAATCAATGCAGTTGATAAAATCACAGTTGGATAGGGTTAATCTGTAATGCAAATGTTATGATGTTTTTGTTTTAGGAAGGAGAGACTAAATTGGAGTACAGAGTATGGAATCCATTCCGATCAAAACTTGCTGCTGCTATTTTGGGAGGAGTGGATCAGATTCATATGCCACCAGGAACAAAAGTATTGTACCTTGGAGCAGCATCTGGTACTACAGTTTCTCATGTTTCAGATGTTGTGGGGCCTGTGAGTTTTATTGGTTTATAACTATAGCAGTAATTTGACAAAATTTTCCAAATTTCAGACATTATATTTAATTTTAATAAAAAAGTTGTATTGTCTCCTGTTCTTTGATGCTCTTTCCCTCGAGTATTAAATTCTAAGTTCGTTCTTTCACAGGAAGGTCTCGTGTATGCTGTTGAGTTCTCTCAGCGATCTGGCCGTGATTTAATCAATATGGCGAAAAAACGTACCAATGTAATTCCGATCATAGAGGATGCTCGTCATCCCCACAAATATCGAATGCTGGTTGGTATGGTTGACACAGTGTTTGCTGATGTTGCTCAGCCTGATCAAGCTCGAATCGTTTCTCTGAATGCACAGCATTTTCTGAAGAACGGTGGACACTTCGTTATTTCCATTAAGGTGAATTTTCAATAACCTATTTTTGTAAATTGAAATTAAATTGTGCTAGTTTGTCACGAGGTATACAATTTTGAAGTTTTGGCAAAAAAAATATCCCGTTCATATTTTTAATTGTTTTTAAATTGTTTCAGGCTAGTTGTATAGATTCTACTGCTACTCCAGAAGCTGTGTTTGCATCAGAGGTTAAGAAATTACAAGCAGACAAGTTAAAACCCCAAGAACAGATCACATTAGAGCCTTATGAAAGAGACCATGCTGTTGTAGTGGGAGTTTTTAGACCTCCACCTAAGGGTACTGCGAGTTAGTGTAATTTTAAGAAATTTTATTTTGTGAGTTCTGACAAATTTCATTCTCAACATTCATTTTCAAGACAAGTGATCAGTGTGTATTTCTGCAGGTTCTAATGCTGTGTTATGTTCTAGTTTATATAATACATAATTACATGTATGAAGTATTCTTGTGTTTATCAAGACGTATACAGAGAATTTTAATAAAACAAGTTACATACAATTATTGTTTTTAGTACCCTTTAAGCAGTTGTCTTCGTACAAGAGATGTCCTGAACAATGCTTTGATATAATTACTGTTTTGTGGATATTCAACTATTCTGTGAAAACTCTGGCAAAAACATTGAAATTAATGGAATTTAAAGGATGGAAAATGAGCAGCGATATCACAGAGTAACAGGTTGTCACATCTCATGTATGTGCTGGAGGTGTCGTACTCCTAAGTACAACCAAGACCTGATGAATCTCTCTATTTTCTTGGAGCGGACTGGATGACAAATCATTGACAGCTGCTTATCGAATATTTGGATGTCATGCAGTTTTTTATTAACTAGTGGAATCAGGCAGATGTTCTGCCCTTCATCTCCCACTTTCTCCTTCCCTCTCCTGTTCTATTTCTCCCTCTCTCTCTCCCTTTCTGACTCGGTCTCTGTGTCTCTTCTATCCCTCTTTCACATTTAGTTGCAGATTCTGCAGGTCTGTGAGCAGGTGGGGTAATATTGAGAAGCACCGGACCAGCAAAAATGTAATAGAATGTTCAAGATCTCATCCCATATATAATGGTGTGAGAAAAGTTTCTTTGAGGCCTTTTGCCTGAAAATATTAGTTTTTAATGCCCTAGAACATTTTGTTTATTAGTGATTTAACGGTGTAGATCAAAAAAATCCTACCAAGTGTAGTGGGTTGCATTTGACATGAATATTTAGTTTTTATATTCTACAGTGCCATTTTTCTGATATTTTAATAGATATTTTGCTATTCAGGGCAGAGATGAATCCTACAAAACAGAGATAATTAGAATTGGTCCATCTGTTCTTGAGTTATAAATGGTGTATGCGTATGTTTTAACATTTGCGAGTGAGTCTTTGATTGTACTTTTTTGAAAGCTAGCACATTTTATTTTCTTTATCAGAGTTACCAGAGAAATGAACTTGGCAGACACTGGAGCTCTTAAGTATCACGTTCAATAATACAATTGGAAAGTAATTCCATTCAGGATCTGTGAAACTCTCATTATGGAAAATCGGCAAAGAAAACCTCGAACGTAATAAAGTAACAGAAGTGAACTGGACCAATTTCAATGTTAAAGCTGTAATTGGGTTTCTAAAACTTCAACAAGCTCTGGTGGAAAGGGTATTCCAATGTGATCCAAACATGGAAATAATTTGGAAATTTAAGGGAGATTTAGAGGAAATTTAAGAGATTTATCCATGTTTGTATATTAGAAAATTGAGGAGGGTGATGAACTCTCTCTCTCTCTCTCTCTCTCTCTCTCTCTCTGTATCTCTCTCTCTCGTGTCAATCACTTTCAACTTTGAAATTAGTTTCAAACTTAGTAGCACTTAGTTCTTCTGCAATTGTTTGTTAGATTTTTTTTCTTTTTTAAACAGTTTTCGATATCTGGGAACCTAACCCGCGTTTCTGCATTAAAATATGGACTCAACATTCGCGGATTTGACATCGCGAGTTTTTTTGGTAACCTAACCTTCGCGAATGTTGAGGGGGAGATCGTTCATTGTCTAATTATAGACCAATTAGCTTAACATCGGTGAACGTAACGTAAAATTGTTAGAACATGAAATTGCCGACAATTGGCGATATGTATGGAACATGTGGATATGTTAGAACATTTGGGAACATGGGACAATTTGCTGGGCATGTTGGGGGGGTGGGGTGGCGGAGCAAGTAAAGCCTCTTTCTTAAGTGGTAGTGTACAAAAATGAGAGCCTTTTGAACCACTTACAGTTTTGGAGATTTAGCGTTCCTGTGTACCCCAACTCTATACCAAGAATGAGCAGTCGGAAACGAGCAGAAACTCCGAATATGTGTGGAGAATAACCTCCCACGTAGTTAAACAGCTACATGACATAAGACCAGGCTATTCCGAAAGTCTAGTTAAGACGTTGCCGGTTCACTCGATTAAGGAGAAAGAATTGATGCAATTGTTTAGGACTTTACTAAAGCTTTAGTCTTAATTTGAACTCTTGTCTCTCATCCGGAGAAATTCCCTTATCGGATCTACTTCCGATTCGATGATTTTATTAAGAAATGAGCTTCATAAAATTATCGAATCGGAAGTAGATCCGCGAATAATCTGGATAACGGAATTTCTCCTTGTCGGAAACAAAATCCACTGAACAGTTGCAAAAAGATATTGATTTGTTGAAAAGGTCCCAGGAAAACGGAATGTAAATAAATCCAGATAAAAGCAAAACAATTAGTTTTACGAAGACTCGATTACAGGAAACACTCCAATGTTCAATAGATGGAAGTAATATTCCTGAGGTACGTAACTCTAAATATCTGGGCGTAATAATTCGAAGGGGCCTCGTCTGGGCTGACCACGTTAAATGTACTTTACAGACGACTTAGAAAACGCTTCATTTTGTTATGCGCATATTCTCAGACTCTGTGCGCTTGTCTCGTAGCCGACACTGTGTAAGATAGCCGAAAACGATGGGAACCGAGTGGCTTCAAGGCCTCATTCACGATACGGACTTAACCGTAACGTAATGCCGTAAACTTAGCAGTAATTTTACGTAAAAACGAGCATTCACAATGACGAACATAAGTCTCGCCTGAACCAATCAATTCAGCGTATTGAAACTTGATCGATTCATTTCTAGCTTTTTCTTCGACTTGTTTATTTAAGCCTTTCGTAGTGCAAATAGTTGTTTTATGGGAGTAAGTATGTGTGTGCTCCCATTTTCTGTATTTTATAAACAAAGACTCATACCATCGAACGTAATTATTCTATTCACTATGTCGAAGGTCACAAGAAAAATGGCCCGAATTCTTACTTTAAATTCGCTACTCACTCCAAAACCCTTCGCAAACTAGTTCTCTATATAACAATAATGAAATGGCTTTACCACAAACAACACACAGTGACATGTCCATAACGACAGTATATCCTGAACACAATTTGAAATCGACCTTTCATATGCTTCTCGCTAATTTTGTGGTTCACACCAAGTCTCTAGGCTGTAGACTACGTGGTTGTGCATTTGTTCTTTTTCAATCTGCTCTCTTATTGGTCATCGGTAGAATTTCTACATAAACGTATAGGAAAAAGGTTGGTGGTAGTGAAACTCTGTAAGTTTACTGGTTTGTTACGTGAGGCATTGGGAATAGTCGCGATTATTAATTCATTTCTAGGTTTTGCGGCAACGTTAGGTTTACGTTTCAGTTTGAATTGTGAGTGAGGTCTAATAATGGAGAGAATGAAGTAGTTCAGTGCTACGTGTCAAGTGAGAACGCCTGACTAAACTATCCCGCCAATCTGAACTGTTGTGTGGGTTGCATACAAACCAATTATAAGGGGTTCCACGAAATAATCAGAAGGTACAAAGTAACACATATTTTAGGATGCACATCCAATCGTTAAAGGCATGCTTAACTTCCGGTAAAAGTATTTTCGAATAATTCGATTGTCCTTCGTACGTATCCTACCTTAAATTTAGATTTTTCAACATGTTCATGTAAAAAATGTGAGCTTATTGAAACAAAAAAAAGCAAAGGACATATTGATTTTGCGATTCTTTCTTGCAAGTGATTGTTGATTACATTGCGACGATAGACTATTATAATTTCGATGCTTTCTTTCCAGACGGTAGATTTTTGGCTTTAGTTATAAAGCCATATCGAATTCAATCACTGGAGGAGAAATCTTGTGGCCGACTGTACCAACCGGTAGTTTCTCCGTTCGATAGCGGGCGAATGCCGGATCAGTTCCTTTATATAGGTCACGGGCTGCACATGTTTTTTGCTTCGGTTTCCTTATCTCTTCTCCTCATACACACACACACACACAACCAAACATGTCAGAAGCTTCGAACTTGTCTCGGTTAGGATGGTTCCCTGATGGGGAAATACCTGGTGGGATGAACATACTGCAAGCGGACGTGTAGGATCCCGCGTTCTAGCGTGGTAGAACACCACCACCTTTCGGGATATAACGCGTAGCAGTCTCACGAGACTAATGAACACAGTAGTGACTAGCCGTGAAAAACTGAATAATCAATCGGCTATTAAAAGTGTATATTGCCATTCAATATCGATTTTTATTCGAGTTTTACCAAGTTATATTCTTTACAATCCTAGATAAAACCATTTGATTACGATTACACACACACACACACACACGTACGCACGCACACACACGCGCGCGCGCGCACACACACACACACACACACATACACATATACACATGATGTCCCACCAACTAGGGACCACCCCCGTAACTTTTAAACGGTACAGGATATCGAAGTGCAGTTTTGGCTGAATAATGCAGAATCATGGGGCAAGTAACATGCCGTAGAGAAATTGTCTATAATTGTTTTAGTTTTTGAGAAATTTAATCATCTTTGATTTTTTAAATGGAACTATATGTTTTTCTAACCAGCAATGGATATATCATGAAAAGAGGAGTAAAATTATATATCATATGCTAGTATTTTGATTGTAATTTGCGTATAAAATTGGACTTTCCGATACGTGATTTTGAATGAAACGGACCATATTTCGTGTAGCAGTCTTGCAACAGTCGCCTTCGGGGAAAATGGCCTTCGCGTCGTCAAGACTGTTGCGTGGAGAGAGGAGACTGCGAGGGGTGGCAATGAGGGATAAGAGGCCTCACTGCAGCAATCCGGGGTCTTGGCACAAAAGTTACATTAAAAAAAACAACAATTTTAACGATCACAATGAGAGATTTCTTCCATTGATTTATCTACATTTAACTTGTCTTCTTTAGCAAATATCATTAAAAAAAATTCTTAAATATAATTTTCAAACTTGACAAGAATGCAACCACCGTCTCTTTGTTGGTAAATTTCATTTTTAATTAAGATAATCATTCGTTCACTTCGTAAGCATACCTCTACTGCTTTTCATAAATGGAAAAGAAAACTACACTTCCGTCTTCTGCCATGAATTTTCAAGTTTGAGGCAGAACATGCCGTCATGAAGTGAGAAACTCTCCAATCAACATTAGCAGTCGAGACTTCAGATGAACATTTGTGTTCAAGTTTAGTAAATTTACACTGATAGTCTGTTAAGAGTGTTTCAAAATTTGTATTGCTTTGTTCCTTTGGTACGTGTTTAAATAAGACGTTTATGCAGAGTAAATTCTATTATTTGATGAATCAATCAAGATATTACAATAAAAATCTTTAAGGATTCATTCCCTTCCCTTGTTTTAAAATGGTAGCTGGTTTCTGCCACCACACATTCAGATCAATTCTTGTAACTTTGAAAAGGACTATTATTATTATTATTATTATTATTATTATTATTATTATTATTGTTATTATTATTATTATTCCATTACATCACGACTAAAGATCTTATGAGTCGGCTGAATATAAAATCTACTCCAGGTTGCAACCAGCTACCTAAGGAGCAGATTCGGTGAATATCAGTGCCTCTACAATACTTTACGCAAAATGTGGGCTGTTCCAAATAAAGCAATTTCTTGCACTTCCCAGTCTTTTGAATTACTTGGGAGTTTAGACAAGTTCTTAATCAAATTTTGCGGAACAAATCCCAGAGCTCCGATAACTATCGGGACGACCTGTGCTTTTACGCCCCACATTCGGCTGATCTCAAATTCCAAACTCTTGTATTTAAGACGTTTCTCTGCCTCCTTGGTAACGACTTTTTGATCGCAAGGTACAGCAACATCCACAAGTAAACACGATTTGTTCTCCAAATCCCGGATAACTATATCCGGTTTGTTTGCTGCTATCGTGCGATCAGTTTGAATTTGTTGGTCGTACAATATCGTACACAATCCAACAGACGTCACCGGTTTTGGTGAGTGTTCGTACCACTTGGGGCATGTGTTTGGAACTTCGAGGGCGGTACAGATCAGCCAGTGGAGGTAGCTACACACCCTGTCATGTCTTTTCAGGTATTCCGTCTTTGCTAGGATTGGACAAGCTGAGACAATATGATCAATGGTTTCTACTTGCTCCTGGCAAATGCGGCATTTGTCATCTTGGGAAATTTTGAGAACCGCTTTATCATAATGTCGTGTTCTCAAGGCCTGATCTTGGGCAGCTATTACAAGTGCTTCCGATTCTGGCTTCATTCTTCCCCTTTTAAGCCACATAAATGATTGATCTTTATTGATCTGCACCTTGTCCATTCTTTTTAGGTATTGTCCATGGAGTGGTTTGTCTCTCCACGATTTCTTTAACATTTTTTGTGTCTCACACTTCATGTTTAGCAGCATCAGAAGTTCAGTGTCTGTGTTATTCGACGTGTCTTGCCTAGTTTTCTTCGCAATGCTTCTTGCTACACTAACAATGCCTCTGTTTCCCATTCTTCGGTCAGATTTCATGACCTGCTTCATTAGAGGGTCATCTTGATGGCTGACTACATACTTCCCCAACCCGACTATTGCGTTGTGCCAGGAGGCCTCTATTTGTCTGAGACCTCTTCCTCCTTCCTTACGTGACACATAAAGTCTATGTACATCAGCTCGAGTGTGAGAAACATGATGCATTGTTAGCAGTTTTCTGGTTTTTCGATCCATGGTGCGAATTTCTTGCTCAGTCCAGTCCACTAGTCCAAAACTGTATTCGGCTACAGGTACCGCCAAACTACCTATTGCAGATATTTTATTCCTGGAGTTCAGAGCAGACTGCAGGACAAGTCTCACTCTTCTGTAATACTCCTTTCTAATTCTCTCTTTCATTGTGTCGTTCGAGATGGTTTCACATTCTTCAATGCCCAGATATTTGTAAGTTTTACCTGGCTCAAGATCTTGAATCACAGTGTGCGTATCAATTTCAATGTTCTCAGACGTTGTGAGTTTCCCTCTTTTTAAATTGATTTTTGCACATTTGTCAAGACCAAACTTCATGCAGATGTCATTGCTAAAGTCATTCACAACAGACAGCATTTGGGAGAGAATCGCTTCATTCTTAGCAAACAGTTTCAGATCATCCATGTAAAACAAATGTGATACTGGCCTTTCATCACCATGGAGCTTGTAACCAAAGTCAGCTTGCGACAACTGTCTCGATAGTGGGATCAAACTAATGCAAAACAGCAGAGGGGTTAGTGAATCTCCTTGAAAAATACCCCTGTTAATCTGAATATTTCTGGTTTCTACTCCTTTCTTTCCGCTGTGTATTAGTAACCTGGTACTCCACGACTTCATACTAGCCTTGCAAAATTCAATAAGTTTAGGATGAAATCGATAGATCTCCAGGGTCTTCAAAATCCAATCGTGTGGTACACTATCAAAGGCCTTTTGGTAGTCAATCCAAGCCGTGCTCAAATTACGTTTGCGTTTCTTTACATCATTCAAGATGACTTTATTCAGTAGCAAGATTTCCTTACAGCCATAAGAGCCTTTACGACACCCTTTTTTTTCAGCTGTCATTAGATGATTTTTATCTAGATGTCTGTACATTTTGTCAGCTATGGCTGAAGTTATAACTTTGTACAGGACTGGCAGACACGTAATTGGCCTGTAGTTCTTCGCCAAAGAGCTGTCTCCCACTTTGGGTAGCAAATACGTGATGCCGCGTGTGAGCCATTCCGGGATTTCCTTTGGGTTTTCAAAAATTTTATTAACAGCCTTTGCTAGATGAGAATGTATTGCTGTTAATTTGTTAATCCAATAAATCTGGATCTTATCAATCCCGGGGGACTTCCAGTTTCCCATGTTCTTAATTGCTTGGAAGAGGTCCTCTTCCGAGAATTGGTGAACGTCTTCCACTGTTTCTACAAGTTGATCGGCAGCATCAACTTCAGATTGAAGCCAAGATGCGTCTTTGTTGTAGGATCTGCTCTCCTCCCAGATTCCTGCCCAAAATGATTCGACGTCATCTTTTGAAGGAGTAACAGCTCTGCCATTCGGTTTTTGAGTCAGATTGCGATAGAATCTCTTCGCGTCTGTTTCAAACAACCGGTTCTGTACACGGAAATCTATTCTACGTTTGTAACGTCTAATTCTTTGAGCCCATGCTTGAATTTTCTCTTTTAGCTTCTCAACTACCATTAGCCTGCTGGTGTCATTTTCAATTTCGTATTTTTGTTCAACATTGTATATTTTTCGTTGAACTTTAGAGGTGTGCGTTGATTTAGAAGATGCCTCAGCTAAGAGTGATATTTCGCGCCGGGTGTCGGCTATCCGCTTCATAATTCTGTTCATCCATGGGGGTACAGAGCTGTTTACTCTGTTTTGCTGTCGGCCGTCGGTGTTCTTGGCTGGCCCCAAAATTATCTGAGATACTAGATATCCAGTTGCATATATGATGTGATTGATTTCAGTAATATCTAGATCTCTGCCTGGGGTCTCCACCACCTCATTTAAGACAGAATTCACTGCTTCGATCACTCTTTTAGCTTTGGCAGTTTCGTATATTCTCCTCAACGGTTCACGAGATTCAAGCGGAAGTTGACTAACTCTTTCTATCTCGCGCCGAAGGAGATTTCGCATCACGTCCTTATCGTGTAATTCATTGCCAGATGAGTTTTCACCACTGACGTGTGTTTCACTGGAAAGAGATGAACCTTCCACGGGATCATCATTTTCAAGTTCTACATGTTCGTCATGTGGATTGTTCGAGCGAAGTACATACTCCGCATTTCTCTCAATGTCAGCAAGTTGTTCTGCTGTGAATTTTCCACTACTGAGTATGTATCGTCGATGACTGGCAAGCTTCTTTGAGTCTAGGGTAGGTCTGATATCTGGGTTCCGCTCTCTCCATACCTTGAAAACGTCTATTTCTGAGCCCCCATTTTTCGCTTTTGCATAGTAAAAGCACCACATCACCTCCTTTAATTCATCCCGCGTCCATCTCTGACGATGGCTTCGAGCTACTGCCGGCTCTGGGTCCCTGGGACTAACATCCGTGGGATGGCCAGACGTCGACAAGGTGACATTAGCTCGGTTTCTGAGCAGGTATGGGACATTGGTAGAACAAGGAACGTTAAGGTTCATTACATTGCTTATTCTATCCATTTTGCTTATTATTATTATTATTATTATTATTATTATTATTCCATTACATCACGACTAAAGATGTTATGAGTCGGCTGAATATAAAATCTACTCCAGGTTGCAACCAGCTACCCAAGGAGCAGATCCGGTGATTATCAGTGCCTCTACAATACTTAACGCAAAATGTGGGCTGTTCCAAATAAAGCATTTTCTTGCACTTCCCAGTCTTTTGAATTACTTGGGAGTTTAGACAAGTTCTTAATCAAATTTTGCGGAACAAATCCCAGAGCTCCGATAACTATCGGGACGACCTGTGCTTTTACGCCCCACATTCGGCTGATCTCAAATTCCAAACTCTTGTATTTAAGACGTTTCTCTGCCTCCTTGGTAACGACTTTTTGATCGCAAGGTACAGCAACATCCACAAGTAAACACGATTTGTTCTCCAAATCCCGGATAACTATATCCGGTTTGTTTGCTGCTATCGTGCGATCAGTTTGAATTTGTTGGTCGTACAATATCGTACACAATCCAACAGACGTCACCGGTTTTGGTGAGTGTTCGTACCACTTGGGGCATGTGTTTGGAACTTCGAGGGCGGTACAGATCAGCCAGTGGAGGTAGCTACACACCCTGTCATGTCTTTTCAGGTATTCCGTCTTTGCTAGGATTGGACAAGCTGAGACAATATGATCAATGGTTTCTACTTGCTCCTGGCAAATGCGGCATTTGTCATCTTGGGAAATTTTGAGAACCGCTTTATCATAATGTCGTGTTCTCAAGGCCTGATCTTGGGCAGCTATTACAAGTGCTTCCGATTCTGGCTTCATTCTTCCCCTTTTAAGCCACATAAATGATTGATCTTTATTGATCTGCACCTTGTCCATTCTTTTTAGGTATTGTCCATGGAGTGGTTTGTCTCTCCACGATTTCTTTAACATTTTTTGTGTCTCACACTTCATGTTTAGCAGCATCAGAAGTTCAGTGTCTGTGTTATTCGACGTGTCTTGCCTAGTTTTCTTCGCAATGCTTCTTGCTACACTAACAATGCCTCTGTTTCCCATTCTTCGGTCAGATTTCGTGACCTGCCTCATTAGAGGGTCATCTTGATGGCTGACTACATACTTTCCCATCCCGACTATTGCGTTGTGCCAGGAGGCCTCAATTTGTCTGAGGCCTCTTCCTCCTTCCTTACGTGACACATGAAGTCTATGTATATCAGCTCGAGTGTGAGAAACATGATGCATTGTTAGCAGTTTTCTGGTTTTTCGATCCATGGTGCGAATTTCCTGCTCAGTCCAGACCACTAGTCCAAAACTGTATTCGGCTACAGGTACCGCCAAACTACCTATTGCAGAAATTTTATTCCTGGAATTCAGAGACGACTGCAGGACCAGTCTCACTCTTCTGTAATACTCCTTTCTAATTCTCTCTTTCATTGTGTCGTTCGAGATGGTTTCACATTCTTCAATGCCCAGATATTTGTAAGTTTTACCTGGCTCAAGATCTTGAATCACAGTGTGCGTATCAATTTCAATGTTCTCAGACGTTGTGAGTTTCCCTCTTTTTAAATTGATTTTTGCACACTTGTCAAGATTAAACTTCATGCAGATGTCATTGCTAAAGTCATTCACGACAGACAGTATTTGGGAGAGAATCGCTTCATTCTTAGCAAACACTTTCAGATCATCAATGTAAAACAAATGTGATACTGGCCTTTCATCACCATGGAGCTTGTAACCAAAGTCAGCTTGCGACAACTGTCTCGATAGTGGGATCAAACTAATGCAAAACAGCAGAGGGGATAGTGAATCTCCTTGAAAAATACCTCTGTTAATCTGAATACTTCTGGTTTCTACTGCTTCCTTTCCGCTGTGTATTAGTAACCTGGTACTCCACGACTTCATACTAGCCTTGCAAAATTCAATAAGTCTAGGATGAAATCGATAGATCTCCAGGGTCTTCAAAATCCAATCGTGTGGTACACTATCAAAGGCTTTCTGGTAGTCAATCCAAGCCATGCTCAAATTACGTTTGCGTTTCTTTACATCATTCATTATTATTATTATTATTATTATTATTATTATTATTATTATTATTATTATTATCGTCTTTCCACTACAAATTATTTTTATTCTGTTCTTTTCGATGAACGCTGCTTTGGAATTTCATTAGAAGAAAAGTTCAATTCAGATGAACAAATGGGAGAAAAACTCTTTTTGATCGGTAATATTGCTATTTGTTCTTATGATCTTTCTGTCAAGACCATGAATTGTTGTAGTTACGCCTCTATCTTCCACGGCCACCCCTCTCACACTCCTTGTCTCCACGAAACCGTCTCGACGCCGCGAAGGTCTTTCACTAACGGCGACTGTTGCAAGCGCTGCCACACGAAATATTATCCGTAAATCACATATCAAAAAGTCTAATATTATACGCAAATTACTATCAAAATACTAGCACATGATACATCATTTTATTCCCCTTTTCATGATCTATCTGTTGCTGGGGAGAAAAATATATAGTTCTATTTAAAAAAATCAAAGATGATTAAATGTCTCGGAAACTAAAAATATTATATACGATTTCTCTACGGCATGTTACTTGCCCCATGATTCCGCATTATTCATCGAAAACTGTATTTCGATCTCCTGAACCTTTTAGAAGTTATGGGGGTGGTCCATAGTTGGTGGGATACACTCTCTCTCTCTGTATATATATATATATAGAGAGAGAGAGAGAGAGAGTGTATCCCACCATATATATATATATATATATATATATATATATATATATATATACATACATACATACACACATACACACAGACACTGACATATTGAGACCAATCTTCATGAAAGTTGGCACTTCTACATGTTTTTACACCAAGAAGGTTGATGCGCTGTTAAATCTGTTGTAACTCCACTACATGGCGCTGTAGAACAAAACTAAATATTTACGTCAAATGTAACACGCAACACATTCTGTGGGATTTTGAATCTGTATTGTTAAATAACTCCTAAACGATGCGTTCTAAGGCCTTAAAAACTAGAATTTTGAGGTCTTCGGCAAGTAACGTTTGTCACATCGTATCCTACTGGATGAAACCTTCTTGAACATTCTATCACATTTCTGCTGGTCCGGCGCCTCCCGATATTACCTCACCTGCTCAGAGATGTGCAGAATCTGCAATTAAATGTGAATGAAAAGGACAGAGAGCAGCAGAGACTGACGGACAGGGATAGGGTGAGAGAGTGAGGGAGACATAGTGAGAAGGTAATGGGAAGGGAAAGAGGGAGATGAAGAGCAGAACGTCTGCCGGGTTTTCCTAGTAAGGTTTACAATCCGAGATAAAATCATTCGATTACGATTCAGATTTTATTTGAATTGTATCTCCCCGTTATACATTTTGAGTCCAAGATACCTAGGTCTCTTGGACTAACATGGCTGTTGGTCCTTAAGTAAACATTTTTTTCTTTTAAAAAATCCCTGATTTCCTTCCCTAATTAAAGAGAGGTATCTCCGCAGTCACTCAAGAATATATATAGTATACAAATGTATAAAGTTTGACTGATCATCATTCTTCATTTTTAATTAAAAAATTGAAAGGTTAGTTCACCGTCAAAGTATCTTTCATTTATCAAAGTATCCAAAATATAGTGTAATAAATATTCAGTGTGGTATAAAAAAAGCGATTTCTTGTTTCTATGATTTCATATTGTTATTTTCACGATATAAAAACCCATTCAATTGTTTTTAAAATTTTTGTCAGTCTGCCCGTTCGACTCCGGATTAATTTGGTTTCTCCGATCAATCCCAGGCGAATATCGGGACAGTAATAAAAAAAACGAGACACGGACAGTGCACTGCGATATCTCCTTCCACTTCTTTGTCCTAAACTAACCCGTTACTTACACAAACCCTAACACATATGTCAGGAGACGCTTAGAGCGTGTCCCGGTGCCCAATATGCAGGATATCTGGATGGGGATACAGTGCTAGCCGACGGTAGATCGACATCGGATATCACCATCCAGCGGGGGAAGGCACTGCCACGTTCCTTGGTAAAACATGCACTTCACGTACTGGATTAATGACCTTAGCAGTTGACGCGCCCGAAATTACTAATTAAACATCGCTAATTAATCATACATATAATCACATGTTAAATCACTAATCAATACTACGAAATCACTAATTAATACTAATATTAAACTATTTGTTATTATAAAAAGGTTAATGTTGTGAAATTAAGATTTAGTTTTATTCCTATTCAATGGAATTTGGAAGACATGACGCTCGAACACGAGAAAACATACTGTTACATTTCTCGTTTAAAGTAAAATGTAAGTACCTGCTCTTTGAGTTGTTCGTGAGAAGGACGAGGAAATTTTCGAAAGTGATTTAAGAGTTATGAAAGCCCGTAATATATCCTACTAAAAGCATATCGATGGCGCAATTATTTTCAGAGTAATGAATGGAAAAATTGTTTCCGGGAATTTCCCGGGATGTTCAGTTATGCATCTGTTTACAACTCGGTGGTGGTGGTGGTGGTAGTGGTAGTGGTAGTGAAGAAGTTCGTAGCAAACATTGCCGGGATTGTGAAGGCGTTGGGGGGGGGTGGCCAGGATAGTGGAGGCGTGGCGGGGGAAGACGAGGCGTGAGGGGGTTGGCGAGTCATGGCGAGAGTATTCCAGGCGTGACGGGGGTGTTCCAGGCGTGCCGAGGGTTGAGGGGGACGATGCAAAGCGAGATTGGCATGGCGTTACGAGTGTTAGCAAGATGAGATCGGGTTGTGGAGGCACAGCGGGTGTTGACGAAGCTTGACGGGGTTAGCTATGCGTGACGGCGTGACCCGTGTTGGCGAGGCATGGTAGAGTTTGGTGAGGCCTGTCGCGGATTAAGCGTGACGTGGCGGAGTTTGGCGACGCTTTTCCAGGGCGGTTAGTCAAGGCGTGGCGTGGCGTGGCGTGGCGTGGCGTGGCGTGGCGTGGCGTGGCGTGACGTGGCGATTGGTGAGGCGCGGCGGGGGTTGGTGTGGCGTTTCGGAGTTTGGCGAGGTTCATCGTGGCGTGGCATCGCAAGACGTGACGTGACGGTTTGCCGACGCGTGGCAGGTGGTAGCGAGTCGGAGTTCGGCGTGACGTGGTGGAGTTTGGTGACGCATGGCGGAGATTGGCGAGTAATGGCGGTGAGTGGTAGAGAGGGGAGGGATAGAAGCGACGACACAGAGAGGGACGTGAATGAAATGAATAATTAACAATCTATGACTTATTGTTCTTTCACCTATTGAACTTTTATTCATATATCACAATATCACCTGCCACACTTTGAAATCACGATCGTGACTTTTTAGGATCAGTGTCTAGGTTTTTACGGAAAGACACGTTTTGTGTTTGAAAAATTATTTTTCAATACGTTTGCCAGTGCGACCTTTGATCTTTTCAAAACATTAGCTCGTACTTTTTATGTAGATTACCCCCCCAAGATGATAATTCTATTCGACAACTTTCGAATTTGAAATGATTCTTCTTTAGGGGGTAGGTCTGAAGCCTCTAGAATATTTTGAGACTTCTGATGCGCAAAGAATCTCTTCACTGAAAATTGTCCCAATGGGAGTGGTAATGACCACGAGAGACCATGGTAGATCTTCTAGATACCGATAGATGGCAAATGAGAAGGGGTGCGGCAAAACATTATGCTAGCTCCGATTATAAAGAACAGGAAACTAATTTGTAACTAACTAACTATTTGGCCTACAACTTTGGGGAACAGCTCAAAATTTTAACATCAAAATATTACAACGCTTTCAGTCAACAACTTTAAGAAAATTTGTAAATGCCCCGTGGTACGTAAAGAACGCAACAATACACAAAGACTTACAGATCCCAACAATAAGAGAAGAAATCAACAAGATCAGTGCAAAATACCTACGACGATTGCATAACCATTCAAATATTCTTGCCATCAACTTACTAGACGATAGTGACACTACCAGACGACATCAACGACAACATCATCCAGACCTTGCATATCGATTGTAAATCGTTTATGTCAGAAATTTGGTTCCATGTATTCAACATTGTAAATATCCATTATTGTATATTTATCAAATATGTTGAATGCTGCTTGTTAATTATTAATAATGTATCATTGTATGGAGTACGGTCAATAGACCTTTACTCCTCTCAAGTACTAATTTACAGAAAATTTATGCAATTTTTCCAAATGTTTGTGTACAAACAAATTGCAAAATAAAATATGTATTAAAAAAATTGTGCGCGTAAGTCTGTTGCACATTACTATTCTTTTTTGGAGAACGAATCTTGTCAAATGAAGTCCACACGTAAAGAAACACTACTGTAACCAGAAACGCTGTTCCTCCCCCGTTTTCATTCCTCATCATACTACGTAATAATAGAGAGTATTGTAAACGTGAGATGGAAATTGACAATTTTTCGACAGAAGCAACTTTAATCGTCGCCACTGGTAAAGAAAAAGTGGATAAACCATGTTCCTAAATGTTGTAAATTACTTTCTCAAACTCATTCTTTAGTGAGAATTAACGTTATGCGAACCCATGATACCAAAAAATTGGTTGACTGCAAACCTGCGTGCGTGCGTGCGTCCGTCCGTCCGTCCGTCCGTCCGTCCGTCCGTCCGTGTGTCTACCACTGGTCAACGCTAGCGCCTAAACCGTTGAGACAATTTTCTCCACAATTGATAATCCTTGATCGATCTGGCCGAACTCAATTTCTTACGAGTTTGAAACAGACATTTTGAGATCTTGAAGGTACTTTAAATGAAGTTCCAACATCTTTATTTTCTCAAAAATCATCAATTTTCTCAAAAATGGCTCCAAACTTTTTGATAGTAATTTTTTTTTCGAAAAGAGCAAAGGACGCTAAACGATTTCGCACGTTGAATTTTCATTGAACTCTGTAATTTTCGAAAATTGCAAAAGCTCAATTTTTTCGGCTTCTTCTTAGAACCAGAATATTGAAGGAAGAGATTGTTTCTAGAGCTCTGCAATCAGGCGAAAACAACCGCTCGAGACACTCGGGCTCCGCGCCGACGCTCGGCGAAGGGAGGGGGACCTTGCTTGGGGGGGGGGGGGAAGAGATAGCTGTTTAACGGACATTTCGACCGGCCGCCTTGCGGCTCCCCGCCGAGACTCGGGAGTCGCCGAGGCGGCCCGGGCGCTCGAGCGCTCGGCCGCTCGGTCAAGCGCCGGACTGCACAGTAGCTTCGCCCCTCAATGCATGTAGGGATATAAAGTCGCCGCATGTAGTGATCGCAACACTTTCAATTCATTGTAATCGAAAGAAAATACAATTTCAATTAAACGATTAATTTGTTGAAAAGTAACAATTTATCGATTGACTGGAAATAATTTTTATAGAGACAAACAATACATTTTTGAAAGAATTAAGGCAAACAAAGACTCTGAAAATAATTTTTTTATTTTTTTTTTCTATATTTATAGTGCTTAATGGAAGATAATTCGTTGCGTACCAATTATAATGTCATTGAAGTTTCTTACAAACCCGAATATAAGGCATATTTATTAAATACAATGAATATTTGGTCATAATTTCACGAGTATATAAGAAAAAATCATATGCTAAACAAAAATGAGGTGGGTACTATTTTCCTTGTGTCAAAACGTCTTGTCGTCATTGGGCGTAGTAATTTATTGTGAAATAGTTGATGTAAGCCGCCATGGCCTCTGTATTTGTCGACTCAGTCGGCGGCGAAACAAACAGCGGTCACG
Organism: Acheta domesticus; assembly: GCA_031308135.1. Classification (NCBI taxonomy): domain Eukaryota; kingdom Metazoa; phylum Arthropoda; class Insecta; order Orthoptera; family Gryllidae; genus Acheta; species Acheta domesticus. Next base: position 23,838,603 of record JAHLJT010009355.1, on the reverse strand, counting down.
GTACATCAGCCTATTCAACTTAATAATTCAAAATACATTATTTACTATTATATACACACGTTTAACATTATTTTAAATTCGGCAAAAGTATGTATGCACGAAATGATGCATATTAAGTTTTATATGTACGAGTACAATGTTTTTCAATTACTCCATTATTTTACGTTTCAATGCAAGATAAGCGATTAATTGTAATTAAAAAATCGTAAAAGCTGAAATTGTGAATCATTGGCTTCTGTGGTGTAGTATTGAAGCTCCACGAGACCCCCTTCCTTTAGGTGAACTATTGCTCAGCGTGGCAGGAAGCGATAACAAAGGTTGTGCGAGGTGACTCGGTGGCTCCCACGCAGCGCGCCATCGCCTTTGCGACGAAATTTCCAGGAAAGGACAGGAAGCAGTTGAAAGAGAAGGGTCGAGATATGTGCACAAAGCTTTCCTCGAAAGGTATTGAGAAGCTCGCAAGATTATAAATAAAACTAAAAGTACAATGAGCTCAAAACAATGCTGGGGTGACGGAGGCACCCCGTGCGCCTACTGCCGGGTTAAGAAACTAAGACCTGCGTCTCAGATGCCTGAAAATTACAACAACAAAAATATTTGGAAAAAGAAAACAAAAATACAAAGTGGAAGGGAAAGGTACCAATATATTTCATTGTACTTGCATCTAAATTTAGCAGAGCATTTGTATTTACACCATATAAAATGAAGGAAAATTTATGATTTTATGTTCATTAAAATAAAATACGCAATTTCCGAAACATCCGATGCCTAGTCATTACAAAGAATGGAATTTATCTCTAAAACTTGTGAATGCCTTTTCTTTGAAGTCACAGGCAGAACTGCAATAGATCCTCTAGAGGTTCTCCAGTGCGTCCGGGGAGTCGATTTTTAAAGATTTTTATTTTTTATATTAAAATTATTATTTGAAAATTAATATTAAAATTCGTCTATATTTTAAATTTTGAAAAAACGAAATTATTGGTCATTTATTTTAAAAACCATTCAATATTCCTTCCTGTTCCTCAAACTTGGCATTAGATATTTACTCCGACGTGTCGGCCGATTGTTACGTGGCGCAGTTCGCCTGAACGGGGTCCGCGGCTTGCCGAAAACCGGCCGAGTCTCGGTCGGTCGCCGGCTCCCGGGAGTCCGCAACCGGCTGCGAAGGACAGTCGAGCGCGTTGTCTCGAGAGAAGAGAGGCGAGCGAGCGCTGGTCGGTAAAAAATCGCGGAGAATGCAGACCTCTAATTGTTTCCTTAATGAAATCTGTTCTTCGAAGACAGATCTTTGAAGATGGTCAAGAAAAATATTTAAAAACGAGTAGTTTTGGCAAAATTTTGCGTGAAATATAAGCGAATTTTAAACAATTATTTTTCTCAAAAATGGTGCCAAATTTTTTTAAAAATGTTTTGTCGTACATGTTGACCCAGTGTAGTCTACTACTCCACACATTTGTTAGAGCCAGGGGGGTTTTAATCCCCAAGGTGGGCACCGGAGCATTGCTCTTATCCTTATCCGCGGGAGTGGATAAGTTGGGCTGGCATCCGGATACGCTGGAAGGCGATACTGAGTCGTGGATTTGGCGACATGTACATTTCCCCCAAAAATGAACAGAGAAAACATATGCTTATGATATAATGCAGATCCTATTGTCGGCGAAATCTCTGTATTTTCGAAAACTATAAGAAAATAACATCGCAACCCTACAATATTGATGTTAGAGTTTTTTCTTTTATATGTGAAGTATATGTTTCTTTTATTTTTATGTGTGTATGAAATATGTCCTAAAAATTAAGCTTTTAAATAAGAGCTTCTACAGTTTTTTTGAAAATACGAGTAGTTTTCGCCTAATTTTTGCTGAAAGTAAAGGCAATTTATGTATTTTTAATAAGAACTGCTGTACATTTTTTTTGAAATTTCTTCCTCGGATAGAGCAAAAGACGCTTAAAAATGCTCTAAGTTTGTTTTTGTTGAATTCGGAATTTTCGAAAATTGTAAAAGTTCCAAATAATGAGAGAATTATGTGCTGTTGTTGCATCACCAGTTTTTTTTTGAAATTTTCTGCTTAATAGAGCAATGCATCTTATATTAATGGTGCGAGTTTGATTTTCATTCTCATTCATACTTTTAAATTCTCAAAAATTGTTGCAATAAGTTGAAAAATTTTCACTACCGTCTACCGACTATACTGCGGAAGATATTTTTTTGGTAATAAAAATTTGTTATCTTATTGATACCACGTACAATTTTTGGAAAATATATGAGTATTTTTCGAGTTAATTTTTAGTGAAATCGTTGCAATTTTTAAAAAGTTTTTGAAGAATATTTTCTTAAAAACGGCTCCAAAACGGTTAGCAGACGGACGGAAGGACTGGCAGAAAGAAACAATTTTTTCGATATCAAGAACTCACGAAACGTGCGTTTTGACTCCACTATTCTAGAAATTAATTTCCTGCTTGAAAAGTAAGGAAAGTCCACTTTTTCTGAACTAGGGACTTACAAAACGTGTTTTTTTTTATCAAAACATTGGCAGGTTTTCCTCCAGTAAATCATTTCGTTTAAATGTAGAAGTAAAACACAGAGCATAGAATTGAAATTATGAGTAATGACACTATTGGCTTTCGCTTTGTAAAACAAACTTCAAACAAAATATTTTCCCAGCAGTCGTAAGGTGAGGTCCCATGTTTAAGTAAACGGAGGGAGGATAACCTTTTCACATTCTTTCGAGATGGTCACCTCAAGAAATGTTCCCTCTTCCTCTTGACCACGCCTACGTCTTCCGCCGTGCTGTCTTCGCACAGCGTCACCTGTTCGTCTGTCGCCACCTCCTGCACCGTCGCGTCGGAGGAGGAGGATCAAGGTGCTTTATATTCAGCGTTCGTCGCACGTCATAGAGCGCGCGGTCGTCGGATCGAGACGCCTGGAATAGAAGGCGTGGCGGCGGCGGGCGGGAGGAAGGGGAGGGCTGGCGGAGGTCGGAGAAAGAGCTCTTTTACGTGGGCTGGCATTCCATTCCTTGCATAACATATGGTAGGTTGGGGGGCGAGGTATGCGCGACCGGCCGGAGACAGCGAAAAAAAGGAGACATCCGTTTTGAATTTGCTTACGTAACCGCCACTCACGCACGCCGTGTGCGCGGCATGCCATCTGCACGCAGCGCCGCGCCGCCGCCCTATCCTCCTCCTCCTCTTCTTCTTTCTTTTCTTCTTCTTTTTCTTTTTCTTAATTCCTCATATTTTTCCGGTTTAACTCTTCTTTCTCCTCTCTTTCCCCTTCTCCTTAATTCCCTCTTCTTTCTTCAAATTTCCTCGTCTATCTCGTCCTCTCTTCATTTATTTCCTCGCCCTCTTTTCATTCGTTCATTATCCTCCTCCTCTTTCTCCGTCTTATTCTTCCCCTTCTCCTCTATTTCTTTCTCCTTCTTTACCTCCTCTTTCTCTTTTTCCATCTGCTTCTGCTTCTCCTTCTTTTCTTTTTCCTGTTAATACTCCTCCCTCCTTTTTTCCCTCGTTTTCTTTCTCTTTTTCCTTTCCTTCTTCCTCCTTCCTTCGGTTTTTTTCCCTTCCTTCGTTTTCGCCCACTTTATTCTTTTGAATTTACTTGCTTTCCGTCTTCGTTCGACGTTACAACTTGTAATTTTCAGTGTCTTTTTACTTTTGAAGCTATTAAAATTTCATTCTCCGATATAATTTTAGGTCTAAATGAATTTACAGTTGAGATTTATAGATCTGTCCAATGTTTTTGAATATCAATGTCATTTGCCTATCGTTTATTTTTTACTTAAATTAATTCATTACGAGCTTTTGAATTTAATTAAAATTATATCCCCATGTCCTCGCGCTTCGTAGCTAACTTGAACGTAAAAAAAAGAATCACATATTTTCCTCTTGCTATTGTCTCCACACAAAGCATGCCATCGCTCAGAACACCTAATCAGCAAATATTCTGTGTTAAGTGACTACCTGTAACACTTTTGCATTAAGTATTTTTAGAAGAATGCCACCACGCAGGTTTTCTCTGACGGTAGAGCAAGAAGGAACGGCGCGAGAAGGAAAAGATGTAGCACCTTCAAATAGAAAGGAAATATGAATAATTGACAAATAGTGGAGGAGGATGATTTACAATATGTTGACGGCCGGAAGGAAGAAATAACGAGAACAAGAAACTGACCATAGAATCGAATATTGATCGGCACATGAGTGTTTCTGTGTTCGTGCGTGTTCTTGCGTGCTCTTGCGTGCTCTTGTGTGTTCGTGCGTGTTCTTACGTTTTCGTGCGTGTTCTTACGTTTTCGTGCGTGTTCTTACGTTGTCGTGCGTGTTCGTGCGTGTTCGTTCATACGGATCTTTCCTACGTGTAGAGTGACAGAGCGCTACACGTTTTGCTGGCCTCAGATTCGAGGAGTGTGTATGTGCGTGTGCCTGTTTGTGGCGCCGGGGCGTGGAGGGTGTGTGAAGAGAGCAAGGGCGACCACCAGAAGGGCGAGCGTTTGCCGCAAGGCGACGGCGGAGGCGAGCGAGGTCCATGGGAGCGGTCGCCCGCCGCTTGGAGCCATCTCTGCGGCTTTTTCTCTGCTTCGTCCAATTACCCGTAGCCGTCAGAGAGGCAGTGACGGCGCCCGCTCGGCTGGAGCACAATGGGCCAAAATGGTCGAGAAATCGCACACGGCGAATTTTAATAATTTTTGTTGCTTTTTCTCTTTCTCTCTCCCTCTTTCTCTCTCTCCCTCTTTCTCTTTCTCTCCCTCTTTCTCTTTCTCTCCCTCTTTCTCTTTCTCTCCCTCTTTCTCTTTCTCTCCCTCTTTCTCTTTCTCTCCCTCTTTCTCTCTCCCTTTTTCTCTTTCTCTCTCTCCCTCTTTCTCTCTCCCTCTTTTCTCTCTCCCTCTTTCTATCTCCCTCTTTCTCTTTCTCTCTCCCTCTTTCTCTTTCTATCTCCCTCTTTCTCTCTCCCTCTTTCTCTCTCCCTCTTTCTCTTTCTCTCTCCCTCTTTCTCTTTCTCTCTCTCTCCCTCTTTCTCTTTCTCTCTCCCTCTTTCTCTCTTTCTCTTTCTCTCTCCCTCTTTCTCTTCCTCTCTTTCTCTTTCTCTCTCTGCCTTCTAATGATTGGGGTGTTTTCACACTCGTTAATTTTTTTTCAAACTTAAGTGAATATTTTATGATTTCTAGGAACATTGTATGAATTCAAATATGTTAAATACTCATAATGAAGGCTTTAGTACGCACCTAGTTGATTAAAATGCCATTTAAAAAATCTCACTGGAAGAACATTATTCACTTATTTTCAATAAAGAACACATGTCAAATAAGCCATCCTAAATAAATATGAATCACAAATAGGAACCGTGCGAGCATTCCCTACTTTCAAAATCATTGTTTAAAAGATGAAAATTGTTTCACCACTCCGAAAGAGCATATCTTTAACTGCGCATTACATCATAAAGGCTCCGTACTGTTTGTGGGTAAACATTCAAATATTGCTAAGGATTTATTAAGCAAAATACTAATGTGGTTAAATTAAACAAATATCAAAGAATCGATGTAGTAATTGTAGGATATTTCAAGATTCTGCATGTTTCTGAACACCCACACTGAGAAGTGGATTGTATAGAAAATATCGACATCCAAATGTGGTATACAAAAATATCTCATTTTGTATGTTACAAACTACAAATCATAACTCGAGTTCTTGTTGGGGGACTGAAAACCGGATTTTGGTGGTCTAGGAAGCATAATTAACGAGTTTGTGCACGATGGTTGTTGCAGTGTAATTAAGTTGCGTATTGCACTTGCGTATTGTTTTCTTTATAGTATGATTACGAAATTGTTAAGTTTTCGGAGTCCGGTGTGGTATAAAAGTCACAACTTCCGATTTTCTCATTTTAAACGTACTAAATTGTTTTAATTTTCTCCTCTCTAGTGATAATAAATGCATATACATTTGTTGTTTCTATCTTTCTAAAAATATTTTTTTAAATTTTAAATTGTCGTGATACTGCAATACCCTAAAATATTTACAAGATGTTTACCATAAGTTGTTATTTTTCTTAAGAAATGTACTTTTTTCTAAAAAAAACGATTCAAAATAATTGCTTACAATTTTTGGGAGAGTTTTACTAGCTTGATAATAATTTGAGATATGTGTTTGAAAAATGTGTCTTAACAATTTTTTCACAGGATTTCATCGTATTGTTTCTCAGAAATGGTACACTAAATTTTGGCAACAGGACTTAACAGATCCTCTTAGATAATTTTGCGGTACTCCTGGAAGGCAATTTGTTGTTCAGCAGTAGCACATTTTGGTGTTTTGTATCGATGTGTTATATAAATCGTACAAATCCGTCATTTTTACTTCGAGAATTAAATGATGACAACCTGGACTTATACGCCTTCTGTGACAACGACTTTGAATGAAACATAAGACAAATTACGTGCCTATCCGGTGCTTCTTCACTCTCTTGGTAACTTAGTCTTAGAAAATAGTACCAACAGCATAGTGAAGGCACCCTTTCGTACCCTTATCAAACGCTAATGACGTAATGCCTTCTTCCCTCATTAATATCTTCTATTTTTCTCTTTTTCTTTTTTTTCTCTTCTTTCTGCATTTATGTTTTTTGTTGCCTTTCTTTCAACTCTTCTTATTCAACCTATTTTTCCTTGCCTTCATGTCTTTTGCATATATTTTAAACGCTACATTTGGACTCAGTTTTCCTAAAGTTGTCTTTTTTTAGGGCTCTTATCTTTTCCACCACAAAATAATCAGTGTTGAATTTTACTTTGTTTACTTGGTTTTCTCAAGTTGTCATGTCCTCAAATGAAATCCGGATTTCAAGCTCACTAGAATTAAGGATTCCATAAAGCCTTGGTCTTCCTCATATCATGGCTCTAGACGCAAGGGGATTATTCTGACACGCCTTCCGATCGGTCACTGTTATTTCTCCCACAGATATCTTCTCCGCGGTAACTCACCCCCTACCTGCGATGTTTGAGAGGCTGATCGTTCCGTGGAGCATGTTTTCCTTCACTGCTCTAAGGTAAGAGATAGCCACCGAAAGCATCACCTTGCTTTCTCTCTGGCAGATATGCTAGGTAATGACGAGTCATCCCTCTCCAGGCTCTTCTATTTTTTACGAGAAAGCGCAAAGTACGATCTTATCTGAGAGAGGAGGATAATGCCAATTAATAGGTGTTTTTCTTCGAAGACTTTCTGGCTCCTCTTATGTCTAGTTTTTTCCATTGGACGCGTTCGTGTTTCAGTCTTTTTTTAACATTTTACTTTGTCTTTTAAATATTTCAGTTCGGCACTGTCACAGTACATACTATTCTTATTGACTCTTAATAAATTGACACGGGCGCCAATGACTCTAGAAGTTAAAGCGACCTTAAACCGTAATAATAATAATAATATTAATACTATTAATAGTAATAATAAAATGTCATTTAAATGAAATGCCAAACAAATAGATAACTATGATTTAGGTATTTAAAATGTTTCTTCTCTAATCTTTGTGAACAGATTAATTATTTACATAAAAATCAGAACTTTTTAAACAGTACAGTGAACAAATATTAGTTTGCAATGAGGCAGAAGATATACATTCATAGCATATTATTGCATTTGTGAGTACAAGTGATTCAAGTGATATCTTATAATATTTCTCGAAAACTCAACATTTTTCTGAGAAAATAAACTCAAAATTGAGCACAAATGACATTATGTCAACAACGGTTTGAACTCTTTTAATTAAAATTTGCACATTGGATCAAGTTTTATTCTACTGTAATATTCTTAAAACTTATTTCTGTTCTAATAACAGGGAAACGAAAACTTGACAAAAATGAAAAAAAAAAATTAGGCGCCAATAAGTACGTAGTAGCTTCGAAAAATGCGGGGCAAAACCAATAAGCTAGTCGAAAATAAAAAGATAAGGAAACCAAAACTAGAAAGTCTCTGCTCTTTGTAACACCACACCAACTGTAAGCTGTTATTATCAAAATGTTTATTTTAGTTTTAAGTTACACGAACTACCTTCTTGTGAGAGGGGTACACAGACAAGTACAGTATTACACTTTTTCAACTTCGGATTATACTCACGATCTGCGAATGTTGTGTGCCCAGCTTTAGCGGTAGGACTCGTGTACAGATCACATCTCCCGTGTTTGAACACAGACCGCCCGCAAACAGCGCCCCGCTGGTAAAAAGCCTGTTAAGCTTTAAAAAGCGTCCCGGCACGCCGTGATGCGTTTTATATGAGCGTCTGCCCGCGCATGAATTTTTATCCGGGCGCTGCAACGAGGTGGAGAAAGACGCGGCTGCTGATGGAGCGATAGACCAAACGGCAACTTCAAACACAGAAGATGGTAGATTTGTACGTGTGAAGGCGGAATTACCGTAAATGGAATGTCTTTTCATCCTTTGTGGTGCCTAAGAGGCTGCACAAAATGTTTTATTTGCACCGAAGGTTACTTAAACGTTGACTTGCAGGGAATACTGATGTTTGTAAGTATTTTTATCGGTTGTATGATACTAAGTGTTATTTTATATAGTAAATAGTTATCTACTTTTATTGGGTTTTATGTTATCTGAACATAACTAATTCAATAAGTAGTCCCGAAGGGGGACTGCAATTTGAAGGCAAAATCCATTAAACTATTTTACTTGCAATTTATCAGGCACCGATTGCTCAAGACGAAGACAGCATAATGAAAATATTTGTAAAACCATAGAGAAGAAAAAAATAGAGTTGAACATAAAATTAATAAAGCAGAATACAAATGGATTCAACAAAAATGTATGAATGTAGAAATGGATGAGACACTTAAATCCTGTATTAAACGTTGAAACTTAGGTTCAATAATAAGCAGTTTTTGAAAGGAAAATATAAGAGATAGTTATAACAGTTGATATAGGCCTACGCATAAAATGTACGAAGAAGTGTTTTCAATGAACTACGAGGAGCTACCAAGTTATTTCCCTAGATCGTCAAGAAAAAGAAAACCATTTCATGGATTCCATGTTATTGTAGCAGATACAACACATGTTGCACTATTTTACCACGTAATGACCACCATAATCGAGACATTTGTCAAATCATGACGTCAACGTTTGTAACCTTATGTTGCCGAAGGCACCTGCAACTCTATGTCCTCGTGATACGTGTGTTGCTTACCGGGTAATCAGACACTTCGTAATAAAGACGGTGCAAAGTGATGACGCATGGAAAAGAATGTAAATTATTGGTTCGATTACCGAGTTATTAATATGTATGTAGAGCTCTGTAAAGAGAAAAAGTCAGATTACTTCTGGGGGAGAAATATCAAGAAAAACACGACACACCGGCGTTGGTGGCTCCACTATTGTGCTATTGTGTGGGTCCTCAATTGACACTATAGTGCCTCTGACCAGAAGGTCCTAGAGTTCCCGTCTGGACGGTGGCTTCGATACTAGCTACGTATTTGAGTCGAATTTAGCCGAAGGAGAATTCTAGCGGCCACCTGCTCTGATCGGTAGTTTTCCGTGGTTTCTCTGATCAATACCAGGCGAATGCCGGGGCAGTGTTCTAAAAACTGACCACGGTGCGCGCACGATATTTCCTTCCTCATCCTATCCTCAACCCTGACATGCACTACACTACTCACATGTCGGGATACCAATCAGGAGCTTAGAGCTAGTCCCGGCTGGGTCGGTGTCCGTTGGTGAGAGATACCTCGTTGGGGAAAACCCCGCAAACCGCCAGGTAAGTTGGCGCCGGATCTCGTCATCCAGCGGGGGTAGATCACCGCTACCTCACTCGATGGAAACACGCACTACACTTGCGGGATCAATGATCTTAGAAGTTGACGTGCTCGGAATCACCAGTTAATCAATAAGACAATAACGGAACGACCAACAGCATCTTCTTTGGCATTATATACTTAGTATCTGGTCTCGGGAGGGAGATAGAAACCGACTGAGAAGGCGGCAGGACGAGACGGGTCCCATCAATTAAACGCGGCGGCGGCGGCGGCGGCGGCGGCGGCGGCGGCGGCGGCGGCGGCGGCGGCGGCGGCGGCGCGGTCGTCAACGCCGCCCGGCCAATGCGCCCGGTTCATTTCCATCATAATCGAGCGGGAAAACCACGACACGCCGCTCCGCGTTTTACATAAACAGCAGATTTCGTTTTGTGACCCAGGAAACGTTCCCACGTGGCGCGGCGGAGGAGGCGTCGATGTAGGTTGGGATGAGTGAGCGGGGGAGTGGCGGGTACGAGGGCGCGGGGCGGGATGAGGGGCGGGACGGGATGAGTGGCGACGGAGCGGGGGATTGGTGAGAGATGAGGCAGAAAGGAGGGGCGGGACGAGGAAGGGAAGGGCGGGGCGGGGAGGAGAAAGGCGGGATGGGGCGGGCCGGAGCAGGGCCCGACCCGGCCTGGCGCTGCGAGGTGGGGGTGGGACGGAGTGGAGCGGGTTGCGGCGGGGCAGTGCCATTTCAGATACCCATTTCGCCTCGCGCTCGCTTGGCCGTGGGAACGACGTCCATCGGGGTCATGAGCTACTGCCGGAGAAACTCCCTTCACGGGACTTGTCCACCTCAAGTGGAGGAAGAAAGTTAGTGATTTTTAGTTGTAGGAAAAGGCAACTTATTTTAGAAAATGATCCGCTTTTTCATTGGGAATAAACCAACAAACAATTTCAAAATATTACAACAAAATTGCTGAAAAAATTGATGTCGAAGTCTGGAGAATTGGTGAAATAAATATTCGTGCATTTTTTTGTTTTACACATACTTTTGTCAGAAAATAGTTTTACTCTTCATACCAGTGCATCCTTTTTACTTCCCAGGAAGCAAAATTGAAGTCAGTAAAACTGTACAATCTGGAACTGGTAACAGTAAATATCAGTTATAAAAAGTTCTTCTAGATTTCGCCGGAATTCTTCGTAACTATCTGAAGTAACCCGGTGTTGCCCAGGTATTTAGTTTTAATAATCATTATTTAATTATTAAATTGTATAATGTAAAATGGATACATTTTACTGACATCTCCGCCACACCCCCTCTCCTCTGGTTCACCCTCCTTGTCCTGCCCTGCCCTACCCTACCCCACCCCGTTCTGCCCTGCCCCGCTCTGCCCTGTCCCGCTCTGCACTTCCCCGCTCTGCTCTGTATCACTCTGCCCTGCCCCGCTCTGCACTGCCCCGCTCTGCTCTGTATCGCTCTGCCCTGCCCCGCTCTTCCCTGCCCCGCTCTGCCCCTACCCTGCTCTGCCGTGTTCTGCTCTGCTCTGCCCTGATCTGCTCTGCCCTGCCCCGCTCTGCACTGCCCCGCTCTGCTCTGTATCGCTCTGCCCTGCCCCGCTCTGCACTGCCCCGCTCTGCTCTGTATCGCTCTGCCCTGCCCCGCTCTGCACTGCCCCGCTCTGCTCTGTATCGCTCTGCCCTGCCCCGCTCTGCCCTGCCCCGCTCTGCCCTACCCCGCTCTGCCCTGCTCTGTTCTGCTCTGTACCGCTCTGCCCTGCCCCGCTCTGCCCTGCTCTGCTCTGCCCTGCTCTGCCCTGCCCCGCTCTGTCCCGCTCTGTCCCGCTGTGCCCTGCCCTGCACTGGCCTGCACTGCTCTGCCCTGTCTTGCTCTTCACAGCTCCGTCCCGCTTCACCCCAATTGCTCGCCCCGACTCCATTCCATTCACCCCAAGAAGCCCCACTTTCACTGACCAGCCCCACCCCTCTCCTCATTTACCCCGGTCAGCCCCACCCCCTCCCGCCCAGTATCGTTCTGCTTCCCCCGCCCCACCCCGTTGATGCAGCTGGTCGGACTCTTAAAATAACATATACATTACGGGTTGCAAAATTAAAATTAAAATAAATAAATAAATTTAAAAAAACTAACAAAGAAAGTGGAATCATAACAAATGTGAAATAATTGTTTGAATTGCAACCCCTCTGTGATATTTTGCCCATACGTATTCCTTCAGAGTAATGCAGACGAGACGTATACACATACAAACCGTTTTATTACAAGATTTTTGCCTTAAAGATTTGCCCTTCCTTCGCCTTTATCACTATCATCGTAGCCACCGCAAGCTCCCTTGCGCTGTCTTCCGTCCTGCCGTCTCTGGAGCTGCTTTCACCAGGCGCAAGAGCCGTGCCGTCGCCGCCTCACCTCAAGTCTCCTCTCCTCCCGTCCCCCGGCGTGGTAATGGGCGCGCGCAATTTTCTGGTTATTAAATTACAGCTTCGCGAAATTGGGGAGCAGTAAATTAGAAGCAATTTGTACGAGACATCCCGACCCTCCGAGTGAATTTTAAATCAAACCGCAAATTCTCAAATCGAAGCCGCTGCCGCGGCGCGTCATGGCGAAGGGAGGCGGGGCGGTGGAGGCAGCGGACCGGCCGGGTGGCCCGGCGAGAACTCTCTCGCGCTGCTTTCAATTAAGCGGGCTATGGAGCGGAGCGCCCGCCTCGCCCCACCCCACCACGCCTCGCCGCACCCCTCCGCCTCGACCTTCCCGAGGCGACGAGGCGGGCCGACCTCGCCCCGCCTCGTCTCCAATCACCCTCACCACGCCCCACCCTGCCCCGTTCCGTCCCGTTCCGTCCCGTCCCGTTCCGTCCCGTCCCGTCCCGTTCCGTCCCGTCCCGTTCCGTCCCGTTCCGTCCCGTTCCGTTCCGTTCCGTCCCGTTCCGTCCCGTTCCGTCCCGTCCGTCCCGTTCCGTCCCGTTCCGTCCCGTTCCGTCCCGTTCCGTCCCGTTCCGTCCCGTTCCGTCCCGTTCCGTCCCGTTCCGTCCCGTTCCGTCCCGTTCCGTCCCGTTCCGTCCCGTTCCGTCCCGTTCCGTCCCGTTCCGTCCCGTTCCGTCCCGTTCCGTCCCGTTCCGTCCCGTTCCGTTCCGCCCCGCCTCTACTCCGCCTCTGCCCCGCCTCCGCCCAGCCCCGCCTCCGCCCAGCCCCGCCTCGCCCAGCCCCGCCCCGCTTCGCCCCGCACTTCCCCGCCCCACACCTCCCCGCACAGGGCTGCCCCTCATCAGGCCGGCCCGGTCCCCCGCATGCCCCGCCCGCACGCTCCGTCCCGCCCACCCCTTCAGGCCCAACGCCCCCGCTCCACCCCGCCCCTCTTGCCCCACCCCACCCGCAGCAGGCGACAGATAAGAGCGTAGGCTTCCGCGGCCGGAGTCAATATTAAGTTGGCTGTCCGGGTGACGCCGCGTCCATGGCAAAGGTGCCGACGTTTCGGTCGCCATTCTGCGACCTTCCTCAGGGCGTAATGCACGGAGCTGTACTGTGCACGGGTTAATATAGGGCTACGTTCCCCTTCTACCTGTGTACCGGTTGGCCGGGTGGTCGGCCAATGCGGAGAGAGTGCACCGGCCAATCAGGGCCGGGCTCTCCGCGGTGCGCTGTTGACGGACGGCGCTCCGTCCGTTGCCGGACGTAGGGGAGCAGCTAGGACCGTGTCCGTTCGAGACCGGACGTCCTGGTAAAATAGGTGTTTCCAGGCATCGTGAAGACGAATGCCTTGGTCAGCATTAAGATTATGCGGGTGTTTAATTATTTCCACCGCCTCTTTTACCCTCCTCGTACCCCAGCGGTCTTCTCTGGCTAAGAGGCGAGTGTCATCAAATAAGATGGCATGGCCAGTTTTCCATGCGTGCAATGCTATGGCCGATTTATTCGTATTATTGTATTTATAATGACGAATATGTTCCCGGAGGCGTTCATCTACTGTGCGTCCCGTCTCGCCAATGTAACTATGGCCGCAGCTGCATGGGATCTCGTATACCCCTGATGACATAAGGGGAGGGACGCGATCTTTCACGCGTACAAGCTTTTGCCCAAGTTTTTCCTGGGCTTTGTAGGCCGTCTTTATATCAAAGCGGCTCAATAGCTTGCCAATCTTATCGGTGACACCTCGTATATACGGTAGAGTGGCTATAGTTCGGTTGGTATTGTCACTAGGTGTGGTGATATCGACCGTGTTGGAAGTGGTCGTAGCCTGCCGTACCGCTTGGTTGGCAGCGCTAGCGCTGTATCCGTTAGCTCGAAATGTGGTCTTTAGGAGCTCCATTTCAGAGTCCAACGATTCCTTATCACACACTCTAATTGCTCTGATTGCCAGAGTTTTCAAAACCCCCCGTTTAGTTGCCGGGTGATGGTGAGAGCCGGCATGCAAATAACGGTTTGTATGAGTGGGTTTACGGTAAACACTGTGTCCTAGTCTGCCGTTCGCTTTCCGACTCACCAGCACGTCAAGGAAAGGTAATTTTCCCTCATTTTCCACCTCCATCGTAAACTTAATCTTAGGGTGTGTGTTGTTAAGGTGCTGGAGGAAGTCAGCTAAGGTGTGAGGACCGTGGGGCCACACTACTAGTGTATCGTCCACGTACCGGAGCCAAACAGTTGGTTTTAGTGGGGCATTCTCCAGGGCCTCCGTTTCAAAGGCCTCCATAAACAGGTTAGCCACAACTGGAGAGAGGGGAGAACCCATGGCCGCTCCTTCAACTTGAGCATATAATTGCTCTCGGTATTGGAAGAAAGTGGACGTGAGACAGAACTCAGCTAAGTCGGCCCATTCCGACGTGAGCCCACGGGAGCAAAGTTTTCTGCGTATGACAGTGGCCGCCTCGTCCACTGGAACCATAGTGAACAAAGACGTGACATCGAAGCTGACGAGGATGTCCGAGTCATTTATGCGGAGCTCCTTAAGAATGTCAATAAGGTGGGCCGAATTCCTGACAGCTGACTTGATGTCGTCAGTCAAAGGCTGCAGTTTATCGGTCACATAGCGGGCAAGAGGGTGGGTGGGGGAGTTAATAGCGCTCACAATGGGGCGCAGTGGCACGTCGGGCTTATGTATCTTAGGAAGACCATAAAGCCTAGGAATACAGTGGTTGCCACGTTTTAACCTAGGTTTGGCCTCCGACTCTATAGCAGCCGAGTTGTTGATCCGTGCCGCGACCTCTCCCCTCAGCTTACGAACGGGATTACTTTGCAGAACAGTATAGGCCTGATCTGTCAGCAACGCCTCAACTTTAGAATGGTAGTCAATAGTTTTCATGACCACCGTGGCATTGCCTTTATCTGCCGGTACTACAACGATGTCCTCACGCTTACGTAGTTCGCGCAACGCTAAACGCTCCTCGCGTGGCAAATTACTACGTGGCAATTTAGAATGGGCCAGAAAACGAGCCGATTCTCTGCGTATGTAGTCAGCCTGGTCGGCAGGCAGTTTTGAAACCGCGTTTTCCACCCCTGCCACGATATCCGCGGTAGGAACGCGGTCGGGCACGGGGGCGAAATTGAGGCCTTTACTCAATACAGACACAGTAGCCTGGTTCAACTGTTCGTCAGTTAGGTTGACGACAGTACTCGTCAAGCCAACCCTACAGGCCTCAGGATGTAGGGTTGGCTTGACGAGTACTGTCGTCAACCTAACTGACGAACAGTTGAACCAGGCTACTGTGTCTGTATTGAGTAAAGGCCTCAATTTCGCCCCCGTGCCCGACCGCGTTCCTACCGCGGATATCGTGGCAGGGGTGGAAAACGCGGTTTCAAAACTGCCTGCCGACCAGGCTGACTACATACGCAGAGAATCGGCTCGTTTTCTGGCCCATTCTAAATTGCCACGTAGTAATTTGCCACGCGAGGAGCGTTTAGCGTTGCGCGAACTACGTAAGCGTGAGGACATCGTTGTAGTACCGGCAGATAAAGGCAATGCCACGGTGGTCATGAAAACTATTGACTACCATTCTAAAGTTGAGGCGTTGCTGACAGATCAGGCCTATACTGTTCTGCAAAGTAATCCCGTTCGTAAGCTGAGGGGAGAGGTCGCGGCACGGATCAACAACTCGGCTGCTATAGAGTCGGAGGCCAAACCTAGGTTAAAACGTGGCAACCACTGTATTCCTAGGCTTTATGGTCTTCCTAAGATACATAAGCCCGACGTGCCACTGCGCCCCATTGTGAGCGCTATTAACTCCCCCACCCACCCTCTTGCCCGCTATGTGACCGATAAACTGCAGCCTTTGACTGACGACATCAAGTCAGCTGTCAGGAATTCGGCCCACCTTATTGACATTCTTAAGGAGCTCCGCATAAATGACTCGGACATCCTCGTCAGCTTCGATGTCACGTCTTTGTTCACTATGGTTCCAGTGGACGAGGCGGCCACTGTCATACGCAGAAAACTTTGCTCCCGTGGGCTCACGTCGGAATGGGCCGACTTAGCTGAGTTCTGTCTCACGTCCACTTTCTTCCAATACCGAGAGCAATTATATGCTCAAGTTGAAGGAGCGGCCATGGGTTCTCCCCTCTCTCCAGTTGTGGCTAACCTGTTTATGGAGGCCTTTGAAACGGAGGCCCTGGAGAATGCCCCACTAAAACCAACTGTTTGGCTCCGGTACGTGGACGATACACTAGTAGTGTGGCCCCACGGTCCTCACACCTTAGCTGACTTCCTCCAGCACCTTAACAACACACACCCTAAGATTAAGTTTACGATGGAGGTGGAAAATGAGGGAAAATTACCTTTCCTTGACGTGCTGGTGAGTCGGAAAGCGAACGGCAGACTAGGACACAGTGTTTACCGTAAACCCACTCATACAAACCGTTATTTGCATGCCGGCTCTCACCATCACCCGGCAACTAAACGGGGGGTTTTGAAAACTCTGGCCATCAGAGCAATTAGAGTGTGTGATAAGGAATCGTTGGACTCTGAAATGGAGCTCCTAAAGACCACATTTCGAGCTAACGGATACAGCGCTAGCGCTGCCAACCAAGCGGTACGGCAGGCTACGACCACTTCCAACACGGTCGATATCACCACACCTAGTGACAATACCAACCGAACTATAGCCACTCTACCGTATATACGAGGTGTCACCGATAAGATTGGCAAGCTATTGAGCCGCTTTGATATAAAGACGGCCTACAAAGCCCAGGAAAAACTTGGGCAAAAGCTTGTACGCGTGAAAGATCGCGTCCCTCCCCTTATGTCATCAGGGGTATACGAGATCCCATGCAGCTGCGGCCATAGTTACATTGGCGAGACGGGACGCACAGTAGATGAACGCCTCCGGGAACATATTCGTCATTATAAATACAATAATACGAATAAATCGGCCATAGCATTGCACGCATGGAAAACTGGCCATGCCATCTTATTTGATGACACTCGCCTCTTAGCCAGAGAAGACCGCTGGGGTACGAGGAGGGTAAAAGAGGCGGTGGAAATAATTAAACACCCGCATAATCTTAATGCTGACCAAGGCATTCGTCTTCACGATGCCTGGAAACACCTATTTTACCAGGACGTCCGGTCTCGAACGGACACGGTCCTAGCTGCTCCCCTACGTCCGGCAACGGACGGAGCGCCGTCCGTCAACAGCGCACCGCGGAGAGCCCGGCCCTGATTGGCCGGTGCACTCTCTCCGCATTGGCCGACCACCCGGCCAACCGGTACACAGGTAGAAGGGGAACGTAGCCCTATATTAACCCGTGCACAGTACAGCTCCGTGCATTACGCCCTGAGGAAGGTCGCAGAATGGCGACCGAAACGTCGGCACCTTTGCCATGGACGCGGCGTCACCCGGACAGCCAACTTAATATAGGCGACAGATACACCGTGGCCGGCGCCAAAGGTTACGGGGATCGCATTTTAATTTCGTGGAGACCGGTGGGAGAGAGAATTTCATGTTTCTGGGCGCGTCTTTGTGAGCCATTGATCTCGTAGATTTGGTGGATGTTAGAGACGGAAGGTGGACGTTTTCCTCTCCCGCTGGAAAGTCAGATTCGGCGCCATCCTGTATGCCTGATTGAGGAAGGTTTCCCCTTCACGTTATCTTCCGCAGTGGGTTCCGTTACAGCCGGGATGTATTCTAAGCTCCCGTCTGATCTCCTGACATTTGTGGTGTATGTAAGTGTTAATGTCTCTAACAGGAATGGAAAGCTCAAGAAAAAGTCGCGCTCGGTCCATGGCCCATGTGCTTTGATACTGCTCGTGTGTTCGCGTGATATTGAGTGGAAAAAACACGGAATACTTCCGATTAGAGCAGTTGAATTCTCCTTCAATCAGAGGCTGAATACGAACTACCCATATAGTGCCCCATCATCTGGTCTCGAATTCTAGGGAGGTGAAGGTAGGGCTCCACCTATTCGTCGCCGACGACACAAGGTGGAGGTTGTGTTGCAAGCACAACGCTCCGGCTGCGTTTACTCCCAGGAAATATCCTGGCACTCTTTTGGAAAGGAGGCCCTGGTTGGAAATCTCCTGATATGAATCCCAAAATATCGGAATTTGGACCTGGGTTCTTCAGGTCAGCCAGCCAGAGCCGTAAAATCGTCATCAAAACGAAGTGTCATTTACAGATTTGTTTTATTTTGACAAACAGTTTTTATAGTCATATACTTTTTTAATTTTCCTTCGCACGTGAATTGTATAATGATCTACATTTATTAGATAACATACATTCAATACAAATATTAACATTTAAAAAAGTAAATTTGAGAAAACCAGTAAGAATTCTTGAACGTCAGAATTTTGTGTTTCGGTGTAACAAAGAAGAATGATGTTTGATGTTTGTTTAATTTTCATTCCCCAGACATTCAGATGCATACGCTTCTTACAAAATCGCTGAGACTTCCGAAAGCTTCTGAAGCGATTGCAGAAGTGTATTGGATTGGATCTGACTCTCTTTGACATTTTCCTGTGGGATGATAGTTATTCTTCTTCTTCCTTCTATTCGCTGGTCTTCTAGGAGGTAACCGAGAAAGAGCTTGTAGAATGATATTTACGTTTCTACTGCACTTTTAATGATACAATTAATTCACCTAGGGAAAATAAGTGCGAGTTGTGCACTGACGGGTTGAAGTGTATTCAGCTTATTCTTGGAACTTGTTTGTGACTGCAACTACGACAAACCTTGGCTTTTACTGCGCAGATACAACAGGTTGTCATTTTAATTGTAAAGTTCCTTTTTTGACCTTCCACCAACTATCAGAGTTTTTATTGTGGATACATATTGCTCAAAAAAGCACTGCGGGTTTTAGAACAGACTGTCAGTAAGAACTTCATGTCATTCTACGAGTAATTGTTGGAAATGCACGAAATGGCACGAATGAAGTCATGTGAAAGATAGTTTTAAATGAAACTGGAAAAACTCCGAACATCAGATAAGACAACGTAAATATGTAAACGGTATTTTAGCTATGGTTTTAGAGGACCTTGTGGCAGTGAGAAAACGATCAGAGGTAGATAAAATATTTTAAAAACATTCAACAACCGTTCAGCGTAAAAAGTTCGGTGTGTTGTGAATTCACTAGCATCTGATAAAATGGCTTTCATTCCAGCAGTGCTGCAGCACAAAGAAATTAAGTGCAGGTAAGGGACAAGTAAAGGATGAGTATCAATAACGATTGAACTATAGCTAAATAATTTGGATAGGCGAACATGAGAGTAACCTATTTACGTACTCACTGATTTCTGATGGAGGTCTCAATAGTTCGCAATGGTTTATTAATAGGGTTTTGACTTTTAGATCGTGAGTGCCAAGTTATAATTGAATTAGGAAATTAGGGGCATATCGAATGTCACCCAAGGGAGTGGTCCATTTTTAACAAAGTTTGCATATTTCACAGACACACACACACACACACACACACACACACATACATTTATATATGTGTATGTGTGTGTGTGTATGTATGTATGTATGTCTGTCTGTCTGTATGTATGTATGTATGTATGTATGTATGCATGTATGTATGTATGTATGTAACTTTTCCTTACTGTGCACTTCATTTATTCCATTTATTTGAGTAACATATAAAATGAAAAAAATCTCATGTTTACGACAAATTAATTCTTAAGCTTGTCCGACAGGAGCATCCATTGGAGGATACTGTCATGTTCGATTATGTAAGTGGTAGGCTGTTTTACTAAATACGAGTAGTATCCTGCCAGAAGAGCTCGCGTTTAAAATTAACAAAACTTTTATCTCAGGGTCGGTAAAGAGGTACTCCGACAACATGTTTTCAACCATTAAGAGGCGTCATTAACGTCCTGAATAAAACGAAATGTTGAAATATTCGCATTGGTAAAAGTTGACGAATGTCGCCGGTAGTGAGTTTGGCGAAAAAGAACGGAAAGAACAGTACTTTTGATTTCGATTTTAATCAACTCGTCGAGGGGCGAGAATGAGTCGTCACTTCGCTGACGCTTCCGCGCCCATCCCGCTAAGGTCGGTTCGGTCGGAAGATGAGATCGGAAATATTCGCGTTGGTGAAAGATGATGAATGTCGCCGGTAGTGAGTTTGGCGAAAAAGAACGGAAAGGCAGTACTGTTGACTTCGATTTTAATCGACTCATCGAGGGGCGAGAATGAGTCGACACTTCGCGGACCCTTCCGCGCGCCATCTCGCTAAGGTCGGTTCGGTCGGAAGATGAGATCGGAAATATTCGCGTTGGTGAAAGATGATGAATGTCGCCGGTAGTGAGTTTGGCGAAAAAGAACGGAAAGGCAGTACTGTTGACTTCGATTTTAATCGACTCATCGAGGGGCGAGAATGAGTCGACACTTCGCGGACCCTTCCGCGCGCCATCCCGCCAAGGTCGGTTCGGTCGGAAGATAAGGTCGGAAATATTCACGTTGGCGGAAGTTGTCGAATATCGCCGGTAGTGAGTTTGGCGGAAAAGAACGGGAAGGCAGTACTTTTGATTTCGATTTTAATCGACTCGTCGAGGGGCGAGAATGAGTCGTCACTTCGCGGACGCTGCCGCGCGCCGTCCCGCTAAGGTCGGTGCATTACCCATTCAGAGGGCGCTGGGGCGGTAGAAGTGGAGGGTCGCCGGCAGGGGATAATTCCCGACAGCGTTCGCCCATTAGGGCGACAGCGACGGCGACAAGGAGCGACGTCGGCGGCGGCCGATGCGTCTTCATCGGCGCTTCCTCATTACGCCCGCTCTCGTCACGGCCTCCCAGGGTCGTCGACCTCCGGCAGCTGCCACCGGCGCGTCCGAGGGCGGTGGGCGGGTGGACACTTGGGAGCCTCGTGGTAGCCGCCTACAACCACACGCTTGGGGGATGTGACAGTTTTGTTCGTTGCGTTTCACAAACCTATGTAAATAACAGCGTCTGAACTCACATACGGATAGAACTGTCACGAACAAAGTTCGTCATCTCCCGATTTTCTACCTATTCATTGATCACCCTAGCGTGTCAATTTGCTATGGTGGTTAGCCTCGTTAATGCAGTGCTTGTGTCCCTACAGATTACGGTGTTCTTCTCACTAGAACATGAGAATCGGCGCCGTCCTTCACGTCGGCTTGTAGGGGTTTCCTCTCTCTAGGTATCTTCGCCAGTTAAGTCAAGCTCTAAGGTCTCAACAGGTCATCCAATACGATTTATCGTGAGTGTCGCCCAAAATGATTGAGGCATATAAGTGTGTGTATGTATGTAAGAGTAGAAGAGTGGACAAGGGTGAGGAAGGGAGGTACGCGCTGTCCTTGACCCGTTAAGGTATTGCTCCGGTATTCGCCTGGTATTGGCAAAAAACACGAAAAATTATGGATAAGAGCAATTGATCCCTAACATTTTCTTCCAGTCAGCGTGTCTTAGGACCTACAGGGTGATATCTTGAGGAGTGCAATCTGAAAGTCCACGTGCAGGTCTGTGCCGGATCACGTTCCAGTGGGAAAAAAACGCTGTCTCCTCCGGTGGTATGAAACGCATTACAGGACTAATAATCACATCAGTTAACGCACTGGAAAAAAATGAAAATAACCAATCAATCAAACGGAATGACATTTTGATAGGGCTGTTACTTTTTTCATTACTAAATAAAAGTTCGAGTCTAAGTGACTCCAGGAAGTCGTTGCCGCTACCTAAGAAATAATATTTTGGAGGATATATTATGATGAACGTACTTCTCCGTCGAAATATTTTTCTAGACAGAAGGCTAGGAGCATTGCGTGCACAGCAACCACGTCTGGTCATCCAATTTGCCAACAGGAGGAAACTAGATATCAAGTGGAACGTGCTGCAGTAGCACATAGGCAATTTTCGATGCTGTAGAAAACTTCTCAGAACTTGAAGTATGGAGATGACAAGACTGCACGTAACTGAAGAGCCAATGTGCATATGAAGGTTTTACACATCCAACAAAATATCTGAACTCAATTTGTCTGCAAGATGAATTTAAGCTTTGAATTTGACCAGCAACAGCATTCGGTCATCCAATTTGCCAGAACGAGGAAAACACGTAACACCCGTGTAGCAGCAGCATTAGGCAATAATTTATGCCTTAAAAGCAGCAACATCGTAAAAGCAAGTGTTGGAAACGGTTCGATCCACCTGAAAACGAAATAGTGTTCACATGAATTCGCACTTTACAGAAAATAGTCGAACTCAACAACTTGTCCACCATAAAAAGCGGAGCAATGCGTGCCCCGCAACTGCCTTCGATCATCCACTTTGCCAACACGAAGGAAACTGGTATCACCAGTGCAACAGCTGCGTTAGCTGCAGCACATAAGCAATTTTTTATGCCTTAAGAAAATCAACTTCATATCAGCAAATGCTGGACAACCATTTGATGAAGCTGTGTGCATACGAAGGTCGTGCGCTTTCAACAAAGTATCTGAACTCAACCATTTGTCCACCAGAAAACGCAGAGCACTGCGTGCTCTGCAACCGCGTTCGACCGTCCAGTTTTCCAACACGAGGAAAACACGTACCACTAGTGAACCCGGAGCATCAGCTGTATCATATATTTAATTTTTCATTCCCTAAGAAACGCAACTCCACATCAGCAGATGTTGCACAAGGCTTCAATCATCAGCAAAGAAAATAATGTGCACATAAAGAACGCACACTTTAGGCAAAATACACCCAAAGATTTGTCCATCACAAAACGCAGAGCATTACGTGCTCTGCAACCGCGTTCAATCATCTAATTTGGCCACACAAGGAAATCACTTATCAGCAGCGCAGCAGCAGTATATAGGCAATGTTTCATGCCCTCAGAAAAGCTGCTTCATATCAGCAGATGTTGGACAAGACTACGGATCCTCACTTCACACAAAACATCTGAACCCAACTACTTGTCCGCCACAAAGCAGGGAGCGTTGCGTGTCCCGCGACCGCGTTCGCTCATCCAATTTGCCAACACGAGGAAAGCGCGCCTCCCCTGCGCACCTGTGCGGCGCGGCGCCGCGGAACCTGTTTCTGATCCGCGGGCGCATGAGGGCCTCGGCGGCGCGCGCTCGTAAACTGCGCTCGAATTATTTCGAACGAAGGCGTACGCCTACGTATACATTCATTAGCGAAGCATTAGAGCGACGAGTTTTACGGGTTCGCTCTCCCCTTTGGACAGATTGCCAGGTGATTTCGCTAACCTGGCGTGCGTTGCTGGGGCGTGTACAGTTCCTTTCTCCGAGAGACTGATTCAGTGTTTCGATGTTTATGTTGTTAATTAAATTTGCTATCTTCTGGACCACATTGCAGTTACTAAATAAAAATTGTTTGCAAGTGAAGAATGGCTCTTCGCGAAAATATTGTTCAATATTCTACTTGTAAATGCGATAAATATGTTTGTAATTAATAAGAAATGGCATATCGTAATAAATGTTAGTATAATGTTGTTTGGTAATATAACAACCGTCACATTTATCTCTGGAATTTATTTTATTCACGATTGTGAGTTGTATTTCATTGCATATCCTTGATTCTCAAAGCTACGTAGGCCTGTAAAGATGTGTGGTGCAACACTTAAATTAGAGTATGTGTCGACCCACCCATTTTTTCACGAGTTTGGACATGTCTACTTTGATCTTTCGAATAAAATTACTCCTTTATATTAAACAAAAATCAACTCCTAAGAGTAAGTAATTTAAAATTAAAGTTTTTTTTCTATTTGCGAAATGTAGCATTAGTTCGTAAACTTAGATTTTCTGCTGATGGAACGTCCCTTTGCGGCAAAATTAACACCTTAAATCACATTTTTGCATTACGAAGTTGAAAATTAGAACGGGGTGTTTTTGGCATGTGTAGTAGGAACGAAATGAGACGCGTCAACGTTATATTTATTGGTCATAGCCGCTTTGGACGGTTTAGCCGTCACCATCACTTCTGGGATTTGGCAAATAACGTATTGTATCTCTGATATTTGCCACGTCGCCAGAACAGATGATGATGGCTAAGCTGTCGAATATTTGCCATAAATAGCAACTTGACACGAAAATAACTCATTGGTCTTCTAAATAAGGTTTCTCTCATGAATTAATGAATCCTCCAGGATCAAAACATATTTATCAAAGGACATAATGTGGATTCTTTAAAATATTATTCTCTCTACGTCTACAAGTGGCTTCTGTCCAATGTTGAAAATATCAGCATCTTTGTTTTCTTTTAATTTCTTTAAAGTGTAAAGTGTCTCTTGTTTTCCCCCTTTTTTTAGAAGTGGATAGGTATCATTGTTCTTTGAGAAATGATTCTAGAAAGATTTTGTTCTTTGTCAGTTAGTTTCTTTAATCAGTTTATTGCTTTAACTCGTGGATCCGTTTCGCATGACTGGTAAGATTATGATACGAATGAAATGTACTACAATCATTGCGATTTTTCGCAAAATGAAAAATAATCCGAATTTCAACCTTAAAATTAACATCAATGCAATCAATTTTCACGTCTCCTGTTACTTATTTTTAGTACCCTGGACGTAGCTACCCGTGTAAGGTGGATGTTGAAAGGAAGGAAGCAAGCATTGGTTTCCAGAACTAGTGTTCAATTCTTGAAGAGCATCTGTTTTAACTAATTTCCTTAAACTGCTCTTATAGATGGAGTAGGCTTCACACTTCTAACAGAATTTGCTTTCATTCTTGATTGGCTGATTGATTAGTGACTCCGGGCGTGTCAACAGCTCAGGCCATTAGTCTCGTAAGGGTCGTGCATGTTTTTATTGCGGGAGGTGGCGGTGATCTTCCCCCGCTGGGTGGCAAGAACCGGCACCAACTTTCCCGTCGACTTGCGGTTTTTTTCCTAACCAGGTATTTCCCACCGATCCAGCCTGGACACGTTCTACGCTCCTGACTGGTCTCCCGACATATGAGGTAGTGCAGTGCGTGATAGTGTAAGTGCGTGTAAGGGGTAATGAAAGGACAAGGAAGAGGAAGGAAAGATCGCACTCGATACGCGACTCTTTTGTTAGGGTACTGCTTCGGAATTCACCTGGTGCTAATCCGAGAAACCGCGGAAATCTCTCGATCAGAGCAGTCAGCCGCCAGAATTGTCCTCCGTACAGGGGCTGAATTCCATCCAGCTACGGAGCTAGTGTCAAAAATTCTTTCACCGTCGGGACTAGATCCGTAGAACCTCCCGGTCAGAGGCACTGCACTGCCACCAATAGATGCCCTGAGCCACCTCAGCAGGTCATTTAACATGGAGGAAATGGTAGTCCTCGTGGGGGGAATTCTATTCATTTAACATGGAGAGGTAGGGAGTCGTGTCGTGTTGCCACTGCAGTGCACGTGTGACATCCGCGCGGGAGCTGCGAGCGAGTGGCAGCAGAGGATGCGGCGACGGCTGACAAACTGAGGCGGTGGCGGCGACGCGGCCTTGGTTTCAATCAGTGGCGACGGGCTTATAGAATAATGGCTAATGGCGAGTGGTTACAACAGTTTTAGCCGACTCTGCGGCGAAATTTACATGCAACGTGATCCGCATGCCCGACGCTAAACACCGCCATTAAGTTTTATTGGGAGCGAGTCTCCGCCGCCGCCGCCGATGGCGACGGCAGATAGCTGCACGGCCCCGCGCACGCGCTCCCGTTGCCACACGCCCCTCCCCACGCGCCCAGGGCTGCCAACGCACCCGCGGTGTTGCTCTAGGTTCTCGATTGCATAGGCTTCCGCGGTCGGGGTTTGTATTGTCTAGGCTATTCGGAACGAGCCGCGTGTCTGTCGTGATGGCTGAGTTTCGACCAACATGTTGCGACCTTCCTCAGAACATACTCCACTTCTCAGCAGTTCGCTGTGAGGAAGCTCACAACATGTTGGCCGAAACGTCAGCCACCACGAGCAGAGACGCGACTCGTCACAAATAGCCTAGACAATCGGTATAGGTTCAGACTCAACACCGGGCACTGTGAGACACCCCGTTTGAGACAGCAACTGTTGCCACCTTAGGGTCTCTGACAGGGAAGTCTTAAGATTCGAGACCTGGCGATGGCTGATTGATTGATTGCTAGTGGCTCTGCGTCAACCGCTATGGGCATTAGTCCTGTAAGTGTAGTTTTTTTCCCAGGAGATGGCGGCGGGGGTGATCTTCCCCCGCTGGATGGGGAAATCCGGCGCCAACCTACCGTCGTCTAGCGGGGTTTTCCACAACTAGATACTTCCCACCAGCGGGGCACCGCCCCAGCCAGAACAAGCCCTAAGCTCCCGACCGGTCTCCCGGCGTATGTGGTAGTGTAATGGATGAAAGTGTGTGTGTGAAAGGGGTGAGGACAGTGCAAAGAATGCGAAGGAAAGATCGCGCGCGGTCCGTGGTCCGTTTGGAAGTGTACTGCTACGGCATTCTGGTATTGATCGAAGACACCACGGAAACCTGCCTATGAGAGCAGTCAGCTGCAAGAATTCTCCTCCAGGCAGCGGCTGAATTCGACCTAGCTGTTTGGCTAGTGTCGAAAATCCTGCCACCGTCGGGACTCGAAGCCCGGACCTTCCGGTCAGAGGCACTGTAGTGACATCTGATGCCCTGAGCCACCTCTCTCGGTCCGGAGATGGCGGAGTTTCGAGTTTATCGAGATAGCTAGTTGGAATTGAGTCGCTGATTGGACGAAAATTGTAGCGGCCAAATGCTCTGATTGGAAGTTTTGTCGAGTTTCTCCGATCATAACAGGCGAATACCGGAACAGGAATCATCGGGCCACGCACCACACGCGATCTTTCATTCCTCATACACATCCCCACCACCCCCGTTCACACTTACACACACATTTACAAGCACTACACTATCACACATGATGAGAGATCAGTCGGGGTTTGTCTCGGGTGGGGTGGTACACCGCTGGCGGAGATATCTGGAAGGGGAATCCCCCGCCAGCCATCGTATAAGTTGGGGACGAATCTCACGTTTTATTAGGGTAGTAGCATAGGCACTTCTCAAGATGTAACATAAATTGCAATAACGAGAGTAATAACCACAGCAGTTGACGCGCCCGTGTATACAAACTATTTAATCAATCAAACGAGAAACACTGATACGAGCGACCTAACCTCAGAACTGGGTGTAGAATTGCATACACCATTTTCGGTGTATGCAATTAGGTGATGGTAGAATTCAGCACTTCAAATTTTTTTAAACTGCATTTTGAAAACTAGGCTATAGTATTTTGTGTTTTATTTTTTATCTCCTTACAACGAACTGAGAAAGCTAAGTCCCCTTGAGATGACCCTGAGCTCTCTCAGGCTTTCAGGTTCAGGTTTTAATTGTTATTATTATTATTATTATTATTTTCTTTTTTGTCATTTAAATCTTAAGTATAAATGAAAAAACACTGTCACTCGCAAATTAAATGTTTTCAAGAATCGTTGTGTGGTAGTTGATGTAGCATCTCTAGTTAGAGGGCGAACACGAAAGAAACCATAATATGCAATTTAGCAATTATTTCGCAGATTCTCGACCACTTCGCACTTTGCACGTGATTTCGCATTTTGCGATCGATTTCGCATTTTATCGTTGATTGAAAACCTTCAGAAATACACTGCACCGACTGTCAAACATACAATAACTAATTTTTTCAACGCTTGGTGATATTTCTCACTTTTAGCAATTGCTAAAATCTATCAATGTCTATTGTATTTGTGGTGGTTCAGTTGCGCCAGCCAGTGCGGGGGCTTCAGGAAGCGCCTACCTTCGGGAAGCGTAGGGACGCGACGAGGAGCTCCGTGTATGACACGGACATTATGCTGTCATTTTGTTTCATCATCTGAACATCATCCCTTCTTTATAATTCATGTGACATCCTCCTTCAGCTCTCATGAACACCTTATCAGTTTTATATATAGTGGATGACAAAAGCAAACCACTTCTGGGGTTCCCTGCCAGAAAAGGAAAGAGCAGAGAGGCGTGTCTCCCCCTCATCTCCCTCATAAATAACTATTTTACTCGCGTGAACATTGTACTAGTTTCCGGTTAATCAAACTCGTAGAGTCCAGTGAGTATCGGTTCAATTACGAGTGTATGATTATTATAATTAATTATTATTATCTTAATTTTAAAGATGATAGCTGAACCGTAGTCCAATAAGCATTTGTATTTTTCGTGGTACAATCTATGGAAGTTTTTATAGTTTTAGAGTAATTGATTGGAGTCTTTTCGCTCAACAATTGAAGGCTAATTTTTCACATTATAGAATAATAATATAATATGACTGGCTTGCCAAAACGACGCTGAAAATTGAGAAGTTTGGAAATGAGCGTGCGTAAGGAATCCAGGAATTAACAACTGTGAGAATTTTTCTTGCTTTGCGTGTTTTGGGACATCACTTCAAAAGTGGGCGCTGGTCGAATGTACGCAAAAAATATCTGGTACTAATCTCTTATAACCAAATTAATTAGTGTAATGACTCAGCTTGAAAGTATGCATTTCAGTGTTTATGAGATTTTTTACGTTTTATATAACTCAGTTCATTATTCGTCTTCGGACAAATTCTAGAAATTGAAATTATCTGAAAGAAAAAAAATCTTTCGAAAGAACTTATCTCAACGGGAATCAGTTCTTATCTTCTCTGGAAAAATGATATCTAAAATGTTATTTTTTGATTTAGAATACAATGCATTTTAAAGATTAGTAAGATTGTTTCATATTTCTATTCATAATTATTAGAGTTTAGAGTTCTAATTAATCGCCATTTTTAAAGAGAATTAAGTTTAATTTTGAGGATGACACGACGGAAAATTAAAAGACATATAGCAGTTAAGAAGTTAGATATTGTCACATGGAATGCGATGCGCTTGAGGATGGACGAACTAAAGCGGTAGCTAACACTGAACATTTATTTCAGTCCTTTCTCTGTAGACTTCTTTTCAATTTCATGAGTGCTGTAGAGCGGTTAAGACACTCAGAGTTAACATGTTTGAATAACACACTCAAGGTTTTGAGTTAATTGTGTTAGAATCCATTAATCCATTATAATGTGTCTTGTATGATCACAAATACGAACTAAGCGATTCGATCTCCCAACACCAAAGAGAAACATGCTCTGTGAGAAAATGAGCTTCTTAGACCACCTTCTTGATGATCGAGTATTAGTTATGATGGCTGGGTGAGGACATACGTGCCATTAGCCGGAATTGCCGCGTTTAAGTCTTGTAGCAGACAACACGTAAACCTCACCTGAAGTTGATTCCTCTGATGACAACTTGTTGTCGACTACAGCACTTGTCTCCTACATTATAGAGAAGTGATGCAGTATTAAAAACATCATAAATAATAGTGTCTTAAACGGCGATTAGACTATTGAAACTCGAAGCAATCATGCTCAGCAAAGAGCAACAAAACAGGAGGCAGTGTAGCAATTCGCTCTGCTATGCTTTGTGAGCTGTCGGGCTGCTTCACCTTGGCCAAAATGACGTATGCGTGATCGGCCTTTCAAATGGCCGGTGCTCTCATTGGGCATTCA
This sequence comes from Acheta domesticus, assembly GCA_031308135.1. Lineage (NCBI taxonomy): Eukaryota > Metazoa > Arthropoda > Insecta > Orthoptera > Gryllidae > Acheta > Acheta domesticus. The sequence continues at coordinate 23,808,964 of JAHLJT010009355.1, read as the reverse complement.
GTGTTGTGACTACCGCTGTTCGAAGGCTCCATCGCAAAGGGTCGAATGCTGGAAAAAGAATTGAAGTATTCATGCGGTTCTGTTTTGTATGGGACAAATTTTCTGGGCATTTCCTTTCTTGAATAAGGAAGAAAGAAATGGTCAACCTGTTCCACGATTTTCCGTACAATCAGTCTTTTTTATATTTCCGAGCATTCATAACATATCTTAGACTGAACTTTATTAAGTCGTAGAGGTCATTTCAACTTAGATTGTTTCATTTCGTCTCTGCATTGATGATGGTTACTCTTATTTATACAATGGGTTTCTGACGTCAACGGCTTACAAATGCAAAGTTACATTTTACGTTTTTCGTTTATCAAACGATATACGAAACGTACGATAAACGAATAAACATATCTTGGAGTGCACATTTTCCGTAATTCAAAGAAATAATTGTGATCGTCCGGGGCAACATGTTCGACCTTCACTTAGTAATTTTGATACTTAATCTGCTTCCTGTTATATGATGAATGAAGACCTACGACCTGTTAAAACATTTTATTTAATATTTTATAATGCGAATTACATAAACCATACTGTAATGTATTGTATTGAACAATATTAATCGATAAAATATAATGAAAACTATTATATTTTTAATTGGTTCCACTAATTTCATCGTGTTTATATATTTTCATAGTTTTATCAACTGTAGATTTCCTCCTGCTTTAATTTTAATCTTAGTTTAGTATAATTAATATTAATAGTAAAAAAATTTAAAGCCCTGAAAATTAAAAGGATACTGGGTAACTATTAACTCATACGGCTGCGATACGCGTGAATTTCACCTGTTTGAATTATGAGATGATTTTGACACCCCTGAAAAAGTTATTTCCACCGCATCTCCGTCGTCATTCATTTTCCATTATCGTTCACTCCTGTCTTTTTGCCTTGGGCTGATGCGACAGTATGGCCCATCCGCACCACAGCAGTGTCGCGGTTCACAGGCCGCAACTCATTTTCTCAAATTAAAAATGCTCTGACACGTTCCTAGCAGCGTGCGATACTTACCGATGCGCGACCACGCTTGTTTTCCACCTCTGGATACAAATACCGGTCACTTCCTGACGTGGACGATTGAATTGAATTGAATTAATGCCTTATTTTACGTGGTGAGACTCAGGCCATGAGGCCTGCTCTTCCGTCTGACCACGCAAATTTCGCTACCCTCCTTTCACCAACTAGCGGAGAAAGAAGGTATTATCTCAGGCGACGAAACAGGCGATTTGAATTTAGCTCAGAGGCTTCATTTAGGCTTGAGGATCTTTTACATGCAGTAAATCTACTAACATGGGACAGCCGGCTTTGTACTTCCCCTCCGAAGGAAGGCGTACGAAGGATTTTTTTCGCCCTTAAAAATCCATGGCTTCGATCGGGTTTGAATCCGCGAACTTGGGTATAACAGTCCGTTGCGTTAACCGTTACACCATCGGCGCCACCGCTAAATGTCACACCATCGGCGCCGACGATGGGATCCCATTCCTTGCCTTCAAGCAGGGATACAACTCAAATCATCTGTGTGTATAAAACTCCGACACCGTATGGCCGATCTCCATGAAAGTTGGCACTTCTAGGTGTTTTTTCACCCAGGTTTATGTGTGGTAAATTTTATTGTAACTCCACTACATGGCGCTGTAAAACCAAACAAAATATTCACGTCAAATGAAAATCCACAACGCACTCGGCAGCACTTTGAAACTATATAGTTAAATAACTCGTAAACGATGCTTTCTAGGGCCTTAAAACTAAAATTTTAATGCTGAAGGCCTCAAAGAAACTCTCACACCGTAATCTACAGGATGAGATCTTCATGAACATTCTATTATGTTTTTGTTAGTCCGGCGTTTCCCGATATTACCTCATCTGCTCAGAGACGCGCAGAACCTGTAAGTAAATGTGAATGAGAGGAACAGAGAGCGGCAAAGACACAAACCGTGACAGGGTGAGGGAGGGAGAGACAGTGAGAAAGGGTGATGGGAGGGGAAAGAGGGAGATGAAGGGCAGAACAACGTCTGCCGGGTTTTCCTATCATAAAGCATAACTGGAAACTGATGTGACCGGTATAGCGTTCACTGCCAAGGTGCCGTAATCCAAAAGAAGTTCCAAAAAAGCTGCCAGGTCGTTACACAGTCCAGAGTCTAAGTCCAAATACCAAAATACGAATTCCAATAACTAGCAGGGTCAAACACAATGAATAGCTGGGTAATCAAGTCTTTCCGGCGCGGGCGCAATCTCACAAGTGCCCGGCTGCCCGGCTGCAGCCAGCCCGGTCCCCGCCCGGGGTGGGCGAGGGGGGAGAGAAGGGTGTGCGCTACCCCTCCATCCCAGCCGCAACCACCACCCCGGCGCTGCCGTGGCGCGCCTTCCCGCGGTGACGTGGCGCCGCCGAGGGTATGAGTGGCGGTGGGCGTACCTATGTTTTAATCGCCACTACAGAAACAATGAAAAATTACGTACGTACACAGAAAATCATCGACAGTTATTGAAGAGCGGCTTGCGGGTTGCATCATGTATATCAATAGCAGGGACTAAGAAAGTATTGCATAATTTTGTCTTGGATTGTAACATTTTAATTTCAATCAAAATACACGGCTTAAAAATATAGCATTGTAAGATTAGAAAAGAATGCTAAACATTTAATATCCCCCTAAGAGAGAAATGTATGATTTTTACTTTCTCGCACTACTATATACTTACGTAGTGAAGAGAAAAGTGTGTAGTGTAATGTTGCAGGTGAAGAGGCGATTTATCGTCAGAAAAACCCGTATTTTGGTACCCTACTATCGATAAAGTGGATAATCGTGTCCCTAAATGCTGTAATTTATATCACTTTATGAAATCTGTTGATTAAAAAATATCTTTAAGTAAGGTCATGTAAATGTTTCGAAAGTATGAGTAATTTTCCCGTAATTTTGCATGAAAAACAGGCAATTTAAAAATATATGACGAAAAATGGCCCCAAATGCTTTATTTAAATCCCCCCCCCCCTCGGATATAGCAAAGGGTGTTAAAATGTTGTTCGTCCCACGTTCGACGAACTCATTATATTTTCGAAAATTGGCAAAAAATGCTATTGAAAAAGTACAATATTGATGAAAGATATTTCTGTAATGAAATCTGTTTGAGAAAAAACTTTACGTAAGGTCATGTAAAATTTTTTGAAGAAAAGAGTAATTTTCATGTAATTTTGTTTGAAATTATTATAATTTATATTTGTTTCTAAAAAAAGGCACCACATTTTTTCTTTGAATAGTTATTTTCTTTGGTAGAGCACAAAACGACTAAAACGGTACAGGTAGAAGCCTCTAAATTTTAAAAAAATTGCAAAAGTTAGAAGCAATGGAAAAATGTATGTACTGTTGCAACATCACTAATTATGAGACGTTTTACTTTTTTTATTTCAATTTTCTCGAGAATACGGGTCAGTTTGTATATTTTGTTATGGATGCAAATACTACAATTGAAGTGATAGGCGCAATGTAGATATAACCGTAATTTTTTGTGAGCCATAGAAAAAACAGTTTTATATACATCCAGACATTTATCAGTTTGTGCTACACTTCCTGGGACTTTGTAGTTCTATGGACACGTTTGTATACCGTTCGGAACATAATGTTTGTTTTGTCATTCTACATGACGCTTTGTTTCGATAACCCTGAAGAGTAGGCATGAAACTAATAATGCTTCATGATAGAAGCATTTTTTTATACGATCATAGAAAATATTTCTTTTACTTTTCGTGAATGAAATGATTGTTTCTTGCACGGTCTCGATTGTGTTTCATCTCGACCTATCAGTCTCAGCAAAAAACGACCTTGCATCTTAATAGTGAAAAAACAACAACAATAATTTCATGCACTTAATACAAAAATAACTATTTTCTATGTTCTGTTTATTCCCAGTTTCTTCACATGCATACATTTATGTGGACACGTTTCAATCGCCCAGAAAAATGAACATGGTTCAGTCGATATCAGTCTCAGCAAAAAACAACTTTGCATCTTGATAGTGAAAAAACAATAACAATAATTTCATGCACTTAATACAAAAATAACTATTTTCTATGTTCTGTTTATTCCCAGTTTCTTCACATGCATACATTTATGTGCACACGTTTCAATCGCCCAGAAAAATGAACATGGTTCAGTCGATAACAGTCTCAGCGAAAAACAACCTTGCATCTTGATAGTGAAAAAACAACAACAATAATTTGATGAATTTAGTACAAAAATTACTATTTTCTATGTTCTGTTTATTCCCAGTTTCTTCACATGCATACATTTATGTGGACACGTTTCAATCGCACAGAAAATAGAACATGGATATCGCACAAAAAATGGAACATGGATGGTTCAGTCGATACATCGAGATACGCAATTTGCGAGTGTTCGGTGCATGGAGCGTCCGGCGTGTGGTTGTGCCGTTGTAGGGAGGAGCCGAGCATCCCGCCGCCGCCGCCGCCGCGTGTGCAGACGCAGCGCGGCCGCGTCCTGCAATTTGCGGGGCGGGCGGCGCACGACGTCCGAGGGGTCCGCCCACCTCGTCGATTGCGCGTGCTGATCGATCGGCCACGGTCGACTGGCGTTCGTATCGATTGGCCGCCTCGCCCCGCGCATTCTTTGCACGCGAGCGCTGCATCCCGCCGCGATTGCCGCGCGCGTCTCTGGCGTGTTCATCGCCGCATCCGCCACACCTCTGCCCGCTCGCGCGGAGGTGCTTTCTAATCTCGCTGGGCGGGTGCGCGTGCGTGGCGATTGTGTGGGTAAATACCCGATGTACTGCAGTTTCCTTCAAAGGATTGTTTTTAGGAACAGTGGTTGGAAGTCAATAATTTAAAGGATTTCTTCTGTAACATGAGCAAAGACCGGAAAAATATGTAGTATTAAACGTCAAAATATATACTTAAATATGTAGTTAAAACAGTAAGAATACGTAATAAATATGTAAAATCGGATATAATGTGTAATATTAAAATTCTCTAATTAAAAACCATTTACATAGCAAGAAATTACATTTAGAAAAACTGCTCACTTTACATCATACAACTTTCTCGTCAGTAGTAAAAGCTTAATCTATTGGAATCCAGGACCCTAGTTTAGCAGCAGGACTAATCGTAATAGAAGCCATCACACAAACTGGCGATATCTACGACCAGCAAACATACACTGTAGGATCTTCATCGAAGTGTTACACGTCGGCGATCGCAAATTTTTCTAAGGTTAGAGATCACAAAATGCAATGTCAATGATATTTTGGACACCGAGATTTCCCCAATAAAGTAGCAAAAATAATGATTTTTAAAAAAATGCATCTTTTCATAAAAAATATGGAATTAAATAGAAGAAAATTGATAAAATAAGAAAATATATGGTGAAAACAGCAAAATATGTAATACAGCACTAAATATGTAAAAATATGTAACGAAAAAATTCGATATTGAGTTAGGAGGGCGATGATTTCCCAAGATTACAATTTTGAGAACGGTAAGTAGAAAGTCAAAAAAGATGTAATTACATAAAAATCCGGTCTCTAAACATGAGCATTATTAAAATAATAAAGTTGTATTATTTAAAACTCCTTTAAACTTTACTTTCTATATTTTAAACAGTGTTGGGCTCGTTTGACGGATATACGTGTTTGAATGAGGAACAATGACGCCTTTATTCCAAACTCAAATACCTGAAACATGTTGTTGAAAGACGTTCATCGAGGAACTAAATAAATTAATAAATGTCTTTATTTGTGGCGAGGCTCAGGCTGTTTAACCTGCTCTTCCGCCTGACCACTTCCTAACATTTTTATTACAATTTATTTTATGGTAAAAAGGAGATCATTCAATGAGAAATTTAGATGAAGGGTTTCTCACATGGGAGACAGGAGTGAAAGCGAGGGAGGAAGGAGTTGATAGAATAGGAAATGCTCTCTCAGTATTTGTGTGATTAAGTTTATTAATTTCACGTTAGGCATGCATTAAAAATTAATCACAAATAAATCAGAGTGAACACTGTGAGACTTTACTCAAATTTAGAGAAATTATTTTTTTACTCAGTAATTTAGATACAGAAGATAATTAGAAGGAACTTGTTTAAATCAGTGAAATGCTAATAAGTACTACTAATTGTTTAAGAGAGGTTTTGAAGGACCTAAGATTGCGAACGTAATTTTGAATTACCCCTAAAAAATCAGTAAGGGAGGAAAAAGTCGTCAGCATACATACGAAAAAACATCAAGTAAAGAGTTCAAGTCTTGAGAGAAACAGGAAACAAATATATTCGGTTATTAAATTAAGTGAAAAATGGAATTATAAACGTGGATACGATCAATTCAATTTTAGGAAAAGTTTACAATTTAAAATTTTCCCCAAACTAGAAAAGTACCAATTTTAAAAATTTAGGAAGTGTTTACCAATTAGAATATTCCCAAGACTTGAAAACTCGACCCCTACATCTCTCACCCGTAAAACAATGATGACCTACTTTTAGTCCTGAGACTGCAAAGGGACCATCTCGGCATGCGCCTTAAGCGATTGAATAAATCCAGGTAAACCTTAATCAGGATGGCGGCTGAAAGTCAAGACACAATACTCTGCCAAGATCACAATACAAGCAAATAATTTCAGTGCACAAATATACAAAGGAGAAACGAAAATATTTTGAATTTAATATTATGTGGCGAAGGTTGTAGGTAACATGTGGCGATGGTTGTAGGAAATGATGAACTGAAACAGAAAGCAAATTAGTGAAGCACATCTAGTCAAAAATTAAAAGTATGGACGTATGCATATCACGTTGCACAAATAAGCAAATTCACAAATGCATAATCATATACTCATAACTCAGGTATGCACACATGTGTGTACTGTAATCAACGTGGTGTATGGGTTGAAAGATGGTACCTCATAAGTTATTTAAAAATGATTGAGGGAGAGTACAAGTAGGTTATAAAAACAAATACCTTGATTATGGAGTAGTCAAAATATTTAATAGGAGGATAAATGTACAAAGAAAATAAGAGGAACGGTATTTTTGTGTTACAAAGATTTGTTTACTTTTTAAGGTTTTTAAGAACCTCACATTTGTAAAAATACCTGAGTAGAATACTTTTGATACAACACAAAATTATATTTTTCTTAAAAATGATTTAAAAAATAAGAATTTAAAATAAGAATTGTATAAGAAAAATACATTGTATTAATGATTTTTAAGAAGTTTTTGTCATAAACTGAGCTTCAATCAATTTTTATTAGAAAATATTGAAGTATTTTGGAATATATTTACGAATTGTATAAACATATGTGTAGTTATCAAAAAATGACCTTAAAAATGATCTATCCATTATTTAACACAATTGTGTATTTACTGTTTTAACGTTATTTGCGTTTAGCGTTAATTTTCAATTTCGTGTTGCATTGTTTTCATTGTTAGAACAGAACTGATCATCGAAGCTCAACAATTACAAAATGAAACAATCGAAGGTTGATGCCGGAGCAACTGGTGACGGGTGACGCGGGCGGCGGCCTGCTCGAAGCGACAGGTGTCACCGGCAAACCCTTGACCCTCGCCCACACCCCACCACGCCCCTCTCGTCACTCTCCCCGCGCTGCCAATGCGCTCTCTTCCTGCGTCCCAGCGTCCACGCCTCGCCCTGCAACGCCCAGCGGCCGCATTGCGCATGCACAACTGCCGAGACCGTGACGAAGATTGACATCGCTCTTGCGAAACACTCCGGTGCTCAGATGAGGGACAGTGGCAGCGGAGGAAACCTGCCACAGGCCCCCAACAACTCGTCTGTTTGTTGGAAAGAAGTCTTAAAATTGAGTACAAGAATGCAAGGGGAAATGGCGTTCTAGCCAAACTGCTGTAGCCGAGTCGGCTAATCATGGTAGTGGATCACAGCAGATTGTGGGAGACGAGCTGGATTGACCATGACGCGCCCTTGGTCAAGATATGTGGCGGGGCGGCCGTGACAATGGTGTGGGGGAGCCTTGGACACGAGCAGGAGGCTTTGCACTTGTTTTAGTGACGAGAAAAAGAGTACATAGGAACTTATAGAAGTCGAGAGTAGTAGTGGTATTGCCAAGCTTTTTTTGAAATAAAAGAGTCATATAAAGTTGCGAGATTGTTTAATTGTGAGAACATAACACAAACAAAGAGGAATTCACTCAAACCAAAGCTCGTCTTTCTTGCGGGGACCCGCTTCCAGGTTTTTTATGGAAGTCTACCTGAGTTCAGATTTCAGCGATGAACAAAATTAAACAACTGAAATACTATAGTCGTATGAGAAGAACAAAACTAAAATACAAAAATTTAGTAATAAATACACATAAAGGGTGTATTTTGTTTGAAAGAGACAGACCCTGTTGCCCCACTGTCTTAGGTATCTTCTTTACTCTGCATGCGTCTGTTGATGAAAGAACAATTTTTATGTTGAAGTTTTATGTTTAATTATATGAAACATATCAGTAATGGGCATCATCCCTAATAATAATGTGAATAAAAGAATCAGACGTGTGCACCGTTTTTGTAATAGTTTCAGCGCCAATGAAAATCGCAAAATATTGACCTATCGTGTCAACAACAAAAATCACGTTAAATTTTCTCATTCAATTTGAATGTTCTGATTATACTTTTCGTACATCTATCAGGTGCAAAAAGCAGAAATTCTATACAACTAATGAGAATAATGATGTCGAATAATGAAAAGACTGGTAAGATGTACTGGTAATGACGATGAAATCGTCAGAAAATTGTTTGCAGAGTAACATTTATCTGTGTATAGTCTCTTCGATAACTACAACTCCATCTAGGGAGTACACGGCATTGTAGTTGGTGGTGGAGCTTGAGTACCCCCATGAACCTGAGAGCTTTGTTAGGGGTAGCCTAGCTACCGGTAGGGCCCCCCTTGCTGAATAGGTTGAAGGTGAGGGATCAGACGAAGAAGTACTCCATTTTGAGGAGAGTGGGAAGTAAGTAGAGGGAAAAGTCATGAACCTTTGAACTACCTGTTATCGGCCCATGGAGGGTACAGGAGAGAAACTGGATTGGCACACCAGGGCACTGATTAGAGTGGAGGCCCGAACTTTGCATTAGCCAGCGAAGGAGGCTGCCTTCAGCAGTCAGTGAAAATCCCGTAGGGTTTAGTAATGCCGTCTGGCGATCGGAGGGACCCCATGCTGGGCCCTGCGGGGGGATGTTCCGATGCCACTATCGGTCGCAGTAACGGATGGCAGGAAATAACCCATGTGTTAAGTGTGATCTGTGAACTCGAACTTGCTACATGCGAATCTGCACTTAAAACCAATGAGGAAAATGGATAGAAGAAAAAATATAGTGAATCTTAACGTGCCTTATTCTACTAATGTCCCATACCTGCTTAGAAACCGAGCTAATATCTCCTTGTCGACATCTGGCCATCCCAAGTACATTAGTCTCAGGGACCCAGAGCCGGCTGTAGCTCGAAGCCATCGTCAGAGATGGACCCGGGATGAATTGAAGGATGTGATGTGGTGGTTTTTACTATGCAAAAGAGAAAAATGGGGGCTCAGAAATATAAGTTTTTAAAATATAGAGAGAGCGGAACCGGGATATGAGACCTACCCTAGACTCAAAGAAGCTTGCCAGTCAACGACGATACATACTCAGCAGTGGAAAATTCACAGCAGAACAACTTGCAGACATCCAGAGTATGTTCTTCGATCAAATTATTCACATGACAAACATTTAGAACCATCTAGTATCCCTGAAAACGATGGTCCTCTTGAAGGTTCATCTCTTCGAAGTGAAATATCCGTCAGTGGTGAAAATTCATTTGGCCATGAGTCACACGATAAAGACACGATGCCGAACCTCCTCCGACGCGAGATAGAACGAGTTCGCCTATTTCCATTCGAACCGTTGCACCGTTGAGTAGAAATTTACGCAAATGCTAAAGATAAGAGAGTGACAGAAACAGCGAATTCTCTCTTAAATGAGATTGTACAGACCTTAAGTAGAGATCTAGATATTACTGAAATCAATCACATCGTATATGCAACTGGATATCTAGTACCTCAGATAATTTAGGGGCCAGCCAAGAACACCGATGGCCGCCAGCCAGCCAGAGTAAAAAGCTTCGTCCCCCCATGGGCGAAAAGAATTATGAAACGGATAGCCGACACGGCGTGAAATATCCCGAGGCATCTTCTAAATCAAATCACACTTCTAGAGTTCAACACAAAATACTCCATGTTGAACAAAAATACCAAATTGAAAATGACACAACAAGGCTAAGGGTAGTTGATAAGCTAAAAGAGAAAATTCGAGCATGGGCTCAACGAATTAGACGTTACAAACGTAGAGTAGATTTCTGTGTGCAGCAAAAGTACAGGTCGTACCGATAGTCATCGGAGCAGCTTTATAAGAAAGTAGAAGATCAGCCATTATGTCCGATAGTTTTGTTTTACGGTTTCCAAGGAAATTGCAATATAAATTTTTGAAAGGCTGTCAGGCTGTTTTTTCCAGTGGATTTAACAGTTAAATGTTCATCAGCCATTAATTACCGCATTTGTGGTCCTAAAAATCCCTTCTTTCAATTTATCTTCACTTACTTTCGGAAATTTTGATTTCAAGTACAAGTATCCATCAAAATAGTTATCCATAGCTTTTACGAAATTTTTCATTCCACCTAATTTAGTATGTAATGGAGGTATATATACTTTTCAGGAATCACTAAATGGACATGTGACACATTTTTCTGATAACGGATACGAGATTTTTTGAACATTTGCCAAACAGAAATAATACTCACTTAAATGATCCTTCGGCTCCCTCCAAATCAGAGGAATTGCACATGACGTATGATATATACCATTTTTCTGTCAAGACAACACCTTTAACGCACAAAACTTAAATTTGGGGCGCAGCTATTTTCAAAACCATCAACTTGACAGTCAAAGTAATGTTGATATCACTGTTCTGCAAGTGGACGTAAGTTTAACTTCTGAGTCTTTCAAGTCAGCTCACCACAAATGCAGCAGAAATTATCTGCAAAATTTACACATGTTCTTGGCATGATGAAAATACAAAACATAGCTTATACATTGCACTTCTAAACGCAAAGGAAGGAAATATATCAGTACTGACATTCGTGCTAACAACCTCATATACACCTCAATACTGACACACAGGTAGCGCGGCTCGTCATTAAAGGCTGTAAGGCGGAGCCTCTCCTACAGAAATCGCCCTCCAAAAGAAATTTAAAAATATGCTTATAAATGTATTTATTTATTAATAATGAATTTATCAGTTGGATTATGTAACAATCATATCAAACTTTTTCTTTGTCGGTTCGTTAACGGCCGTCCGTAACGCATTTGAAGCTATTGACAGGGAAGAGAGAAGCGTTAGGCTCCCACTTCATTCCCCCATAAGGCCTGTGTAAAATGAGGAGGATGACGTCATGCATTCATTGCACAGGCTGCACAGCCAGGCAGCCTTCAAGGGTGAGGCCTAGGGTCTGAAGAAGAGCGTGCTCACCAGATAGCAGTACCAGGCAGCTCAGCGAGTAGCATTGCGCTTCAACTAGTTTTCCCAATATGCGGTAGGAGCGCTACTCCCTTAAGTCTATATCAGACTTATTATTAATACAAATACAATGCAGGCAATTCAATGCACTGTAAGGTAATATAATGCATTTGCAGCCTTCCCCATTTATAAAACCACGAGCCGCGACTCCTGAAACAGCACATTGCAAGTTTACCTGGTCTGAAAATGTCAAAACATGAATGAACCTGCACAATACATGGTGTTTTAACATGATATTTCATATATTTTTCCTTTAAATTTCCTTTAGTTTTCATATAAAAGGTTCCTACGTCTGGTCAGAGAGAATGTTAAAATCAGATTTTAAAAAGTAGCTCTCCCAAAAAAACTGTACATGAGGAAATTATCTTCTTGCTGGACTGAGAAACATATGACCAAGACGTGAACGTGAATGAGTTTACGAGTATGCCCAATAATTTCAATATTATTGATGTAGCAGTATTCCAAATCGAAGGTGCTGTTTAATATATTAATAACCATTCTTCGAGATCATTGGCTTCAATTAAATTAATGAAACATTGCCATGACGAAGATGGAATGAGGCATGAAGGAGTAATGATTAGAAGAGAGAAAAAAACATGTGACTTTCGTTACCTACCTCCCTATCAACACACACAGATACACACACACACACACACATCATCACAGGGGAATTGAATTCGGTCTCCAACTAGCGAAACCTAGCGCACAGACTGCAACACTACGTGTGGCTTCGCCAAAAGCAATGCGCATAATTCAACTCTAACCCGGAGATGAGGGGTCGCTGTCAGGGAGTGGCTATTCGGCGGCTCGCCAACTGCACTCCGCCCCCGCCCCCATCACCTCCATTGCCACCTGCACCGGTCTCGTTCCCAACACCACTCCCGCCCTCCGACGGCGTCCCGCCACCTCCTTTCGCCACCAGCTTCGCTCCCGCTCCCATTGCCACTCTCATCGGGAGAGGTGGCTCAGTGCATCAACTAATGTCACTGCAATGTCTCTGACCGGGAGGTCCTGCGTTCGAGACCCAACGGCGACAGGATTTTCGACATCAGGTTGCCAGCTCGTTGAATTCAGTCGCTGTCTGCAAGAGAATCCTAGTAGCCGGCTGCTCTGATCGGTAGTTTTCCGTGATTTCTCTGATCAACACCAAGCCAATGCCGGAGCAGTACCCCAATAAACGGGCCACGGACCGCGCGCGATCTTTCCTTCCCCTTTCTTGTCTTATCCTCACCCCTTTCACACACAAACACTAACAGCCACTACACCACCACACGTGCTAGGAGATCGGTCGGGGACTTAGGAGTTGTCCCGGCTGGGGGATACCCCGCTGCTTGGAGATACCTGGTTTGGGAAAAAACCGCTGGTCGACGATTGGTCGGCGCTGGATTTCGCCATCCAGTCGGGGAAGCCCACCGCCACCTCCAGAGCAAACATGCAATCCACTTACGGGACTAATGATTCTAGTATTTGACAGGCCCTGAATCACTAATGGTCAATCAACCACCTTTCTTCGGGGGAATGTCACCGCCACCTCTAGCGATAAAAGCATGCACTACACTTACAGGACAAACGACCTTAGCAGTTGACTCTCCCGGAATCAATCAATTATTCAAAACCCCCTTACTTGGTGGCGGCCACTGCAGCAACTACCGTCTCCCTCCACCGCCGCCCCCGCCACCCCTGCCGCCTCCGTCGCCGCCGCCGCCCCACCGCTCCCGCCGCCCCGCCGCCCGCGCCGCCCCCGCCGTCTCCGCCACCCCATCGCCCCCATCGCCTCCGCCGCCTCCGCCGCCTCCGCCGCCTCCGCCGCCTCCGCCGCCTCCGCCGCCTCCGCCGCCTCCGCCGCCCTCGCCGCCCCCGCCGCCACGCCGCCCCCGCCGCTCCCGCCGCCCCCGCCGCCCCGCCGCCCCCGCCGCCCCCGCCACCCCCGCCGCCCCCGCCGCCCCCGCCGCCCCCCGCCGCCCCCGCCGCCCCCGCCGCCCCCGTCGGCCCCGCCGCCCCCGCCGCCCCCGCCGCCCCCGCCGCCCCCGCCGCCCCCGCTGCCCCGCGGTCCCCGCCGCCCCGCGGTCCCCGCCGCCCACGCGTGTCGATCGGGGGGGCGGTCGCGTGGGCGCGCCATTTCCGGGCGACTCCATCGACCGAGCGCGGCGCCCGCGCGGCTGATCGCCCGCGCCACAATTTGCCTCGTAACTGGCGGCCGCCGCCAACGTCGCCACCGCCGCCGCCGCAATTACGAGCCTTTTACAATTTGCTTAAACGGCTCTCCCGTCTTGAATAATTGATTCAGGATTCCCTTTTAAAATTTCAATCTGCCGTAATTAAAGCTACACCGCAGGCGCTACAAGAGACCACCGCGTCGGCAGCGCTACGCTTATGGCGAATGTAGTGTTGCCTGCCGCTTGATGTTTTATTTTCAGCTCGCTTCTCGCACTTCTCGGTTTTCTGGCGGAAAAGAGGGAAAGGTCGTAGAAGGTCAAGGAACCGGCTCACCTCGCTCTTACTGAGTGCGTACTCTGAGAGGATTTCGTAACACTGTAACACAAAAATTAGTATATGTATGTTATTGGAAAATACTCTAAAGAATTAAATTGTTTAATGAAGTGAGTTGACTGATACCCAACATTCACGACTGCGTGCATTTTGGTGTCGGTTCTCTTCCGAGTTTTCTAGAACTTTTCCTTCAATGTGAAAACGATTTACATTCATTCTAAGAGATTCTTTTTGAAAAATATTGAGATTTGAAGAAGAATAAACGATTATTGCCTTTTTACAGAGAATTTTCTCTGTCTTCTTCGAGAAGTATTCTTGGAATAAATAATTAGAACTTATTTAGAAAATTGAAAAGTATTTCTTCGAATTTTTATCTGCAATGAATCTCAGCTATGTAATTATATGGACATTATAAAGTTCAAATATAACAAAGTTTAACTAAAAGTTTAAAATTTTCATGAAGTATCCATTGATGAAATAACTGGTGAACATTATTTGAAGTGGATAAAGATTTCGTGTTTTTGAATAAAATTATAAAATGATATTAATATAACGTATTTAAATAATAGTAATTAGAGTTCTTCTCAACCAGTCGCAGAGTAATACTTACAGCAAACATTGTACTTCTTCACATCCTGATGAACTGTGAGTTCGATCTTTTGCTGTTGGTTTGTCTCGTTGCAAACAAATCTAATTTTACAAATACATTATCGCGCTTTTCCGTTTGCATTCATTTTAGACATAACTGTTTGTGAATTAGATCTGAAGATTTGTTGTAACTAAAACCAACTAGTTATAATCCTAAATGCACAGTACCAGAAGATTTTAATATTTTTAGATAAAAATATTTTAAGATCGAAATATCTCAGATCCATCATTTCGCTCTGGATAGAGTAGTTTAATTTCCTGGGAACCATCGCCTAGGTTTTTGATGTATTTACCGTTACTATATAAAATATGCTATCTTATAGAAATTGCGCAAGAATAATTTTCCATAAACTTATGCACTATTTTTTATCAATATTTGTGCATTGTCCTTTCCACTTTTCGATTTCTGTCTTCACCTTCCTATATCATGCCGTGTAATGCCATTCCAAGCAATCCAATCTGCACTTGAGGCTTCCTCTTTCCTGCCCCTTCCATTGTCATTCACAGTCTGGGCATTCTTTGAAACCATGACTCTCATTCTCACCTTCGACATTTTTCACTATCAGCGTTATTCTCATTATTGGGAGCGCAAATACCATAGTGAGCACCATTCTCACGTTCCTTATTATCTTCGCGTTTCCTCTCGTAACCTTTGCTTCAGTCTCTGCCTTCACTTTCGCTTCGCCGTCACCTTTTTCTTCGCGTCGTTGCCATCGATCGGCAAAGTCCCCGCGAGACAAATTACTGCGCTAATTGCAGGCGAGCGAAAGAAATGAAAGTGGTGGTGTCGGGCTTCAGCGGCCGGGTGGGGCGCGTCAGCAGAAAGAGCTAGTGTGTAGGGAGAGCTGATGGGCAGGAACGGTTGGTGCGCAGGAAGAGGCGGTGAGCAGGAGGAATGGTGAGCAGGGAGGGATAGTGAGGAGCGGTGCTTGTGAACAGGGAGCGGCTGGGAAGGAAGGGGTTGATGAGCAGGGAGGGCGGCTAACCTAGGACGGCCGGGTGAGCAGTGAGGGGGATGAGGAAGGACATTGGAGGTGGTGGTAGGGCTGGTGAGCAGGTAAGGGTGATGAGGAGCAGTGCTAGTGAACAGGGAGCGGCTGGGAAGGAAGGGGTTGATGAACAGGGAGGACGGCTAACCAGGACTGTTGGGAGAGCAGTGAGGGGGATGAGGAAGGACGACCGAGATGCTGGTAGAGCTGGTGAGCAGAGAGGGGTGGTGAGGAACGGTGCTGGTAAACAGGGAGTGGCTGAGAAGGGAGGACTGATAAGCAGGGAAGGAGGGTAAAGTGGAAGGCCGGTTGAGCAGAGGGAGCAGGTGAGTATGGTGGACGAGTGAGCAGAGTGAACGGGGGGAAGGGAGAGGGACGCGGAGGGACGACGGCGGTGCTTTGAGCGTTGGTGAGCAGGAAGAGTGGGTGAGCTGAGCGAATGCGAGGGAGGGGGGGATCGACGGTGAGCAAAGACGCCGAGTGAGAGTGGACGGCGGGGATGTGGGGTTCGTAAGACAGCAGAGACGCCGAGGGCGGCTGCGCTGGTGATGCGTCTGGAGAGGCAACGAAGGACATTGAGGGCATTGAGGACATTGGTCGTGGTTTCAGAGGTGGAGGCGGTGCAAGCCGGGATGGCAGGGGGACGGAAGGAGCGGGTGGGGGTGGGACAGTGAGGCGGGGCGAAGGCGTTGCGAATGGCTGGGGTGGTGGGTGCGGCAGGGGCAGGGGCGGCGGGCTGCATTATGCATGAGCGGTCGCCCGCCGCGCCGTGTCCTCCCACAGCGCGGCCAGGCGGCCGGCCAGAGCGCGCGGGGCGCGGGGCGCGGGGCGCGGGACGGGGAGCGCGGGGCGCGGGGCGCGGGGCGGGAGGGGCGGGGTGCGGGGCGGCGTGTGTGCCACCGCGACACCCGCAGGCCTTGCTCCACCGGCGGCGCGGCCGCACCCTCGCCGCAGCGCGCTCTGCATCCAGCCAGCCACCGCTCCTCCCTGCCCCCCCCCCCACGCCGTTGCTGAAAACGGGCGGGAACTTGTGGAGGCTCAAGAAGAACAACAGCAATGGAGATTAGACAATACATTGTAACTGAGGTGTTTGCTATCAGCTCATTTCATTTGTTAAACCTCTGTAAGAAACGCCAAAATCACAGTTTCGTAGGAATGAGACATGTTATTGGCACATTTTAGATGAAAATAAACTGGATTCGAGCTACATCCTTTCGTGGTTGTCTGTAAACCTATATTTCGCGAAAATTCTAAAAAGTGAATTTCGAAAAATAATGTAATGAACTGGTTTTGATGACAAACGCTTCAGATATGTTACGCAGTTGTTAATACGTATTTTATTTTACAAGTCGTCTTGACTACACCCAGAAATACTGTTACATTACCACAATCTACAATTGTAAATATCGTACCCGTAAGATACCGTAACCCGAGCTACTTACCACCAGTAACACGGAAGCACGGAACATAAATCGCAGAAATAGTTGCCTTGTTCTTGAGAGAAAATTATTCAGGGAGAAAACTTGCTTTCATGAGACAAATTCACGATTTACTCCAAAATAACTTTGCTTCTCACAGACATCGTCACCTATTTTCGTTTATTAAATCTTTGGTTTTCTTTCGTTTTATAGAATGACAAACAAATTCTTGACAGCCTAAAAAATACAAATATGAGTAATTCACCCAAATATTTGCACTTGTTGGCTCTTTTCGGAACTAACTTCATCATCTTAATCTGCACGCCCTTTTTTATTTTAATAATTTTCCTATTGATAAGGATGTAGATGAATTTTCGGAATATTTAATTATAATGAAGAACGAAAAGTCATATCGCCGTCTTCTATATTGTTTTGTGAAGACGAGTTTTCTACAAAAGCATTATGTAAAACTGGAAAGAATCTTCATAAAAATAAATTATCTTTTATTAAGCATATTATCATTGTTATTTATTAGCTTCTGCAACCGTTGATATTTCGAGAAGATTTATGAACTTCATGCATAAGAAAATACTTCTGCATGCTCTATGAGTTCACCATATTCTCTTCTTGGCAATGAAACTGAATATGAAATATTTCTTTCATACATTGTATTAGAATCCGAATAACAAAGGTAATACGAATTGTAAGTCATTTCTCCACATAAACAATTACGTCATACTTGTTTTGTAGTGTGATGAGGTAATACAGGAACGTAAGTCCGCATTTGCCTGTAACGTTCTCAAAGCGTTATAAAACTTTGAATAATAATTTAACACGACAAACTTAACGTTTTAAACGTTCCTAGGTGCAAACGCTCCAAATTAGTTCGGTGTTCTTCTAACTATTCCATAAATTATAAATTACGCATGTAGAGTTTGTTCGAAGTTTAAAAGGTCTTATTTTATCGATATTCGTCATGTCTGATGCAGCCTTTTAACATACATACAGTTATAGAGTTACATACAGTTATCTAGTAAATACAGATTCATAAACCTCATGTGGCATTATTTGTTTAAGACGTATTCAGTGCTATACCTTCTCACTAAACTATTTTGCATTATTGATCATCATTCCAAATGTCAAAAATCGGTATTTTGATTTGGTTTTTAGTATTTTATAAATGTTTCTCCTACACACACTAATTTGGAAATCGAAATATAGATTAACGGTCTTTACATTATTGCGAAGAATAGGGACAGTTACATATTTGTAAGTTAGGTAATGTTGCAGAATGTCGAAGTCTGACATACATTTTGAAGGTCGCTATTATCGGATATTTGCGCGTCTTGAGAAAAGGTATTTGCTCAAAAAGTCTAAAAATTTTCTCAAAAATGTCCATATAAAAAACTATTTTCTTCCGAAATGTTTTGAAAATTTATTTAATTTTGAGAAAAGTAGCTCAGTGAGTCAGAATAACAGCTTTGCGAAATGTTCCCAGGAGAGCTTCGTTCGGCGGTGATGGCTGTCGGAAAAGGAGTAGGGCAAAACTGAAAAGTTAAACTCGGCTTAAAAGGAAGGGGAACTAAAAAGTACGGAAAAAGTCTATGCCATTTTGTAGCTCCACTAATTAAAAATATAATTCGTTTCGACACATTGAAAACAAAACTAGTTTTTCTTCTAACTCTTAATAAATAAAATAATTCAATTCTAGAATCACGTGTGCAATAAATGGTTAGATCAAAATTTAAATTGTGTCTGGACTATAATAACTGACTGTAAAATATGCTAGCAAATATTAAGAATAGTTATAATGTCTGTTTAGAAAGAAAAAGTTTTTAAAATTTGAACCAGGATGCATCATATGTTCTTATTATATCTTTCAATATTATATCTACGCGTGGAGACTTTGATACATACATACACGTGAATATAAAGATGCCAGAGAAAGATTTCTGTGTAGGTACGAAGGTTTGTTGCATATGAATGTATAAATCGCTATGATTAAAGTTGTATCCTCTAGTTATAATGGAAATTACAGAAGATTAGGTATTCGTTTAAAATAGACTCGTAACATTTAAAATGATGCTGACTAAACATCACTATTTAACAGAGAATTGGAAAAGAGAATTGACTTGAAGTAATTTAGGTTTCTCGTTTGCGCTGTTTTCGTCTTGAGCTCTAATATTTTCTTCAAGAATACTCGGAATACATAAACTGGAATAATAATGATAGTCCCAAGAAAATAAATTTACCCTTCAAGGAAAATTTAGTATGTGATATTAAATCTGAGATTCTAATCTTCAAGTCATAACATGGAAAGTGCCAATGCAGAGGCGTATCTAGTAACTTTGCATGTTAAAGGTGATGAGAGAACTTGTGTCACGCTAGCCCCAAGTTTCGAGATAGGTCCATTAAGATCCTAGATAAAGGAAGTTCAGGAGACATTCTGATCACAGAAGAAGGTTTTTCTGTTTTATTTTGCATGACTTAAGTAGCACGTTGGAATTGCTTTTCTTCGGTATTTCCCGCCAGGTGTGCGATCGGTTGAAACATAACTCACGACTAATCCTGTTCACGTGATATAATAATTATGTAAATCATATAAGTATACTTGTCTCTCTTATAGAACCAAGTCTTTGAATATTTATAAAGAAGCGTAGGAAAATGTTCTTCAAACCACATAGTTGGCACAGACTACTCTCAACTGCTATTTCCGATTGCTTATTTTGTTTTGATATGACATTTCCAGGTTACGTAATTTTTAAATATTTTTCTCTATTTTCTTTATGAAATAGATCGCCAGTTAACGGGTTTCTAATTTGCGAAGTATTTTATCTCAATTTTATTTTACACTTATAAAATAATAATTATCACAATACGAATCTCAACTCGTGTTAATCCCTTCAGATTGGTGTACCTAAATGTACCCTCTGTCCTATCAAAATCCGCCTAATAGTATTTCATTAACTACACTAGTTAGCAAAATGCCCTAAAACGCTGATTCACCAACATTAGGAATTAACGGAGAAATAGACAAGCAGGGCCGTGAAATGGACCGCAGAACGTCCAGTCCTTAAAATCAGTTTATCAGCAATATTGCCGCGGTCTGGGGGCTCGTGCCGAGGGCCGATGAAGCCAATGAAGGGAACTGACGTTCCCCGCAGGCGGGCCGCTACCCCTTCGCACCCACCCGACCTTTGCCAGCTTCGACGGGCTTGCGAATGAAACGGTAACAAGTTCTTGTTTTTTCCTAGGAGGTGTTATATTTCGTGTATTGAAACTGAGAGTATTTGTGTACCACAAACACTTTACAATCACTGCTCTCAAATTTGACATGAACACTTGTGGAAACGCACAACATACCGAAACTTATGTTCATTTTGTATTATTACTATACAATTACTGAAATTTTAACAAAAAACGTATGACATCGTTTAAAGATCCACGATTGAATGAATTTAGCTCGCAAACTTTTTCACAACAATAATCAATATGGTTGCAATGTGTCTTGGAAAATTGGGACGCAATATTTTTAAAGAGCGCCATTGGTAAACTTTTACATTTTTGTGTGTTGGTTACATTCTACATAGTGTCATGCAATTGAGGGATGGATTGCATTGTGAAACAAATTTCTAACTTTAATAGTGGAGGAGTAGGACAGATGCGGAAATTCATTTGAATCCTTGCGATTGCATCGCCCAAAAGGAAGAACTGTGGAAAAGTTACAACAGAAAAGTGCAACATCGTCGCTGTATAGAAAATCGACATGCTTCTAAAATACTGAATAATGCATTTTATAACTTACAGTATAAAACTAAAGAAATAAGGGAGGTTCACAAATTTTGGAATTACACAACAGGGTTAAACACATTTCTGAAAATGTAATTGAAAGGTTTTATATTTATCAAGATGTGGACATTTATATTGTGGTGGACTATAGTAGAAAATCCTGCTATCCACCTTGATTTAAAAACGAAATGCTTCACTTACAAACAAAATCAATGAATTTTTCTTCATAGAGATACATAGTTAAAATAATTGCTGGTCAAATCTTTCTTGTACACTCACTAATTTGTACAATTAAAAAATTCAACAACGGAAGGTAAAATACTCTCTTCGTTCGCTAAATATAACCTCATATTCACATATTCTTGCTCGAAAAAACATCTGAGGCCAATACCTTCCATTTGTAGCAAAAATCATGAAATTCGGTTTAGTAGAAAGGTCAATTTTTTTCTAAACGAAAATACTTAGTGTTTTAATACGAATAATTTAATATTTGCAATTTTCAAAATGTCAGACGTTTAATGAAAAGCGGAACTATGCACTTTCTTCTATTCGAGTAATACATTTCAAGGAAAAATATTGAGCCGTTTTTGAGAAAAGTTTGAAAACATCATAAGTGCTTCACGTGAAGCCTCCCCATAAATTAAAATAGCTTAATATTCTTTAGAGCGGCATAAGCAGATGTTACCTCTTACTTATTTATCCCCCTCTTACTCATTTATTTCCAGACGTCTGGGCATCCGTCCACAGTCCCCGATTTTCGGATACAAAATTGCTTGTATCTTTTCTCCCCCTCCAACAATTTTAAACAACTTTGGAACAGTGCTACATCTTAATTCTGGCGTGTGAGTAGAGTTACAGCTCAAAGAACCTTAAACACGTATTTTACCACTGAAAATTCGCGATCGTATTGTTTGTGATTAGAATACTTCCCCTTCCCATACTGTTGTACAAGAAGGAAAAGTTAAAATACCGTAGTTGCGATTCAAAATGTTACCCTAATGTGAATGATCTTGGGTAACCGGGTGACGTCGCGTCAAAAGCTGTGTTGCTGATGTTTCAACCATCTTATCGAGGTCTTCCTCAGGGCTCGTCTGCAAGGAAGACCACGATAAGATGGTCGAAAACACAGCCTTGGACACGGCGTCACCCGGACAGCCAAAATCATTTACATGACTACGGCCGCGGAAGCCTAAGGCTCCATGTTACCCCAATTTGTTTTTTAACAAAATTTTGTTAAATGCAATCCCAAATGCTTTTAGATGGTACTGTTGCCGGACGTTGCCTTGGGGGGACTTGGGGCGGGTCAGAGCGGGGCCGGATGGAGCAGGCAGCTTTGCGGAACCGTGTGAGGCGAGCGGAGGGATGCCTGCAAGCAACAAATTACATAGCGTAACACAGTTCCTCTTCGAGAGCTCCCTTCCTCGGGATCCAAATTCACCCTATTCACCCTATCCAATTTCCCCGCTGGGGGGGGGGCGTCGTGGCTGCATAGGTGGACACGATCTCTGGTGGAGAGTTGGAGACGATCACCCGAACCTCTAGTTTCACGGCGACACGCACGTCGTTAGTTTCAAAGTGGAGGGGTGTCATTTGGCATGCACGGAGATATATCCAATCCAAATCCTCACGAGCATCTTCGTTTTCCCAGAAACACGCTCGGGCGGTCTGTCTCTCCGGCAGGCCGTGCCCACGCCGCGCCTCGCCGTCGCTGGTCAGCACCGGGGCGAGTGGGCGCCCGTGAGGAGAACGGGTCCGGACAGGCGTACTTTATTGGCCGCCCGCTCACGCCCCTGCTGTCACTCGGGCCCGCGAGCTCAATTATTGCCCGGCGAGCGCGGGCTGGGCCGCCCCGCGCCGTCCCACGGAGCGCCCAGCATAACTCACCGCCTCGTGTGCGTCCGCGTTACAGGTCTTGCCGGTAGCCGCGCATACGTCAACGCCGCTCGCCGAGGCAGCTGCCAGGCAACAACTGGCGCCTTCAAGTTGGGTACGCGGCATCGCCAACTAGACGTCGATGTTCAAAACTGAAATATAGATGTTAATGAAACATCGGCCCAAAACCATCCATGTTTTTAGTCAAATGATGTCACTGCAGTGACCGGGAGGTCCGAAGGTCGAGTCCCGACGCTGGTACGACTTTCGACATTAGGTACACAGCTTGTTCAAGTTCAGTTGGTGTCTGGACGAGAATTCAAGCGTCGGATGCTCTGATCGGTATTTTTCCCTTATTTCTCCGATCAACACCAAGCGAATGCCGTAGCAGTACCCTAACAAACGGGCCACGGACCGCGCGCGATCTTTCCTACGACTTCCTTGTCCTCTCCTCGCCTCTTACACACACACTTACATGCACTACACTACCACACATTTCGGGAGATTGATCGGGAGCTTAACGCTTGTCCCAGCTGGAAGCCTGTGCCCCGCTGGTGAGAGATATCTGGTTGGGGAAAACCTCGCTAGCGGACAATACGTCGGCGCCGGATCTCACCATCTAGCGGGGGATTTGTGCCATCTCCCGAGGAAGTACATGCACTATATCTACAAAATGAATGACCTTAGCAGTTGATGAGCCTGGAATCACTTATCAATCAATCAATCAATCAATCAATCAATCGATGTTTCTAAACGTCTATCTTTTTAAAACAACGGTAGCTTTTAGTTACCATGAATAATTCACGGGAAAGGTCATTTGACAGTGGTCGCGTTTATTAATTTTTAATTGAAATTTAACAGACAAAATAAAATCATGAAATGATCAGGACAATTAACAAACATTTCATCTGATTCAATAATTCAAAAATAATACAGACTATTTACCGACGAAGCCTCATTTTAATTATTTTTTACCCTTTCTCACTTTGTTCTGAAGAATGTCCAATTTATGGATATCTTACAATTATTTCAGGTTTTTATTATAATCGTACTCTTCTCACTCAAAAATAAAATGTATCAACCACCTGAAAGTATCGAACACAAAGCACAGATGATGTTATAAAAACAACTTAGCATCCACCACGAAACATGGAAATGAAAAGGAATTACGCAAACGAAAGAAACAACTCTTTCTAACGAATAGTTGTCAGTTTGACCATCAGTTCACCGAGAAATTCAAAATCACGGATTCAAAATAATCGTACATGTTACAAGAAAACATCGAACTCTTTTATTTGAAAAATATCTCGGGATATGTTAATGTCACTAAATTATTTGTTGGGACATCTAGACAAAGGTTATTAATCTGTGACAGTCCCGGGAAAATCCGGACGTAAGAGTTCCCTACAATTGGTTACTACGAGAACTGCAGTGGCAACACTTCTCCAGAGTACCTGGAATTACGTTACACGCGACGATTACGGAAGACTTGTTGTCGAACTATGATGTAGAGCATTGGGAGTACAAGGACAACAGCATTTAAAATTTTATTTATGAATTGTTAGTGCTAAAAGATAATCCGTCAACAATGACATTATCGAATCTATAAAACTCGTTCTATTTTCAACAAAGATTACAATATTATTGCCTGCCATTAGAAACTTGAGTATATTTTTTTAATTGAATATTTGGAGCATTATTGTAGGTTTATAGCTTAAGTATTGTTTCAACTGAAAGTCTGTTAACATTTCAGTTGAAACAATACTTAATCTTGAAGTCTGTTAAACATTTATTTCAACCAAATAATTTATGCAGATGCGGGCAATGCCGATCAACTTTTCCCTGCAATGAAATTACTTCCTAAAGTAAGTGTAGTTTGTATATCACTTGCAGAATTATTTTTTCTTCAAAAACGCAATGCACACCATCCGATATATTGCCCCTCCATATTCATGTCATGTATTTCTTTCACTACGCATGATTATGTTAACGCAAAACAATATGAATTATTTTTTATAACCTTCAAACTACGTGTAGTCCTGGGTATCATTTCAATGTTACTGGAATATATGTTACATTTTACTGTCTATAATACCTACATATATATGGAGTAATGCACGTAGAGAATTTTATGTTGCTAATGCTGCGGAAAATCAATTTCGACATTTCCAATGAAAGTTTTGAAGGCTTCTGATGCCAAAAAAGTGTTTTTAAACGTCCGTTTCTACATCTGCCCTTTCGTCTGTCTGTCCACCCATTCTTCCGTTCGTTTGTCCGTCTGCCTATCTATGAACAAAAAAAATCAAATCGAATCTGCCTTCACGTTTGCCATCAAGGCAGTCAACCGCTGCACCCAGCCGCTCTCCCAGGACCTTGCAACTCTCCATCAAAACCGGAGACAAAGCTGCAGGGTGCTACTGTAGGAGACGCTAGTGTTGCCAGGTACAGCTGCAGGCTAGGCTCGCCAACATCCGCACATAAAAATTGGTTGATTTGTGAGAAATACGAAAAGTGTCTTCTAAGTGCTTAATTATTCATAATATATACAAATAAAAAACTGCTGAAGAAAACGCCTCTAGTTTTTGTAACATTACGCGCCTATTTGCGTCTGGCGAACCAACGCAGCAGCCACGCACGTTTGTAGTATTGTTGGCAGCCGTTCGTATTTTAGTTCCTGTAAGAAGGTGCTGCAGGAGAGGGCGCCACTGTAATGGTCTCCACCCCGTTATATTAGGTTAGATTTATTTAAACTGCAATTGGGCACAACCCGGTGGCAGCTAATTACAAAAACATAAATATACACAGTCTCTCAATAACACAGAACACTAATACCAATAGTAATAATAATAATAATAATGATAATGATAATAATGATAATA
This sequence comes from Acheta domesticus, assembly GCA_031308135.1. Lineage (NCBI taxonomy): Eukaryota > Metazoa > Arthropoda > Insecta > Orthoptera > Gryllidae > Acheta > Acheta domesticus. The sequence continues at coordinate 23,783,276 of JAHLJT010009355.1, read as the reverse complement.
ATAATAATAATAATAATAATAATAATAATAATAATAATAATAAGGGAGTAGATTTTATATTCAGCCGACTTATAACATCTTTGGTCGTGATGTAATGGAAAAATAATAATAATAATAATAATAATAATAATAATTTGTTCCGCATAATTTGAGTAAGAACTTGTCTAAACTCCCAGGTAATTCAAAAGACTGGGAAGTGCAAGAAATTGCTTTATTTGGAACAGCCCACATTTTGCGTAAAGTATTGTAGAGGCACTGACAGTCACCAGATCTGCTGCTTAGGTAGCTGGTTGCAACCTGGAGTAGATTTTATATTCAGCCGACTCATAAGATCTTTAGTCGTGATGTAATGGAATAATAATGATAATGATGACAATAATAATAATAATGATAATGATGACAATAATAATAATAATAATAATAATAATAATGATAATGATAATAATGATGGGAGTTGAAAGGCCCTGCGCTCTCCCATGCCTGCCCTACGCTGCATCCGCTGAGGCGGAGGCGGGTGGCTCGGAAGCCGCGCCGGGCGCTGAGCTGCGCCCGCTCCGCTGAGCCTTCCTGAGCCGGCCCGGCAAGGCGCGGCGCGGCGCGGCGCGGCGCGGGGCGGGGTGGGGCGGGGCGGGGTGGGGCGGGGCGGGGCCGCCCACGTGGCCGGGCCACGTGGCGCCGACAGGTGATCTAATCCGCCATCCGTCAGCGGCGATTAGCATATAATGAGACGGCGCCCGCCGCCTTCGCCCTGCCCCGACCTGCGCCGCCGCCGCCGCCGCCGCCATGGGTGTTCTCGCAGGCGACACACGGCGCGCGGCTGGTGAGCGCCTCATCGTTAGCTTTTCAGGGAGTTGTTGTGGTCGTTGCTGATTGATACCGACGCCCTTGCTGATGAATGTTGCTAATATGTCTGTTTAGCGATGTTGACGACGTTGCTGATTTATACTATTAATGCAGTTTCTTAATGTTTATGGTTGCTTGTTATGCTTGTGGTTGTTGTTCGAGTGAATTTCTTGCCGGTTATCATTGCTGAAGATGACGTAATTATTGCACAGTTCTTGTTAAGGAATCTTGGATGGCGCACGAGGTTACAGTTTCGCAAATGGTTCTTGATATAGAAATCTTTGGGAATACATTTTCTTTTGCAAGTATGATTTCGACTTTTTACTAAAAATTCGCCGCGAATCTCTGTGGATGTTGTCCTCTCTTCTTTCTCTTTAAATTTATATGAAATGACGTGTGTTTGAATGTCGTGATGCGTTCCTTTACTTCTGAACGCCAATTCTCAATTATTTTGCGGTTATATTGTCATTTTATTTTATAATTTGTTATGGATGCATATTTTATATTTTTCATTAAATCCTAACTATGATTCCTGAGAATCATAAAATTGTGCCGAACACAGTTTGAAAATCACTGGGTTACAAATACACGCCTAAAAAGAAGCTGATGATAACTAATTGGAAATCGAAACATGTTGGAAATGTTATGTTCTATTCATATTGGGTAATTATATAATTCGATATAACTTGCGGAACTTTCTGGGGGCCATTCACTGCAGGGTGGCTGGGCTTGCGGGTTGAGTATGCATGTCATCCATCATTATACGCAGGATTTTAACAATTCCTCAAAAATAAATGTCGTTATAATAAATTAATGTATTGATAGTGTAGATTAAAGTGAAAAGATTGCGAATAATTCTTAAATTCCATAGAGGTATTCTCTATTTACTGGCTACCTGAATCTAAATGAATACGAAAAAGAAAACTTAAGATGATCATTAGGGAGAGCATTTTTGTGCCCTAAAAAATCTTGAAATATGCTTTTAAAATATACATTTATGACTTAAAAATTCTTAAAAATTTACTTTAATACGCAATTAAAATTAACAATATTTCATTTCCTGTACGAACCTTTCTTCATAAAATTCAGGAGAAGCGTGCTTGGAATGAAAATATATATTTTTGTGCAAACATAATATAATCTGCCCTACTTCGCGAGAGTAAATATTCACCTTAGTGAAGAACATCGTGTGTGTTGTATTTCTTCTGACTGGTTTAAAAAAATGTTATCAAGAAATGTCCTACATTTGCACAAGTATTTTATCGTGTATAGAAAACAAAAAGCGCAAACTGTGACAAGCTCTTCCGAATCAATGATCGCTCACAAATAAATATATTTTATGAAAATATGAAACGTTTTATAGATAAGTCTCTATTTTAACAAAATATGCGCTTATAATTGCGCGATTACGCACCAACAGGAAAAACCGACCCAAATATGCACAAATATGCACTAACACATTTACCTATATAGCATCGTATTCTCACCAAATGTCAAGAAATTTCATTTAACTATGCACTGAAGCAACGGTCAAAAATATGCAAAACCATAGAAATCTGTTCCCGAATGATCATACGTAGATGCAAAATGTAGTTTTGCGGGTCTCACCTTTTTTTTGTGTCCCACTTGTATCGAATTGCTGATATTTCTAGTTGCCGATATATCGAACCTCAAACAAGAAATTACCTTGTACATACTGGTCTGAGGATCAAAACGCAACCACGTCCCAGCTCGGGCAGGTAGGCGGTCGGGCGGTGGCGGGGCAGGGCGTGGGCGGCCACACCTCATGCATAATGCAGTCCCCGCCCCGCCCCGCCCCCTCCGGGCTTAAAGAGAGCTGCCGGCGCGAGATCTCGTCGCCCTCGGGTCAGACGTCCGGCCGTCCAGCCGTCCTTTCATCCGTCCGGTCCCGCGCCGGATATCTGAACTGGTGGCGCCCCCCTGCGATCGCCCAAAACTGTCTGCCCCGCGATTTCTTTTTTAACAATCGCGAAACGCGGCGAAGCAGAACTTGAGATCTGGGTCACCAGGGCGGGTGAAAAACTAGTGTGGTCTCTCGGCTCTCGCCTGTTTTCGCTCCTTTGGCGATGTGAAGGTGTCGGGATAGATCAGTATCGGTTGATCTTGGGAAGATTGGAGATGTTTGTAGACCTAACTTGGAGAAACGTGTTTATAGAGATTTGCGTAGTTGATTTGAAGATGACAAAGATACATCCGACAACGATGATTTATTTGACTACATTTTCTTGATGTTATTAAAAACATAAATACATTTTATTTTCAACAATAAATGTATGATAATTTTTCATAGTGATTTTTCAGTTGAATTTCTGGAAATATTAGGTTTATTTTATGACGATTAATTATTTGAGCTCACATAAATGTTCAGTAATTCCTGAATATCAATTTATTTGTTGTTCTATTTGCCAGTATTGAATACAAGAATGAAGCATATATTGAAATTCGGAAAATGAAAATGGTTAAAATTCATTTGTAGTGAGAAGTGTAAATTGTAAAGTGGAAGTAGTAAAATGCATAAACATTTCGTGTACCTATTTTACTCCGAAAAATACTTTTGAAAATCTGAGGTACATGAATATTTGTTGAATAGAACTTCATAAAAATGCCACTGTTCTTACAAGCATAGTGAACGTTGGGCTGATAAAGTCTGAGAATTGTATTGAATCATCTCTGATGATGAAAGGCTCCCTCAATGTTACCAAGATTCAAACTCTGGCCGATTATGGGAAAACCAGTTACCTAACTTATGACTCTCGTGACACGTAAAGTTGTGAAGAAATAACGTGTAATTTTAGCTGATGGACTGTAGTAATTTGAACTGATTTAAGAATTTATTGGTGATTGCGACTTTCTAACGTCTCACTTTTTATACATTAACTCTTACACTAAATACGTTTAATGTAAAACTATCTAATTGATCATGTACTGGACTAAAATGAGCTGTTGGGAAATATCACGAAACAGAGAGCTAAAATCGCGCTTTCGACTATGTTAACTGCAAACATATTAATCTTTAATGTTCAGCCTTCTGTGAGCCAATATACTCGTATTGGTGATGTAAAATTATTTTATCAGAATATGTATTAAGTCCGAATTCGTACATTTACACAATCTAACAATTAGTCTTGAAAGAGCTGAACGAATGAATGATATAACTATTCAGCAATTAATTGAAAATATTTTAGCACGAACATTGTAGTGCAATAAATGTTGAGAATAATGAAGATAACGGCAAAATTGTGATGCGTTTATATTTTTAAACTTAATGTGGGTAATGTTCCTGGAGACAACGTTATTAATTAAATCTCAAAACCAAATTTTGGATAAAATGAAGTTTTATTACTTATTACAAAACACCTTAATTGATGAATTACAACAATTTTGACAATTTTTAAAAAAAAATTTTTCAAATTTGCTGGTTATACTTTTGGATCCGTATGTCCGTCCACCCATTTGCTAAGTCGTCTTTGCTTCTCACCATTTGCCTGAAGCGCCCCCTCCCCTCCCCTTCCCCCTCCATCACTCTTGGATTCGCACTTCTCCCACCAGCTGCTCTTCTGTCGCTCTCGTCGCTTCGCTCCCTCCGCGACTTTTCGCCGCGACCTTTTCCCACAGGAATCAAATTACCGGCGCAGAATCGAGTGGAGGCTCTCGTCTCTTGCGCCAATTCTGGGCCTGAGTCTCTAGCGGCGACCACTCTCGGAGTGAAAAGCGTTGGGGATGAACTGAGAATCTTTGTCTCTTAGGTGCAGATGTTCATCGAGATTAAAGCGAGCATTCAAGCGCAACTAACATTCAAGTGGAAGCACTCTAAACATTTTTGTGTTATATCCATAGAAAGGTATACATTCTAGTATTGTTCTTATGTAGTATTCAAGATGAACATGCAGAATTTTGGCACTACCTAGGTAGCTAGGTCCAATTTATCTGCTGAGTGGAGAAGAATTCTAGAGGATCTCTGATGTGATCAGTAATTTTCAGCGATTTCTCTGATCAGTATCAGCGAATGTCAGTGCAGTACCCTAATAAACTGTCCATGGACTGCGCGAGATCTTTGCTTCCTGTTCATTCTTCTATTCTTTCCCCTTATTCACACACGCACGCAATACATTACCACACACGTTGGCTGAGCAGTCGAGAGCTTAGAACCTGCCCCGGCAGGGGCGGTGCCGTGCTGGGGGAGACATATGGAGTTGGAAATACCCGTCAAGCCGACTTGCACGTCGTCAACGAATCTTATCATCCAGCAGGTATGGAATACCGCTAATTCCCGAGATACTAACGGAACAAATGACGATAGAATTTGACAGGCTTAGAAACATCAACCATTCAATCAATATGACTGGCATACGCTTTAAAATTAGATGATGACAAAAATTCATAAATGTTTGTTTTATTTCTTTAGTTAAATGTTTTTCAAACAAATGCAGTAACACTCCTTAGTGTTGAGTGTTTAGAAAACAATTTGCTTAATTTTGATCAACAATAGTGCGAGAAATAGTAACTAATATTTTGGTCCTTCTAATCACAATCGTCAAGATTTTACTCGTGTCTGGCAACTGACAAGTATGATGAAAGTAGATACTGATTGAGTATCAAAACTAGATACCTCATTCCTATCAGTTAACAATTTTCAGCTCAAACCATTATTTATAGTTTTCATAGAATTTACTCTTTCTCTTCGTTATATTTTTCCAATCTTTAAGAGGAAGCGCTTAACAATAAATTAATTTTCTAGATTCTTCATCTACACAAAGCCATAGTTCGTATCTACTCCACAGAAAAGTGTATACCTAATGCGGATCGTGAGTATTGAGATAGGAGAATTGCACACTCTTTATAGACACCAATTGGTGATAAGGAGAAATGTAATGTTGATTTTTACAGGTTCATGGATCGTTTCTTTCTAACACGCTGGAAATTGAACTGGGGAAAGCAGCGTTTTAAATAACGTGCTATTAGTTTACAGCGACTTCGTTAATGGATTTTCAATTCCCAATTTACCAACCTTTCCCGTTCGACGATCATTTCGCGTAATTTCCCTTGAAATTCCAATGAAACTGAGTACTGAACAATGAATACCGTGTTTTTAAATGTTTATATTACGTGTTGTAGATTTTCGGAATGAAATCTAAATTATTTGACAGTTTCGCGCAATGGAAACCTCTTTTTGATGGGCAACACATGAATACATGAGCTATTGAGAGCAAAAGTGGTGTAAGTAAAAAATCATACTCTCCGGAAATATAGATCTTTAGAATCTATATTTTGAGGAGTCACAGCGCCCCAAATACAGTTTCGATTTTGTAAGCTTTAATGACCATGTGGTCCACTTAACAGATGCTTTAAGAGGCCAAAGATTTGCTTTCGACTGGCAGGTGAAGTAGTGACTTTCCCCTCAATCGAAAATCCTTTTTTGGGGGGGGGGTATCAAAACGCTGGTGTTATGATGAGCCAATTATATTGAAATGGATGTTGGTTGTGTTGAAAAATGGTTTCATTGTAAATTTTAAACCGTTCTTGTAAACAACTATAGGAGTGTTATTGAGTGCAGATACTTACTGACGTACTCTTGTCAAAAAGGGAAAAGTTGTGTATCCTTTGCCTTTTACGCTCCAGCCGCAAGGTGAAAATACCATACTTTCTTTAAAATCGAAACACGAACTTAGAGCTGAGGCCTGTCGGAGTGGTCCCCACCATTTAGTAGGGCCGTAGTTGTCTCGACTCGAAGGGTCGTGGGTTTGAATCACGGCTCGGGCAAGGACGTTTGTGTGTGTTCATGTCGTCATTATGTATTCCCCGTGCAGTTACCCCAATGTTAAAAATCACAGTGATCGCGAGTAGTCAAAAAGCGATCTTAAATAAAAAGAAAAAGAAGCAAATCTGTCCCCGGTGGCCGAGACCGCTTAGGCAGTAGTGAGTGTCGCAGCGATGTCGGATCTAAGAATCGCGGCTCGAGTCCCGCCTCAGGCATGGTTGCATTTGTGTTTGTCTTTTCCCCACCTATCATCACCATACCATATCGTCTTCACAGTTAAACGCAAATAGCGGTCGCTAATGACTTAGATCTGTTCGTGTGTTCACCACCTATCAACACCATACCATATCTTCACAATTACCATAACGTTAAACCCAATAGCGGGTCGCTAATGACCTAGGTGTTGATGCGACCTCAATAACAAAAAAATAAAAAAAAAGAAGACAAGTAAATTCTCCCACCCAGCAGACTTTCCATCTCCCTGGCGTTAAAAACTCTTGAATTGAATTGAATTAATGCCTTATTTTACGTGGCGAGACTCAGGCCATGAGGCCTGCTCTTCCGCCTGGCCACGCAAATTTCGTTACGCTCCTTTCACCAACTAGCGGAGAAAGAAGGTATTCCATGGGCGACGAAACAGGCGATTTTTAATTTAGCTCAGAGGCGTCATTTAGGCTTGAGAATCTTTTACATGCAGTAAATCTACTAACACGGGACAGCCGGCTTTACTTTCCCCTCCGAAGGAAGGCGTACGAAGGATTTTTTCGCCCTTAAAAATCCATGGCTTCGATTGGG